>JAWWEV010000115.1:33222318-33239789 GCA_035583235.1 Hafferia zeledoni | reverse complement strand
ACTGGAGTTGGACCAAGGGTTGGACTTGATGATCTCGGAGGTCTTTTCCAACCCAATCGATTCTATGATTCTATGATGCAGTAGCTGCATGGGCATACTTTTTGGTGGGCTTTTTGAAATCTTGGCTCTAAATTCCTAATAAGTGTTATTGACACATAACAGTCTACTAGAGTCCTCATGGCTGGGGTAGAAAACATGCCAGTCACACAGCCCACTGTGAAAGCTTTTCTTTGTCACAGAAAACATGTAACCATATTTTTCCTCCTTCCCAGACTAAGTGATAGTAGATGCAACTTGCTGACAGGTACCTGTTCTGATTGTGCTCTGCCAAATGACTTGTTCAGCTCTCTGGGACATCACAGTGGCTGCTCCAGCGCTCCATGAATTACAACAGCCAACAAAACAGAATATTGTGGAATGGACAAGTAGGCACTGAGCGACGGTGAGAGGCTTCAGGGCAAGAGAAGTGCTTGCTCTCAGCTGCTTGGCAGGGCTCAGGCCTGTGCTACACCGCAAGCTGCCAGAAGCACTGCTGCCAGTAATTTGAACTTGGCTCGTAGGGCAGGGGGAAGGAAGGTGCCACGTCAAGCCAGCACTGGGTGGGGTTAGGAAACACACATTGCAGGGAGTTTCATCAGCTGCAGGCTTCCCTTCCTCAGGCACAGGGGAGAGAGCCTTGAGGCAGCAGATAATGATGCAAACTTCAGCCCTATTTGCATGTGCTCTTTTCTGAACTGCACTACCCTAATTGCCACCGTTAAGCTGTTCTTCCAGCTAACAGCCTGCGCTGGGAAGCTGTTAGGTTGCTGTCTGGGGGGGTCCATACTTGACAACACAATTGTTGTGACATTTCAAGAAGCTCATTCTGGTGCCTGCAGCTCCACTGGTAATCATCAGAGGAAGGAATTATGGAGTCACTCCCATTAATGACAGTCCTAACATTGCAAAGGGACAAGTTTCCTTAAGTCCTCACATAAAGAGAAACAGCAACCAGTCTGGCAAGATTGCCTCATGCTCCTGTGACAGTGGCACGTCTCATTTCCTAAGTGTCTGGCAGGACCGGACTCTGCAGATGCCACTACCTGACACAAAAACAAGTTTAGAAGAGGCAAATCCCTTCAGTGACACAAGTCACCTCCACAGGGAAGCCTTTCTGCCTCTACTTTGTCCCAAGGGAACAACCTGTTCTTGTGGAGAGAAGGCAGTCGGAAACTCCTTGATAAGGTTGAAGCTATTTTAAGAACAAACCACTGGTTAGACGTGTGCCCTAGAAAGCATCTCTTTAATTAAGCTCTGGGGGAATTTGTGACTGCGAGGAAGCTCTCACCACTGGCTGTTCCGCCCACAGCAGCCCAAAGTGCTGTGCTCAGGGTGACGTGGCTGCCTGTCACCTCGGGCTGCACACCCAGGCTTACTCAGATAAGCCGGGAGCGCACGGTTGTAAACAGCAGAGCGCGTGCATTCTTTCCACGCCACAGAGTGGTATTTATAGGGCTGAATGCAGGAAGCTTACGAATGGGTGAAGGGTAGCCATCTCCGACTGTGATTCAGCTCCAAGGGCAGCAGGGTAGGGGCCCAGCTCCACCCTCACTTATTGTACAACTCAGCCAGCAAGCTCAATAAAACATCTTTATTCTGTACATTTATGTATAGGTGCTTGGGGAACAGGGACAACCCCCAGCATTAGAAAAATTCAAGACAACAAAACAGCAATTATGAAGAGCATGGCACCAAGAACAGTCATGCCACAGACGGCAGGGATGAGGTGAGACCAGCCACTGGCTGTTTCAGAAAAGGTCACAGCACCCCATGCCCACTTTGGGGCAGAAAACACCAGGGCTGCTGCAAAGAGCTGCAGTCCCTTCCCACACCCCCGGCAGCTTTGTGACCCACTAGCACCAAAGGGAAGGGACTGCTGGCAGAACAGGAAAAAAGGGATCCTGCTTAAGCAGTGACCCAAAGCCAGCAGCTCCTTTCTCACCGCTGGCCTGATGGGGATGCAGCAGTTTTCAGCTGGATCAGTTCTCCCTCCAAGGGACAGGTTGCTCTGTCACTCCTGAGCTGCCTTCCCTTCACTGATACCACAATTTCATCATCTTCCCCACACCTTGGCAGGCTCTTCACAGAGTGCAGCTGCCCCCTCCTCGTGGGCCAGAGCCCATTCCAGCACAGAGTGTGGCTCTGTGATGCCCACAGATCCACACAGCCCCGCAGGCACTGCCTGTGCCAACAGCCCAGAAGCAGAACTCGCTCTCAGGATGGCAGAAGGGCTGTTTGGGTGTCCAAGTGCTATCACAGGTCCTCACCCTTCTATTCAGGCAGGGCTAGCAGGCCACCATGCCACACTACAGCGCTGGCTGAAGGCCTGTTGCTCACAGCAGACACATTTGGTCTAACAGTCAACAATAAAACCAAAAGCCTATTTACAGCTTTACAGACCCTGTTGAACCCTCCAGGCTACAGAGGAGAGCTGCGTAACAGGGAGTGGGAGACAAATGTGCTCCACTTTTACGTACAGAGTCCTTGCTGGCAACATTGGCTTTCCTCTGACAACAAACCCCAGCAGCAAGTGAAAGAAAGGAATTCGTCCTCCAGGAGAAGCAGAAATAAAATCACGCCACTGGCAAATCACATCTAAACAATAGAAGTCACCTGGCTTTGTGTAGGTAATGCAGCCTGTCCTCCTCATGCATTAAGGCCAGCGTGTGAGGAGCAAGTTTGGGAACAGCCACACCAGGGAGCCCACTGCAAATCACTGCTACCAATGTGCAGATGACCATCAGCTGAACATCCATGGAAACAACCTGCTCACACCAGTATAGGCCCAGGCCCTGCTCTGCTACACAGAATGGCCTCCTGTTCAGCTGCTGCAAGGAACAGATGTAAGTACAAACTCTGTCTTGATGACATTATGTCAGGAGGTTGTGCCACTCAGAGCAGCCACAGCTTCCTGGGAGTCAGAAAGCTGAAGAAATGTGTACATGTAAGTAGGGAACAGGACATTTGTCCAACAGTAAGACACTCAGATTGGAATAATGCAAAACCAACACACAAATGGACACACAGAAGGTTAAAGCCAACCAAGATTCAAACAGTTAAAAAGTGTCCTGAACACATTCTGAGAGGTTCACCCAAGCCTCTGCTGCAGGTAGCATGGCCTCTTCCATCCCCTGCCCAGAAGGATGTGCTGCAGGATGACTTGAGAGAGGACTGTTATCAACCCAGTGCTCAAAGAGCAGAAATGGGACCAGATCTCGAGTCAGAGATGGAAAAACGTCCCTTCACTATTCATCTCCAAGGGCTCTGCTCCTCCCAACCACCAATTTTCAAAGAGTAAACAAAGCCAGAACTTGCCTGCTCAGGTCTGCAGGTGCCTCTGATCTATTCTGAAGGAGGGCAGGGTAATGAGAGCCACAGGCAATCTGGAGAACGTGCTTAACTTGTCCCATGTACGGCATTAAATGTGAGAAACTCTCCCAGGCTCCATCTCACAGTGCAGAGGAGGGACATCCATGCTAGAATGGGACAGAAGCAGCTCCAGGCATCACACAGAAAGCCACAGGAGCTCCCATCTTTTTCCCCAGGTGCTGGTGAGCGGAGATTTCTCTGACCTACTGGTAGTCAGAAACTCAGCTGTCCAGGCCCCAGAGACTCCTCCAGGCCGTTTTCTTTGGTGGTGATGGCTTGGAGGTCAGTGACATGCCCAATACCTTTGGTGACTCCTTCACGGAAAAGCAGTTTGGCTCCGATCTTCAAGTATTCAGGATGCTTGATGAACCTGAAACAGACAACTGCCTTCTCTCCTGTCCGCAGCTTGTCCTGAAAAGAAAAACAGGAGATCTTAGACCCGCCTCCCAAACCAATGCATGCAGGAGAGATGCATGTGGATGATAACAAGATGAAGCAAATGAGCAGACTGCCTCCCTCATACTGCATTTCTTGAGACCTTCCCATTACTGTATGCATAGGGAGAGACAGGAAGACACAAGGTCTGGAGAGTTCACCTCTCTTCACAGTCTTGCTGTAGTACATAATCTGTTTGTGGAAGAGAATTCTTTAGCATGTTGGGAGGAAAAGCAACCAAAGGGGCAGGATAAAGGGATGGAGTGCCCCTAGGAAAGGACACAGCCACTCAAAATAACAGTAGCCCTTAGCTTTACTAGAGGGCATGGTAGAATCCCAACAAATCCCACAGGCCAGGTTAATTTTCCTCCCCTTCCTTCCCATGGCCTACCTTTCCGTGGATCTTCTCTACAACAGCTGTCTGTCGCACATTCCCCACATGCACTGTCACCTGAAACCCCTTCCGGAAAGTTGTGGCATGGAACAACAACACGATCTCGGCTTCAAACACTGAGCAGATGGTGGGGTTCATTTCGGGGCTCACCATGACCATGCCCTGCAAAACAACCCAAGGTTCAGAGCAGGCAGGGCCAGTCCACTTGCTTCTGAACAGCCTGCAAATCCACAGACACATCTCCACTTTGTGACTTGGGCTTGCCTCCCATTTTCAGCCTTGTACTCATCCTACTTTGTAGCCTGTCCATTTTCTCCCCTTGCAGCAAATTTCCTGCAAACATCTCCACTTCATTCCCACCCTACCAATGGCAGATCTCCAGGGAAGTCTCCAGTCCTGCTCACTGGACCAGTGAACAAGCTGGCAACAGCAGGACTCACCTTGCGCAGCAGGGAGCGGTCGAAGGGTCCGAGGGCCAGAGTGGCTGCCTGCCCAGCCCGGAGCACGCGGCAGGCAGAGCGGTTCCGTTGGATACTGCACACTTTTAGCCTGAGGAACTTCCCATCATCAGTGGGACCAACCACCAAGTTCTCCCCTTCTCGGCAGATCCCACTGCCCAGGGCACAAGAGCAGGACACAGTTCATCAGGAGACAGAAAGACATTTCACCCTCCAAGATCAACCTGCACAAATTCCCCAGGGCCAAGGAGGTGAGTGCCTTTGGACTATGATCTGTAACCAGCTAAGAGGGATACAAAGCTGGTGAGAACAGGGATTACAGCAGGAGTGAAAGCTATGCCATCACTCCCAAGAATCCTGGGTACAGACAGGGGGCATTCTGCCCCCAGTGCTCTGCCACACTGCATTGTTTCTGGTGGAGATACTTCAGAACACTCTTGTTTTGTGTGGTTGTGCTGGTAGCCAAACTGCTCCAATTGCTCCTGAACATAGGGGAACAGCTGCCTCTTTGTGGGGAAGCATGCAGTTAACCCCTGCTGGAATCAGAGGATTTGCCCTCTACATTCCCTCCCCTTGCTTGAGGAAGGAGGAAAGCAACACCTTGGGATCATGGCTAACCTCTGGCAACTCTGGCTCCCTGGACACCTTCTTTCAGCATGCTAATCCTAATTACATATTCTTAATCTAGCAACTTTAGGGAACACTCTCTGCTTGCCACCACATGAGCAATAGTCTGCTCATGGCACCTCCAAGCACGCTGCAGGGCTCTACCCTCACTTGGCTCAGTCACCTGGCAGCAGTCAGGACTGAGCCTTGCTTCCACTTCTGCAGCAGGTGAGTCTAACCTTGAGGGAACTCCAGCAACCATTCACATCCACACTTGTCTGCCTAGCCTCACTTACCTTGATAGAGTTCCTCCCACAACAGTCCCCACCTCTGGCACAGTATAAATTTCATCAACCTGTAGCAAGGCAACAAGAATAAGCTGCTCAGACAGACAGCTGTGAAATAGCACTCCAGAATGAGGGCAAGGTTCCTGCTCCTTGTGTGAAAGGAGGTGAACTCTCTGCTGGTCATCAGACACCATCTAGGAGCTTCATCAGCTCTCACTGCCTTCCCATTAGAGAAATATCTGCCTTTTAAGCAGCAACCAGAGGAACGATCATATCCCCAAGACAGATATCCCTCAGTTACAACAGAGCCCAGTCTATCAGGTTTTTCTGAAGGACAAAGTCCTTTCCTTAATTTCTCCCAATAGTCCAGGAGTTCACCACATCTCTATCCATGGTGTCCAGATTCCCCAGAAGTTTCTCCCATGGCACAGCAATGACTGCAGTACCAGAAACAACCCTTACACACCTGAAATTCTGTAAGTTGTTGCATTAATTCTTCCTGCTCTTTACTGTTGGTCAGTGGAGGGAGGATGTTGAGGAAGACTTTTAAGAGATCCAAGTTCTCCCCAGAAACACTGGACAGCGTGAAGATTGGGGTGATGCTGTCAGACACAAATAGACAGAAATAAGCAGAAGGCCAGAGAGAAGCTGCAGAATGTTTCTGGGATTCTGAATCTACTGAGACCCGCAGGACAGAGGCTAGACTGGTAAGTGGCTAAAACAGGAGCGCTAGCTACAACTTTGCAGTAGCCCTTGCCTCAAATAGTTGGTTGAGGCACCAATCCTCTGCCAGCCCACACATCTGTCATGGAGAAGTAACTCCAATGCAGCCTTGGGCACCTTCCGCTCCCAGAGCCCAGAAAAAGGTCTGGGAAAGGAAAATGCCTTCTTGAGGAATGCAAAGGCAGGAAACTTGACAAGGAGCTGACATGTTCAAGATGTGGTCAGCACCCCTGTGGTCACCCTTGCAGCTCCGCACAGTAGCCCAGCCTGAATCACCTGCTCCCAGCAGAAGAAAGGAATAGTCCCTTACTTGGGAGATTGTGCAAACTGTTGTGCTGCTGTAACAGCGTCGTCGTCTGAGTTCACAAGCAGGGGGAGCTTGTTGCAGCCTGGCTGCTTCAGGATTCGCTCCAGCTGCTTCACTGTCCGTTCCACGGTGGCCTTTGAACACAAGTCAACTTTGCTGATGACAATGAAGAAGGGGACCTTGAGGGCCATGGCCAAGCCCAAGTGCTCTCGAGTTGTGCCCGCTGCAGGAAACAAGTGAGAGGGTAGGTGCAGCAGCAGTCATCACTATTGCTTGTTCATGTGATGGCTGTGTTTCCTGGCCACCCCACAGGCCCACTATAGGGATTTCCCTGTAACTGCTTAGTACATCAGGCAAAGAAAAAGCAAAATCACTCTTTTAAACAAAAAAACCCTGTCAGTCCAGAAAAATAAGAACCACCAAGAATTTTATAACTGATCTGTTTGCTTCAGAAAGATGGAGTACTTTTCATTCTTGGGCTAGAGTTTGCCAGAAAATAGCCACAAAAATGTCAAAGATAGATGTGGAAGAACTCCTGCTGCTTTTTTACAAGGCTTTGGGATTCAGCACCCCGAAGTATACTTCAAAGTTGTTTTCTTTTCTGACAAACACAGCCCCAAATTCCAAACACAGCCTCTCTGTCCAGGGTGCAGTTTAATGAAGTCTACAGCTAGTTACATGATCCCAGCTCTACTCCCCTCCCAGGCACTCACTGACACTGGCTTACAAGAAATCAGTAAAGACTTCTAGACTAATAATTTTTTCTGACAGTTGTTCCCAGAAAACAAGGAGCCACTCCCCCCATTCTCCATTTCTCCTCACATATTGCTGTCCACCCATGCAGGCAGGGCAACACTCACCAATGCCAGTGTTGGCGCTAACCACCAGCATGGCAAAGTCTGGGCAGTAGCTGGTGAGGCCAAAGATGGTTGTTTTCAGATACTTGTGGTGGCCAGCCAAGTCAATGAAAGTGATCATTTTGGAAGAACTTTCACAGATCTCTTCTGCTGTCCTGGAGTCACTGTAATTTACCACCTGCAGAACATAAAGACTTGGTGAGAGAGGCAGTCCGAGCAGGCAAGTGAAGAAAACCCAGCTCTTGTCTATCCACTTTGATCTCAGAATCACTAAGGAGAGATCATCTACCATGGCTGCAAGCTATAATGTCTGTTGCAAATGGACAAGTAGTACTCTTGTCTTTAGCTGAACACTTAGGTTCAGCTAAAGAGACAGAGCTGTGCCACCTCCCTTCTCTTGTGTCCCACTCACAGTTGTAATAGGAGGGTAGTCTTATTCTCCTCCAGCTTTCCGAGTTCAGCAGCCCACTCCTCTCACCTCTCCTTTGCTGTTGAAGCCGAGGATCTCAAAGCTGATGCTTGATGTTCTTCCTGACTGGATTTCATGAAGATGCCGGAAGAGGTTGAGGCGTGCTCTGCCCCGCCCGTTGTCCAGCTCTCCTTGCGTTAGGACACCCAACAGTGTTGACTTCCCCGAGTCCACATTCCCCAGCACAGCTACTCGAAGGTCTAAGAACTACAGGAAAAAGAAGAGAAAAATCATGAAACTTAACCACTGCTGTGCTGAGTGTGCATGAGCTCTTCACGGCAGCGGAGATGCACCTCAGAGAGCTTCCCTAGAGGAGGGACACTGTGCAATGTAATCTTGCTCAGATTCTGCTCTCTCTTGCAGCAAACCACTGCCCAGCAGATGTAATACACTCTCTAGAGTTGTGATGTGACACACCTGGCCTTACTACCACAAAAAAGGCCATTTGCTGCAGCAGGCCTTCTAAATCCTTCCTTGTTAGCACACTAACTTGCTTCAGTTCCACTGCCATAGAAGCAAAATAATTTTTCACCTCTGATCCAGGCAATCTTCCCCACTGATACCTGCCTCAACCACAGTCTAGGAGATAAGAAGTGTTATCATCAAGCCTCCCTCTGGCAGCTCTTTAAAGCATCTGCTATGGGCCAATCTATGACAAAGTGCCCCTAGGGTTTGAGCTCCCATGCCCAAAGGAAGCTGCTTGTATGAAACCTCTGTCTCCAGCAGCAGTGGATGGCAAAGTCCCAGGTCCCTACCTGCTGGTTGTCAGGCACCTTTCGGACAAGCACCTCCGTTATCTTCCTTGGAACGTCGCTGTCATAATCAACCTCCCTCTCCCGCAGCACTGTAATGTCAGCCCCAACCCTGCCATGAAAACGAAAGGAAGGAGTGAGACACACTTGTACGTGACAGATCTTGCACCTGTACCACAACAGCCGACAGAGAGAGTGGGATGAAAGCTGGGGATAGCAGGGCAGGAGCCTCGAGCTTCCAGACAAAAGCCCTATAACCTCCTTCATGTTTATAGGGCCTCATGACTGAAGGAATTTCAGTCATACGGGGCTTTGTAGAATGGAGCCCCTGGCTGCTGAGGGGACCGGGGGGCCGAGCCTCCCTGTTAGAGGCTGTTCACACTTGTGGGCCCTGCAGCCGAAAGGGAACACGTACTTCTCTGCCATGCGGCGCAGGGTCTTGAGCGAGGCACGCATCTCCTCCTCCGAGAGGCCCACCAGCAGCCCATTGTCCTCCACGCCGATCTGATACACGGCCTCGCCTCGGCCCTCCTGCAGTCGCCACTTCATCTGTGTCACCAGGTGCTCAAAGCGGTACTGCGAGGGGTTCACCAGCTTTAGCTGTTCAACAGAAGGACGGTTCTAGTCAGTCTGGATGCAGAGGGAATCCCATTGCCCAAGCCAGCAACTTCCAATACTGTGAAGCAATGTTCCCAACTCTGACCCATTTCTAGAAAGCACAGCCTGTGCTACTGTCTGCACAGAAGCCACAGGACTGGTGAGAAAGGGTTTCACACAGGTGCATGCATATGGTAGAAGAACTTTCCTGCATCGTGACAAAGGGATCTGCACCCTGCCTGCTGTGGGGGTAAAAACAGCACTCTGGGACCCATCTGTGACACAGGAGCCAAGTAAGTGCAAATGAGACCAGCCACAAAAAGTGGCAAATCGTTATCAGGGACATCTGCAGCTCTCTCTCATAAAATGTGGATTTCAGGAAGAACACAGTGGGCCTCATCTTCTAAAACAGATTACTAAAAATGAATACTGAGATCAAACTCTTCCAGCTCAGCATACTGGATATTGCTAGGCATAGAGACACAGGTGACTGGGAGTTTCTTAGCACAGTGTCCACTTCTCTGTCCCATCCTTGGCCATGTTACCCATAAGCTGTCTTTGGTGAAGTTACTCACTGCAAAATAACCCTCTGGGAGGAAGACTTCCTTCTGCAATCTCAAAAGACTCACCTTATACTCGATGTTCCCATCTTCTGCCTGGTTGTAGAACAAAACAAGACAGAAGAGTTAGATATTGTGCCTGCAGGGACTTCTACAGGCACCAGCTGCCCAAATACTCTGCAGCTGGTGCTGAGGATTTCAAAGTGAGGGAAAGTGGCAGAAAGAGACTGTGTTAGCTCCCACCCTCTTCTAACATTCCTTCCTACACCGAACTAGAACTTTCCTTATGTTTTGTTTGCATCCCACATCATGAACACCAGAGGACAAAACTAGAGTGGAACACAGGGGGGGGATACTGTCAGGGCAGGGGGGATTTTTTTTTATAGACAGTAAAGAACAGGACTAGCCTAACAGGCACAGAGAGAGAGAGTTCCAGTTTCAAAAAGGCACAGGCCAGCATAGGATTTAGTCTCCCACCCTCACCCATCCATGACCCACAAAATGCCACCCACAGCATCCTAATCCCACCCTATCCAGCAGCTTCCATTCACCCAATGGGCACAGAAACAGAAGACTGGGAACAAAAGTACCTGCCTCCTGCACACTGATACCCTTCCTCACTCAATTTTTCATTGACTCCTTTCCCTATCCTCGTGTATCTTCTCTCTACAAGAACGGACTAGAGACATAAGGAAGCCAGGTACTGATTTCTTTGCAGTACAGCAAGCTAGTCACTGGTCTGGAGAACCAGACTTTATTGGGACTGTGTACACAATGTACTCAGAAGAATTTTCCCAGGAAGGGCTGAAGCCAGACTGGGTTGTTACAGAAAGGCCCAGGTACTCATCAAGCTCACTCCAACCACAACAAGCTCCAGCTTTCCAAAGACAATGTCTAGCCAATATTAAAATAATTTTCCCATTGATTTGGTAGAAGGACCATTGAGAAAGGGCTGGAGCCTGCAGGAAGCCACGTACTTTGTCAGACTAAATGGGGCTGGCAACAGTAAGCACTTCCTTTTTCCTCTGGACACTTATTTGCATGTCAGGGGAGGCAATAGCCCTCTCCTTGCCTTCTAGCTCAGCTCCTTACCACAGCGGTGCTTATGGTGGCAAAAGGCCAACAGAAGTTCTCAATTGTCAGCTCAGCTCTCAGGCGCCAGAGCTATGCAGTGAGAAAAGTGTACTTGCGGAAGGTTTTCCTCTCTTAACCATCTACCAGCCTCCCAGTTCTAAGAAAAACACATTCACACACTGTGCTGTTGTCTAAATAAAGGGGTGGGGTCTCCTTCAAGGCTGCTGAGACTAGAAGAGCAACAAGCCTAGGCTTGCTGGGGCACACACTGCACAGGGTAGCCAGGGAGAGGAAGCTGTGCTGAAACCGCAGGGGACTGTCCAGCCTCCAGCTGAAAGGAACAAAAACGAAACTGCGGCTGTAGGGCACAGTCCTGCCCATAAAGAAGATGTAACAGTAGCAAAGCGCTGTTTTCCCTTCTTGCCAAGAGTCACAGCCCTGCCGTGTGGAAAGACTGCTCCCTCCCAGCACAGGCTCTTGTATATTTACAGAGAGCTCACTGCCTGGGGCCGAGCAATGGGATCCGGGGCAACGCAACTCTCTTCTCCACAGTGTCAGCCCTGTCAGTGCGGTGCCAGCTGTCTCAGCGAATACCACCTTGTCCTGCTGCAGGAGACAAGTGTCTCATGCATGTCAGTACCCTCTGTATCCCCATGTAAGAAAACAGTTGTCAGATTAGCCGGGAAGGGAGTCACTATCACCTGCAGAGTTTCGCAGCTGGAAAGGGACACAGACCCATCAGATCGTTCTCTCAGGGAGGGATGTGAACGGGATGCTCAGGACTCGGAGGTGTGCAAAGCTTTATTTCCGAAGCTATGTGGTTCCCAGACGGCACAGCGCCCACAGAGGACGCGGGGCAGGAGGATACTCCTCTCGGACAGGGTCTGGTGCAGCCCGCGGGGAACGCGCGGGCACCGGGGGGAAGCACTGCGCGGATGAGAGCGGGGCGGGCGGGCACACAGCTCCCGGGGCTGCTGCCACCCCGACCCCGGCACGGCCCCGCTCCAGCACCTCCAGCCGGACCCTCGCCCCCACTTGCGGGGGGTGTGTGGGGGCACCATCCCTCCGCCCCGGGGCCTGACCCCGCTCCCTCCGCGGCTGACGGGACGCGGCGGCCGTCAGAGCTCACCTCGGGCGGCAGGTACGGCGGGTTGTTGGCCTTGCCCCCCCGGCTCCGCCCGTTCTTCTTCTTCGCCTTCGAGCCGCCGCCGCCGCCACCGCCGGGTGCGGTCCCCCCGCGCCCTCGCAGCGCTCCGCCGGCCCCGCCGCCCGCCGGCCGGCAGCAGCCCCCGAACAGCTCCGACACCCGCGAATCCATGGCGGCCAGCGCGGCCCCGCCGCCCCGGTGCGGCTCCCGCTCCGCTCCGCTCCCCGCCCGGCCCCACCGCCCCGGCGTCACCGAGCGCCGCGCGGCGCCCCGGGAAAGCGAGTCCCGCCCGCCAACATCGCCGAGAACGCCCCGCGCGCCGTCCGCTCGAAACTACAGCTCCCGGCGTGCCCCGCGACGCGACCCCCTCGCTGCCGTACGGGCTCCCTCCGCGGGGGTGGATGGGAGTTGCAGTCCGAGGGAGGGAGCGCCGCCTGTCGGCAGCGGCGGGAAACGCGCGGGCTGTGCCGGGCTGTGGCGGCGGCCGCGGGTTGCCCCTTTGGCACTGCACAGCCCCGGGCCCCGGTCACTGACAGCGCACAGGCGGCACCGACCCAGCCGGCGCCGGCAGATCGGTGCCTTTTCGAGCCTGTTCGCCATCGGAGGTGCCTTGTGACTACGCAGAGGCAGCAGCTCAGTGCGAAGTGATCCCAAAGGACGCATTATGCTGCTACCGGGGGCGGCGACAACAGCAGAAGACCCTCCTGCTGTGCGCCGCATCCCCTCACCGAGCGCTTCCCACCCTCCAGTTCCACCGCCACCGCTTGTCCTCTGCCTCCGCCACATCCCCCGCGGGGGCGGCGCCGGATCAGTGTTTGCACACCCGCCACGCTCTGTGGGGCTGTCACAGGCCCCCCAGCCCCCGGAGAGCGGCCTCGGAGCGGCCCGCCCGCCCCTCGCCGTGCGCTGCCGGCGGCGCCCAATGGGCAGCGGGCGCGATGTTTCCAAACACGGCACTCCCTGCGCGCTCCCGCCCCCGCCTCCCCGCGGGGCCGCCAAGGGGGCCGGGGCCGCCAGGGCTGCCGGGGAGCGGGGCGGAGGCCATCGGGGTGTGGCAAGCGAAGCCGCCGCTCGGTGTTCCCCGGGCAGCGCTGCCGCAGCTGCCGGAACCGCCTGGGCCGGGCGGGACCGGGGACGAACCGGGACTGGGACGGGCGGGGCGGGGTCAGTCCACGAGGCCACGCCCACATGGGGGCGGAGCTAAGCCGGGCCCCGCCTCCTGCCGCTCTCACCGCCCTCCTCTCCACCAATCGCGGCGCCGCCGCCGCCGGAGGTGTCGCGGGGCGGCCCTCGCGGCTCTCCCGTGAGGCCCCGCGGCGGCCCCGCCATTTAAACCCGCCGGCCGTTGGCCCGCGCGTGGTGGCGCTTCCGGTTCCCTGTCCGTGCCGGGCCCGGGACAAGCGATGAGGCCCCGCCGGAGCCGCTCCGTGCCCGGCAGCCCCGCCGTGTCCGTGGCCTTCCCGGGAGCCCTGTGCCGGGGCAGCGGCTGCCGCTTCGCCTGCGAGCTCCTCAAGCACGTCCTGCACCAGCGGAACCAGCTCCCGCTGCCCTACGAGCAGCTCTCCTTCTTCTGCCGGCGGGCGGCACAGGTGAGGCGGCGGGGCCCCCGGGCCCGGTGGAGCTTTGCCTGGGAGCTCCTGCTCTCATAGAATCATGGAATGTTATATATCCTTCAGAAAAAGGGCAAGGGCAGCGTTAAGGTCAGGCTGCTGAAGGTCTCGGCAAGTTGCTCTTTATTTATCGCTTGTTGCGCTGCTCTCTGCTCAAGGCACGTCGCTGCTTTGGCTGATCTTTGAAAGATGGGGATTCCATGGTGGGAATTTATCACTGGTGTGATGTGGTTTCAGACCGAGCGTTTGTCAGAGAGGGTGTGCTTTTGTGTTTCTCTCATCTCCTGATCCTCGATGTGGGTACCCCTACCTCTCACTGAGTGCCATGATCTGGTAAAGGGACTGGAGTTGGACCAAGGGTTGGACTTGATGATCTCGGAGGTCTTTTCCAACCCAATCCATTCTATGATGGAACACAACCCTCTTGTTCCTTGACTTTGTGGGATATGGGCCATGCTTTGTACGGAGCGTATTAGTACTGATGCATCCTTATAACTAAATGTACTAATCTGCTTGTTTCCAGGAGGGCAATGGGATAGAGAAGCCACCCTCTATGGGCCTAGGAAGCATCAAGTGCCAGCAGGTGCTGATGGATCTGGAGGAATTGTTCCAGCACCTGGAAGGGATATTTAGTTTGACACCAGTTCCTCGTGTTCTCTTCCTACTTGGAGGCAACGCCATGAACCCCAAGGAGCTCTATGAGCTGAACTTGGAAGAGCTCTGCGAGGGCAGTGCTGAGGAGAGCCTGCAGACTGCACCCTGCCTTCGCCAGCTCTTCCACAGCCTCTTTGTTGCAGACATCTTCAGTGAACTTAAGGCCCTCCCTGTCACAGGCACGCTTGTCCTGGTCCAGGGCCACAGGGACTGTGGTGTTGAGTGGTTCCGGCCCAAGCTGAACTACAAAGTGCCAACACGAGGGAGGAAATTCACTGTCAAATTGTCCTGTGATGGAGACCCCCAGCTGAGTGCCTCACCTCCACAGCAGGAGGCGTCTGAGTGGGAGGACTACATCTGGTTCCAAGCACCAGTGACCCTGAAAGGCTTTAGTGAATGATTGGGCTCCAGAGAAGTTTAATTGGAATATTGATTAACCTTTAAGTGCCAATTTTTATCAAATGTAATAATGTATTTTTGTCTGTCTGAATGATTTTTTTTTTTTTTTTCCTCCAGGGCATTTACTGCCTTCCTGTAGCTTGGCTGTGCTCATCTCTTGTCACTTTGCAAATAAAGAGCCTTTCAGGCTCAGCTGCACAGAGGTGCAGTGATTCCTTAGGGACCCAAGCTGTGCCACAGCAGATGAATTAGTGTTTTGGGAGGAAAGCTCTCGTGCTGCATGCTTGGTGAACTGGAAAGTGCTGGAAACATATATAGTCTTCTCTCTCCTGAGTTTTAATGTGGCCTTTTTCTGTCCCTTCCTTGGCCACATTACCTGTGTGGCAAAATAACCCTCTGGGAGGAATCCTTTATGCAACCTCAAAGGACTCGCTTTGTACCTGATGTTCCCATCTTCTGCCTGGTTGAAGAAGGAAGCAAGACAGAAGAATTAGATGTTGTGCCTGCAGGGACTTCTACAGGCACGGGCTGTCCAGATACTCTGCAGCTGGTGCTGAGGAGTTCAAAGAGAGGGACAGTGGCAGAAAGAGACTGTGTTAGCTCCCAGCATCTTTTGCCCTTCCTACAGCCAGCTGGAACTTCCTTTAGGTTTATTTCTCTGTTTACTTCCCACAGCAAGAAAACCAGAGGGCAAAACTCGAGTGGGACACAGGGCTAATGTTGTTGGGGTAGGGGGATTTATTTCCAACCAGTAAACAGAAGACCTGTGATGGGATGGAGGCAGTTCCTCCACAAGGGGGTGCTGGGAAGTGGAATGGAGGCCAGTGGAGCAGCTTCCCAGGGCAGATCCTGGCACCCTGTCACCTGCTGCAGTGCCCACCCTGCTGGGGTAACCAACTGATTGGCCATCTCTTGATAAAATAAATCTTGATAAAATAAAACTTCCCCAAAACTCAATTACAGTTCCTTGACTTCCAAAGAGTGAGATTTCTCACCAGGTGGGAGATCTTGTACCTAGTGCTGTCCTGCACTGGAGACTGAAAGAGCTTGATCAGTTCTGTGGAGGAAGGGTGGCAATAAACAATATTCTTATCATTTTACTAATCTTTAGTCCAACAGCCCTGACAAGCACTTAGATATGTAGATGCAAGTAAAATTGGTAACCCTCTTCAGAAAAAGGAGTGCTGCCCAATATGGTACCTTATTCTCACTTAAGAACAAAGCTTTTTGCATCTCTTACAAGTCATAGACCCAAACTTACCTGAAATGTCTAGAAGTCAGAGGGGTGTGATGAAGTTCAGCACTATCTTCATCTGCCAAATTCCTGTTCTAAGTCAGATTGTATCACTTGGAAGCAGAACTAGAGCTGTTCTGAGCTGTTGTCTAGTGCAGAACAGGACAGGGAGAGAAATCCTTAGAGCATGGTGTGTTCTAACCAGATGCATGCCCAGCTGACTGAAGAGAACTCAGCAGGTATCTGTGGTGCAATGAGCTTTTAATAGCTTCAAATAACTGTCCCATTTGAAGAGAAACTTGAGCCTGCTGGTGCTGAGGGTGCTTGCAGTTACAGCCAAAATTGCACAAAGGAGTGGCAAAAATCCTTTGAAAAGAGGGTAAATGTTTGAAGTAACTCTGCACTTGGTGTGTGTTTTAACTCTGACCTTTTGGAATGGAATGAGGGATTTGATTTGGTGTTTTTGAGCTTGGAGAACACTAGGAGTGCTGTCTCTGCTGTATTACCCATTAACAACTGTTTACAATGTGCAGTAGCTGCTAAAGCTCGTTCTAGAGGACAAGCTGCTAGAATGAAGAAAGCTGCCTTTTGTGCAGCTGCCCACTTGAATTTGTAACCACAGGTTATTAATTAAAATATAACTTGAACATAGGAGTGTTCGTGCTCAAGAGATTAAAACCCTTTATACTTCTACCAAAGTTACTTGTAAAGCATATTTAAGAATGTAGTGCCCAAGTATTTAAAGAAACTTTTGAATAGAAGAAGCTGTAGCCAGTTCCTTTCACCTCTCTCTCCCAGATAAATGCAGTGTTACTGCAATTAACTGTTTACATATTCTGTTATATTGGAACTTTGAATTCAGCTGTGATATGGTGCTGGGAATGAAATGAATTCAGCAATGATATGGTGCTGGGAATAAAAAACACAATGTGCTTTGTTTTTTTAATTGTTTTTTTTTCACTCCTTATAATAATCTTTAGAGCTTGATTAACAAGTTTAGTAGTGTAATCATCAAAATAAAATGCTGGTTTCTATATGTGATTGCACTGGATTTATTTAATCCCTCAAAGCAAACTTTTTGCTGGTGGCAGAACAATTTGCTTCCATTCTATGCATGTATTTCAGCTGCAGGTTCACAGCTGTTCCACTTTTCTGACAAACTGCATGATGTCTTGTGCCAGAAGCTTTGGTTCCTCAAAGGCAGCAAAATGCCCTCCACGGGGCATGTAAGAGTAGGTGATGATGTTCTTGTAGACATCCTTTGCCCAGACACGTGGTGTATGAAGTAGCTCCTGAGGAAAAGCTGCAATCCCTGTGGGAACGTGCACACCAAACCTGGAATACATAAGTTAATTGCATTTTTTTAAACAAGTCCCAGGGAAAGAAGATCAACAAGGCCGGTGAAGGGACAAGTCCTATAGGAAGAGGCTGAGGGAGCTGGGGTTGTTTAGCCTGGAGAAGAGGAGGCTCAGAGGTGACCTCAGCACTGTCTACAACTAC
>JAWWEV010000115.1:33177868-33215589 GCA_035583235.1 Hafferia zeledoni | reverse complement strand
CGCCAGCATAGCTCTCAACCTCATGAGGGCACGCAAGCTTCTCCCCCACGACAAGGGGGTGTCCCCGGAGAAGAGTCCAGTGGTAACACAGTCTAAAATGATCTCAGATATCCTCAGCTTATGTTCTCCAGCAAAACTGAAACTTAGTTTGTGTTGTTGGCAATTTTCTAGGGGAAAAAAAAAAAAAAAAGTACTCTTTTCTGTAAAGGATGTGTTTTCAGAAAATCACAAGAGCTGAAACTGTTTCACCTCTAGGATCACTGCTGAATATAGTCCCTTTTAGTAACGGTCTTATTTTCCTTGAAAACAACTTCATTTGACATAAAATTCCTACAGCAGAAGCTACTGCCCTTTGTATTAGGACATGCTGGCCAACCCATTCTGTAATGAACTATTTTTATTCTCCTCCCTTTTCTGAGGTGAGGTCATGCCACGTTCTTCCCTGATGAGTTAGCAAGCAGCTTCTCAGCACCACAATCCTCTGCCCTCTGTGCAGCTGTTGCCCACATTCTTCTCTGGCCTCTCCTGTGCTTCTGGAGTTTCAGGATGTGAGGTTATGCAGATTTATTTTTTGAGACATTATTGTGGAGATATCTGAAAACAATACAATTTTTAGCTCTATTTCTTCCTGCCTAGAAATATCAGGAAGAGGTATTTGTGTAAAAAGGGATCTAAATTGGCTGCCTGTTGTGAGAGGAGAGGCCTGTCTACCTAAAAGTAGGACAGTTACAGAAATGTCCCTTTGGATACTTAATGTCCCTTTCCTCTTCCCCTGCAATCGAGCCTCCATGTATGAAAACACACCCAGGGACAGAGCACTCAGAAAATGATAAAGAAAGCAGTGTGGCCCCTCAATCATGTGCAATACTCACAGATTTGGGGACTTGAAAATGCCTTTTTAAGGTTTAGCACCTACATTTGCAAATTCAATGCATACTTATGTACCCTGGGAAAGAGGCCTTGATGTTCAGAGACATTGTACAAATGTGATTTCTATTCTGTACCCAGACTTCACATTAACAATGCAGAACAAGCCCGCTTGATCCGGTGAACTAGAAACCAATTTAGCTGTCTATCTGGAGAATCCTTCCTGAAAGCATATTAGCTTTAATCACCCTTTACACAGGGAGATAAACTATTACTTGTGTTTGCAAAATGTCTTTTCTTTCAGCGACCTTACCTACTGCTAAAAGAAGGGAGGAAAGAGGGTTACTACTAAAGCAGCATCCACGCTTTTGTTCAGAGTCAAGGATATTTGGTATTGCTGTGATAATATGCCTGGCAAGTAGAGTGTGCAGTTGGATTGGAAAACTATTAAAAATTCAACAGCTCAGCTGTGTGGTTTGCTCAACAAATTGTTCCTTGTAAAAACTGGGCTTATTCATCCACTTTTAGGGGACACACTTCTAGTGACCAAAGTAGCGATTTTTAAGGGGAAAATAAAAACTATGGAAGCTATGGCTAGATCTTCTTTAGAAAGCTTAGATAGCCAAACCACATTAGCAAACACATAAAGACAGGGTTATAGGAGTAAACAATGTACATAGAAGTGCAGCTTATGCTGGGTAGGGCACAGACAGCATCTGCATTACTATGAACTCTTCCTTAACTATATCTTCTTCAGGGTATTTTTATCAGCTTGACTACACAAGAACAATTAAGGCGTAAAAGTCTATCTATTCAGTTATCTTCTGAAGATGTGGGAATCATTTTGTGGACTGAGAATACTTTGATTCTCAGAGTTCCACTCCATGCAAATAAAGGCTTTTATTTGCTTGCTCATGCTGTGATGGTGGTCTCAGAACGCGGACAAGACAAGATTTACAGGTGGGATTAATATTTTTCTGTTAGATCAACTATTACAGTTGAAAAAAAATAAAAAGTTTTGTGTGCATATGCCCTTCTTGCCCAAGCTTATATCATTTTTACAGCTATACCAGCTGTAAAAATAGGTTGGGACAATAAAGGTGGTAGCAGGAGAATCAAGAGTTATACAGGAGTGAGACAGAGCAGGTTGGTTCACACGTGCTGTAAGAGCATATTATTTACTTTGAATAAAATCTTTTTCTATAGGCTTAATCAGAATACTAAACTCTAATCTTGCTAACCCATTCCATTTTATAATAAAAATGCAGAGACCAACACTTGTCATATGATCTTGAAGTTACATATCATCTAGAATTACTTCAATGCTGTTTTAAATTCTTTTTTCTTCATTAATTTTCTAAGAAAAGCAGGACCTATAACAGATTCTTATTTTCTCCCTAGTGGAAGTGATCTCACACACAGAACACTAAACTCCTCACTGGATTTAATGCAAACTTTTCTGACCAAGAACATCTGGTTGAAAGAGGCTAATCCTAGAAAATTTCTGGTTTAGAGCAAAATAGTATCTGGAACAATTTTGTGACTTTCATACAATAGCTGATAGTAAGAAACTTTTTTTTTTTAAGTTTAATTATATTAAAAGCAACCAGCTACTTTTAAAAATAATTACTAAAAATATTTGTGTTTTTCACATTTAGAACCATGATAAAACAGGACACAATTCACAGGAAAGGGTGATGCAGCAACTCAGGATAATACTTAATAAAACTAATTACTGATGGTGTAGTATCCTTACTTATGACATGCAGAGGGCTTTCATGAAGAAGGTATAAAATCCTTTATAGAATATCTGACATGTCAAATATTTCTGCCTATAGAGGAAGAACTAAAAAGTTATGCACCCTATGCCTTCTAAACCAGTACATAACAGAGAAAAATGTGAGCTATTATAAAGACAAAATGGAATGAAAAACATTTACTTAAAACCAAATCAGAACGGCAACCTTAAACTAATCTAGTTCTCTACCAAATTGTGATTACTGATGCTAAAAACTGCCTGGGTGAGTAAATCATCCTTTGTCAAATTCTTTTGGTTTTCAAAGGATTTTTTATTTATTTGAATTGGTTGGTTTTTCTTTTCTCTTTCTAGCTCTCGGTTTTATAGGATTTTCATATGAGGAGTAAAAAGGAATATTTATGCACTGATAGTCTTTTTTATTTAGAGTAAGCCTTTTAGGAAAAATGGTGGAAAAACTCAGCATAGAAACAAGGTAAGTTTTTGAAGGACCTAGCTAAAAGCTTTATCAGTTGTTATTACATGTAAGATTACTAAGCACAGCATGAATAAAACCATAGACACTGAGTGCATAGTGATTAAGATGAAAGACTGGTATTATTTTTAGGGGAGTGATATAGACACTTAATTTTGTAATGCTTTAATGCTTTGAGCTTGAAAGCTTTGTAAGTCAAGTAATAGGAAATTTTAGCCTTGCAACTTTATAAGAAAATTAATTCAAGACACTTGCAAAATTCATGTTGAACTATTGTTACTCTGCTAATAATAGGAGCGCTGAAAGTACAGTATTATCCAATCAAATAAGATAATGAGAGTCTCCTGGCTATATCTTCTAATGCACATTACATAAAATTATATGTATAAAGTAGATACTTTAATGATAAAAACTACAGGTTTGGTTTTCAGTTAGAAAGTGAACTATTGCACTAATGTTCTCTCTGATATACATCATCTGCTTAGCTCTTGCCATGATGGGAACAACTGTTAGGGTTTTATTTTCTTAGAAAACTTACCTGATATTAATACCTGGCCTACACCATTATCCTCCTTCTACTGCACATTGTACATTTATTATAATAAATCTAATAACCTCTACACATATTTTTAGGGCATAGCTGCTCAGTTGCTTTTTTTCTTCTGTGCAGAATATTCGATGTGGAAAATTACTGGGTTGCTTGACCAAAAGCTTTCTCAGCTCTACTGAACCAGCAGAAATGGCAAGTGAGGACATGGCATAAAAGACTGCAACATTTTAACTGATAAAATTGTATGGGCAATCTGCCTATTGGACTGGGATGAAACTGCCCTTCCTGCCATACATGTCACTATAAGCAATAAAAATGTGGCCATTGGAATTTGCAAAACAGATGCCGAAGAAGAAAAATAAAAGTCAGGCGGGCTTTCAGTATCTTGCTGATTCTGCAAGGAAATGAAAAAAAATTGTATTTTTTAAAAAGTAAATTAATGTGAACAAACCACTGACAATTTGAAGAGTTATAAAATTATTTCTAACTATTCTGTGCTCTGCAAGGAGAGGAGCAGGATGATGAAAGTCTTATGCAATGGATATTTGAATTTAGTCCAGTACTAGTTACTTAAACATAGGGTGAAAATTATTCCTGGAGCTATGAATGCAGATGATTTTTCAGGAGTATTGACATTTCTAGTGTCTGTATTGACATTTCTAAACAGCCTGTCAATCTTCTTCTCAAAGATGGCACTTCATTATATTCTCAGGAAAAAAAGCAATGCTATTTGTGACACATTCTGGGAGAAATGGTATTGTTTGTATACAGGGACAACCATGATGGAAAGTGTCACTGAAGAATGAATGTGCTAGTCCAAAATAAAACATGAACAACACTATACTGAGATCTGATGGTTCTTTAGTGTTATAAGGCACGGTAAAGACTAAAATGCTTTACAGCTTCTTTGTTTTCTTTTCCTCCATTGCATGTCTTAAATGATGGAAGAGCAGCAAAACCTATTTTTGCATCTTAATAGATAATGGGGAAACCCTTTACAGCTTCATTGTGACATAAATTATTTCCAAATAGGGCAGAAGATTTACAGATGGACTGTTTAGGCAAAGCATCTAATACCATTTTAGACTCCCTAGGGAATCCTGCAGCAACTACAGCTGCCACTTGAGAAAGGTCTGGGTCATATCCTGTAACTTTTCTGCCAGCAAGAACCTGAAGATTTCAAAATGACGCTAACCATCTATTTTTGGGTAGTTAAATCCTACCTCTGAAGTTTACACACTGAGACAAGGTAGGTACTAAGGATCTGATACCATTTCTATTTTCTGCTGTAATTGGTTGTCAACAACAGTACTGAAGACTTGCCGAAACCCAGCAGATGGAGAAGTCTTTGAGCTGGATGTTTCATATGTGACTTCATCATGTGTACTTCAGTGCTGAGACTCAGGAACAGTTCTGAATTTTCCATACACAAAGGTGGAGAGGAAGTCCCTTCCATTTCCACCAAACCAGACCCTGGCAAAATCCTGTCTAATGCTGATTGTCAAATATAAGAAACTTAAAATAGGAGGGTACTTTGCTGACTCTCTTCTTTTGCAAGCATAGCATCTGAAGGGAAAAACAATCCTCATGTTTGACAATTGGCATGATGGCTGTTAGGTAAGTTCCAGAGGATGGAGACTACCAGAGCCATATACTGCTGTTTGAAAGGCATTCACAGCCCAACATCTGCCTATGGAGAACCTCTGTCTCCCCTAATAAGAGACCCTATGGGAGACCCTGAGAGAAAACTGGAAGTATGGCCATTAATAATACAGAACGTCAGTGAAAATGTTGAGAGCACAAAAGATCTTGGACAAACACAACTTTCATGAGAGCTAGAAATAGGTCTGAGATTCAGCAGCACAGAGAAGGAGATGTTTTGAATTGGTGCTTCATCTTTTTTTTTTTTTTTTTTGTAGAATGAACTGACATACTGAAAGAGGAGACCAAGGCATCAGTCTGGCTACTTATGAGAGTATTAGTTTACTTTAATTTATAATGGATGATTTTTTTCCTAAATTTTAATATGATTTTGATGTAGCACTTGAAATCTTATATTTCGAATATGCATGCTGCTTTCCAGGAGAGGGCAGTCCATTCCTGGGATCAGTTGGCTCCCATCATGCTCTTAATCCAAGAAATATAGCTAGAAACTGACAAAGACTGAAAGTTTCTTTGCGAGGGCACAACCACAGCCCCAGGAGGTGAGTCCATATTATATAAGGCTGTCTTGGACTGGGAAAAACTAAGGGTTCTCCACTGTCTCCCTGAGGAAGAAAAAATGTAAATATGCCACTGATAGTACGTCAGTAACCAGTAATGTGCAAAAAAGAGGCACAGAAGTGGAATAAATACATCACCACAGCTGAAAAAGGGAAAATGAAGATCTCTCCCTGTCCGTTACAGGATTATCACAAATTTAACAAGGGCGAGTGCTGGATTCTGCTCCTGAAACTGGGCAACTCTGATTGTGTGTATAGACTAGGGAAGAGAGGCTGGAGAGCAGTGCTATTGAAAGGAACCTGAGGGTCCTGGTTAATGGCAAGTTGAATATGAATCAGCAGTGCCCTGGCAGGCAGGAGAGCCAACCGTGTCCTGGGGGGTATTAGGCAAAGCAGCCGCAGCTGGTTGAGGGAAGTGATTGTCTTGCTTTACTTTGCACTGGTGCGGCCTCACCTCAAGTTCTGTGTGCACTTATGGACATCACAATATAAAAAAGGTTTTAAGCTCTTGGAGAGTGTCCAGAGAAGGGCCATGAGGATGGTGAAGGGCCTTGTGAGGAAGCCATATGAGGAGCGGCTGAGGGCGCTTGGTGTGTTCAGCCTGGAGAAAAGGAGACTCAGGGCAGACCTCATTGCAGTTACAACTTCCTTGTGAGGGGAAAAGGAGGGGTGGGCACTGATCTCTGTGGTGACCAGTGACAGGACTCCAGGAAACAGCATTAAACTGAATCAGGGGAGGTTTAGGTTAAATATGAGGAAAACCTTTTTCACCCAGAGGGTAGTTGAGCACTGGAACAGGCTTGCCAGGGAAGTAGTCACAGCACCAAGACTGAGTTCAAGAAGTATTTGAATAATCCTCCCCGGCACATGGTGTGACTCTTGGGGTGTCCTGCACAGGGCCAGGAGTTGGACTCTATGATCCTGATGGGTCCCTTCCAACTCAGTATATTCTATGATTCTGTAAAAGCTCTCAAGGCAGACAGGGGCTAACAGTGGACTTCCATTTAATCTAATTTCATTCTTTGATTAGGTTCGTTACTTCTCATATTTTTATAGAATAATGTGAGGGGTTATCTCTGCAAACACAACTTAATGAGTCGGACTGCATTTCTTCACTTCCAATCGTGTCTGTCCTTCCTCTACCTGTCTATGCCAGGTATGTGATTCACCCAAAAGAGCTTTGAACTCTGCCTCCGGAGTAAAAAGCAGGGTAGCCACAGCAACAAGATACAGCAACTAAAGTAATTAGCCTTTAGAGCATCTGGAACAGACAGTCCTGAGCTTGTCTGAGATAGTATGTTCATGTATTGTACTTCATGGTTACCTGAATCCACGGAAGATACTGACTTCTGAGGTGGTGCAGCAGTACTAGTGAGGTGCTCAACACGAGAGAGTGCTCTTGTTGCACAGCATTGTAATCTGCACTGAAGGAGATCAGTGTAACAAAACTCAAGGAAGGAGGTGATCCCTTTCACAAAACATTGAAGGAGTTGATTTTACTCATTCAAACTCATTTCCTCACAAACTTCATTTGCTCATACTGCTACACCCACAGGCACTCAAAGCAACTCTTGAAGCTGGACCTCTGTGCATCCCAATGGCCTGCCCAGAATCACTGGTGGGGCACAAGTGATGCTGGCTTCTGAGTCCTCATCATGTCTCTGGAGTTATTTTTTATAAGTAATGGCTAATTAGTTTTTGGACTGAGCTTTTACATCATTTAGGAGTCAAGGGCTGTAATGGAGTGGTCCTTTTCTCCACCCTGTTTTCCTGATTGGTTAACAAAAAAAGGAATTACATAATGGGGTGTGCGGTCATATTGTCTGAGTGCTATAAAAGGAAGGTCAAGGCATGGTGCATACCTTTCAGCTCTTACATTTTAGTTGGATGATACAGTATATATCACCTGAGTAATAATCTAAGAACTAAACTCCACAGACTAATGGAATAATTTGATTTTCTTAGAGAATCAGAAACTGGAAATATAGTCATAAACAATAGTATAGTAAAGCAGTGACTATATCGACAGGACCAAATAACAAGAAAAGTAAACTTCTAAGAGCAAGGCACTTTCTACAGGCTTGGAATAAGGATAGAAAAAGATAAGCATAGTCAGTGGGTTAGGATGAAGAAATTCATACAACAGAGTTGAATGACAGAGGAGTTCATTGTAAGGGAAGTGTACTGGCTGTTTTTTATTAGGAAGGCAGTATTAGGTTAAGAATATATATGAAACTTTGAATTTAAACTCAGCTCACTCTATTAGCTGGAAATTGGACCTGGATATATCCTAAATCATTTTTAGTGCATTTGCTATCTTACCATCTACCCACATTACAATCAAATCCACTTTTTACGAATTCCTTCAGAGTCTGAGACAAGCGCTGAAGGTAAGTGCATTTGGTAGGCAGGAAGATGTATTCTCCAAAGGGCAACAATGACTGGTGCAGTCTGTGTTCCCTTCTATTTTTCAGTAGTGTAATGTATTGTCTAGGTGGGCAATCATAAATAATTATGCATATAAATAAGAGCACATAAAAAAGACTAAGTTTGAGAACTTTTTTCTCTTGCAGTACTCAAGGAGAATGTTTTGTTAGCTGCATTGCTCTTTTCCATAGAATTTTACCTTCCCCTTCCCCTTCCCCTTCCCCTTCATTGAGAGTTTTTTTCCTGTAAACTTGAGGAAGAGCTAAGTTTTCTGTTTGTCTTTGAATTTGCTTTCATTAATCTGCAGTTGTGCCCTGTGACATCTCCCTTGACCTAGCACAATCCCCAAGCCTAAATCATCTGCCACTTTTGCCAAACCTTAGTATAACCTGCCACAGTGCAAGGATCATACATTCTCTTGCTGATTCAGAAAACTGCACAAAAGATTGTCTTCTCCTCAGCAACTGCATCTACAACCCAACTCAGAGAGTAATCTATGTCAATGCCCAGAGCTGGATGTACTCCAAACTTCCTGGGTAAATATACATAGTCTTTTCCTCATACCTTGCTCATCCAAAAGCTGGAATGTTCTTGCAGTGTTCCTAGCTCTTCCAACCTGACTGATAATTATTTCAGTATCAGGATGTCCTTTTTCTGTTGAAGAAGGGACAAAGACTATGTCTATACTAGTAAAGTAAATGTGGCTAGAGCCAGGACTTGCACCCTATCCTGTGATGGTGCAAGCTGTTCAAACATTAGCACATTCCCTGGCATACCTCTGGCCCATACTGGCTGGCGTTGTCTCACATAGTGCCAAGACATAGTTTTGGGGCTGACCGAGTCTAGGGACTTTTTCAGCAAGCAGTGTAATTGTCCATTTCCTTCTTAATAAAAACCTAGCCATGAATGTAGAGCCTTAACTGCAGGCTGTGCAAGTGTCCTGACCAGCTAAGCAATGCCTGATGACCTAGCATTCCTGCCTATTGACATTAATGAGAATATATATGCAACTGCAGAAAATATCTTTTGTTTGTTTGTTTGTTTGTTTTTTAATTCCCATTTAGACTGAACCTTATCTCAGAAAAGTAGGAGTTTACCATAAAAATGGTTTTACCATAAAAGTGGTTTTACCATAAAAATTTCTTTGCCAGAAATTGAGAGAATAACACCTATGTCCTGCATAATTTTTAGGTCCAAGGACTCATGAAAACATACTCATGTGAATTTTAATAGGGGCTTGTATCTAGCAATAGTTCTAATGAATTCAGCGAGCATTTCTCCACATAAGTGCTTGCACCATGATGACTGGGTGGGACAGTGATGACTGGATGGGACAGTGAGGGGAATGGTCTTCCTCTACCCAAGAAGTTAAAAAAACTCAATTTCTCCATCGTGAATCAGACCAGTGACAAAATTTCCAATAGTCTCACAAACAGAAACATTTCAGACACACAAAAATTGTTTATCAAAAAAGTATGATTTAGGATAGAACATAAAATAAGAGATGAGCATTTGGCAGCTTTGAAGAGATTTATATGGAAGAAGTAACAATACACTGGAAAGATTTGGGAGAAAATGACAGATGAGAAGGCTGAAAAGGAGTCAGTTACATTAACTATATTTGCCTAATCATTTCCATTACAGTTTACAGCTGATGGTACAATTGCTAGCCACTGTAATTACTTTGCCATATAAAACAGTACAGGTCACTGATGAATGACAAGCTGTTCAATTCTTCCATCTATTACTCTCTAAAGCACTTTAAAGGCTATTGCAGCTCTCACAAATATTTATAAAGAGATGGTTTTGGAAAGCAGACAGCTATTTTGCCACATGTCTGAATTGCTGTTCTTCAATATGTTCTTGAAGAGTAATGACAACTCTTACAGTTTCAAGTGCAATTTAAAGGGATCCTCTTCATTTACATTTAGTCCTCAATCTGAGGTTTGTGAAAAAAAAACGACTGGATGATCATTTTTAATGTTTGGACACATGTTTTTTTTCTTTTTATGAAGGACATTCTCTTCTACTTTTAAGTACTGTAAGGCAATTGTGTGGGAAGTAAGAGCAAGTGACTACCATAACACAAAAAATGCAAAACATATACATTTGGGAAAGCCCTTACTCTTCTGTTGTGACAATGTGGTATCACCAAGATCCAGGGCTGGCATTTCCTGCCTGTGGAAGAAACTGATGCATGGTAATTTAAGCGTCTGCACTGACATATCAGTATCTATAATGAACAGCAGAAATCAGTCTCTTAATTTCATTTATGTGTTTAAATTTAAAACATAATACCCCTTTTCCCCTTAACATTCAGGAAATAGGTAAAAATCAGTTAGAAAAATCAGATAGATTAGTAAGTAGTCAGAGGAATGCTTGAAAATAAAGACCAGAAGGCAGTTTTAACAGTGTCTGGAATGACTTCATGCAACAGATGGTACTTGATAGGAGCACTTGCATTTTAATTTCACTCTGGCATGCTGCATTTGTTTGTATTGGGGTAGCAAAACCTTAATATACAGCTCTAAAATTTCTTCAAATACATTTTTCATGAGTAAGATTTAGGAGATAATTGTTCAGGATTTGAAAAATAAAATAGATTTTTAACCTTACCTTTTTTTTTAACTCTTCATTTTCACTTTCCCCCTACCCACATGAAATAAGAGATGTGAAGACCAGCAGTTTGATTTTACTGTAGATCTTTAGTTGTTTTCTTTTCTGTTAGATTTTTATATTTACTTACAGATAAAAGGAAAAGTAGAACTCCCATTTTTCAAGCAGCAGACTTAAAACCTTCAGTGTCAGATCCCCTGTGCTCAGAAATCTCTACTTTCTACCCTGGCTGAGAAAGCTTTGCAGAATGCACACAAGATCCATAAATAATTGACAGTGCTCAACAGAATTTTAGTACAGACTTTTACATGATCCCACTCCATCAGGCTCAAGAGTGTACCATTGGTAGGTTGAGTGGGAAGCTGGAAAGAAAAATGTGAAAAGTCATCTGGAAAAGCAGTTTTGGAGAGAGCAGGAAAAAGTAAGAGTAAGAGACAAGAGTAATGACAACAAAGTATGAGGGGAAGCACTGCAGGTACAGAGAAGAAAAACTGTACTTTTAGGAGAATCCAAACCAAAGTCCTTTCTTGTATGTGCAGTAATTAGACTTTATCAAACTACAACATTTTAGTGATTCATATTATTGGGGTCACCCTTTGTCTGGGTAAAGAAGGTTGGCTTAGCGGCGGTCAGGGGAGGCAGAGACAACTCAGGCTGCAGTGTGATCAGAAAGCTTCACCGAAGACAAAGGACTTTATTTTTAGTAACAGCTTCACTTTTATCTACTCCTGTATATAACATGCCAATACACTATTGGTCAGTAGTTCACCTCACATACATGGAAAGATTCTACTGGTTACAAGGCATCCACATTCTACAGGTGGTTCTCTGGTCCTTAAGGGTGCATTCATCAATCACGTCAGACCTTAAGAGATCCACACACACTGTCACCCCCACATCATATGAATAAATTCACTCCTACCAATAAAAATGCTCTAATTCACATGTAAAGTAAATCCCTGATTCAAAATAAAACAAACACAGAAGGATCTGAATATTGTGTCATACTTAAATATATCTTACTGTCATGGTTTAAGCACCACAGAGCCAGTCACTCACAGCCCTCACCTCCAGTGGGATGGTGAAAAGAATTGGAAAAGTAGAAGTGAGAAAAGTCATGAGTTGAGATAAAGACAATTTAATAACCAAAGGAAAAGGCACACCTGCAAGCAGAGCAAAACACAGGATTCATTCACCCCTTCCCGTGGGAAGGCAGATGTTTAGACATCTCCAGGACAACAGGGCTCCATCACATGTAACAATGACTTGCAAAGACAAATACCATCACTATAAACTTCTTCCCCTTCCTCCTTCTCTCCTCAGCTCTTTATGCTGAGCATGATGTCCTGTGGTATGGGATATCCCTCTGATCAGTCTGGGTCAGCTGTCCTGGCCGTGTCTCCTCTCAACTCCTTGTGCATCTCCAGCCCACTTACTGGTGGGGTGGTGTGAGAGGCAGAAAAGGCCCGCTCAGCAGTAAAAAAACATCATTGTGTTGCCAGCACTTTTCAGCACAAATCCAAACCACAGCCCCTTACCAGCTACTGTGTAGAAAATTAATCTAGTTCAAACCAGCACACTCTCCACCCTTGTTCAATACCATTTACATCATACTCAGGTCCCACACTATCCAGTTCAATTTCATTAACCCCCAACCCCCTTCCCATGCTTTGGCATAATAAACTTAGTCACTTTACCCCTGTAAAAGGTCCATAAAATGCACATAAAATGTCCACAAAATGTCCACTGAGTTAATTTAGTCCATGACTTTGGACTCCATTTGTTATGATGGTCACTCAGGACAGAAATATGGTGTGTTGTATCGAGTTTTGGCCATCAAAACCCAGGCCATTGAAATCACTGAGTCAAAACTAGCACACTTAGAAAGGAAAACAAAAATTGTGGTAGAAAATATATTGTGGCAAATGGAAGGCAGAAATACATCTCTAGCCTTTATACTCTGAGGTGCCACAGTAATTAAATGTGGTATCAAGATCAGTTGTGGAACACCATGGTCTATTTTCATTCCCGTCAGGTTTTCTGCAGTAGTTTTCCACATGAGTGAAAATTTCACCTCTAAAGCTCTAGTAGAAAAATACCATTATGGCATAAGTAAAGTTTTCTTTTTTTTTTCCTTTTCTTTTTTTTTTTTTTTTTTTTAAATCAAATGTTTGTGGCTCAGTTCATGCAACACAAAAGGTAAGAAAATGGATACACCCCTTGTGGATCTTATCTGTCTGTCTGAATACTTTTCCATGACATAAGCTGTCATAAAAAGTCTCTCTACTGACATCAGAGTGCCCTCAAGAACCACCAGACACATATCCTCAGTTTACAGAGAGTTCAATAGTCTCAAAGGGCAACAGTACTCCTCCATATTTTCATGCAGGTGATCTATTCGACTTCTGTTGTCAGAACGGCTGTTTCTAACCTACTGTTGATGTTTTTTGGAAGACATAAAGAGAGGACACTGACTAATCAAGAGAGAGTTTCCAGTAACACAAATGTCATACCTGTGTGAATCTACCTGAAGAACAAACAGAGCTTCTTGCAGACCACTAACATTAACATACTAGCATAAAAAGGCTCATCAGTGTAATGATACTGTTTCACTTTCATTTTTCATATACTATCTCTTACCCAACCAACAAAATTCTGTCCCCATTTAAGGATGTGTGAGTGTTATTTTTTCCAAATGAGTGTTTTGCTTGAACAAGAACCACAAAACTGAAAGCATATGATACCATTTTAATCAAAATGGTACTAATTACACAGTGTCTTAAAAACATATCTGTCCTGCTTATTTTTGTTCTAAGAGATACATGTCAGAGTGAGAGATACATGGTAGAAAGTATTAATTTTACATTAACATCAGCAATAAGCAACTGTCTTTGGTAATCTATGATATAGAATTGCTTAAAGCATACTATTAATGGATATTTCAAAAAGGATAATTCATAATATTTAGACAAATATGAGACGAACAAACTTTGATGTGTAGAGTGTGCTACCCACCCAGTTCAGGCATAGCACCTCCTTCAGAGTTCTGTCTTTTATTCCTCTCTAATATCCTTCCCCCTCCTCTCTTTTTCTTTTTTTTTTTTCACTCTAGAAGATAAGCTGAAACAAAATGCACCACTGATGCACCAATGTCACTTAACTGATATTCTGTGCTTGTTATAAAATATGTATTCAATGCATTCCTACACAAGCCTGCACGTTACTCCACCACCATCAACAGAATAAAATCTGAGACATTAATAGCGTTCTTAAACAAGCAAATTTATTAAACTTGTCCTGTTTTCAAGAAGAAGACCCTGTTGAAACCAAGATGGGACAACAAATGAATAGCAATAGGTTGTTTTGTCCAAGCTGTTGTCCTGCTACACTTTTTGACAGCATGTGACTTTATCTCCGGCTTCCTGTGTAGCATTTGCATTAAAATGTTATTTTCATTAATGGTGATGGATTGAATAAAGCTCATTGTCTTGGGAGTGGTGCAGGGTAGTGTTGCTGGAGTAGGTAGTGAGGAACACAGGAGAAGATCAGGCAAAGACAGAGCCTCCAGCAGTACAGAGTATTGGTTCTCAAACCACATATCAGCTTAGTGCATAGCAGAGTGTTCTTCCCAATCAGCACCTTCAGACTTTGCATACTCCATTTTAGAAGTCACTTGTAGTTACCTTGCATGTTAGCTTCTTATTTTGTAAATGCCTTGTTCACAGAGGAGCCATGAGGATAAATATATGCAAAGTTATGCATTAATCAAATGGGATAGCAAGGAGGACATTGGTGGTACGTGGACAGGGAGGCAGAACACTTCTCTTAACACCCCCTTACAGGATTATAAAGCAATGAATTTGTGAGCCATCTGTGACTCATTTCTAGTCTCAAATTCCTTGTGTGCTTCAAAATAGTTCCAGTTCAGCTACTCATTCATTTTTTCTCACAAAGAAATGTGCATTCTATCTGGTTCAGGCTGAACAGAAGAGAATTTGGGTGGGATGTGTAATCAAGTGGCAGTGAGAATTAACTGAATCTCTAAGCAGCAGCAAGAAAATGAAAACGTGGCTTTAACTGTCTGAAAAGGATGTCAAAATAAAAGGGTAAAAACTGATTTCAAAACATAAACCATATTCATTATAAGCACAGGAGTAGTACAGGAAAATTGATTAGGACAACTACAGAAATAAATTGATCTATTTGCTTTGCAGATACTTCTCTTGGAAATTAAATTGGATTAATCAAAAATAGTTAAGTGGCATAATATAGCAAGAACTGGAAGTAGTAAGGATGATCAGACAGAATAACTGTTTCTTAATAACCCATAGACTACATCCCTGCTATATTTTATATTTTTCTATATATTTGTCATATGGTATTTCTCAAGAACATATCTGCTACTTAAGGTATGGCATGCAAGTCTAAACTCATGCACTCTTGTAAAATTCGAGTTAGTCCACTGAGATATCTTGCACATTATCACCCACGATTTATTTTCTTAGAATAACAGTGCACACTGCTGCTATGGAGAATGTCCTGATATTAAACCAGGTAGGGTATTAGTAGTAATTTTTTTTGCAGACAAATCAGTTAATTTGTGTTTCAAGATGCCTTAAGTCAAACTTCACAAATAAATATCTTTTTTACTCTACATCCAGGATACTGTACTGAGAATTGACTTATGTCTTTCTGAAATCCTCACAATTCCTCATCCAGTAATCATGTCTGAGGAGAACAAGAAAAAAAAAAAAAAGAAAGTACATTTTTTTTCCACTGGAACACACACACTCACCTTCAGGTCTTTTTTGTAGCAGGCAGCATAGGAAATCTGTAAGGAAGAAGATCCTCTTCTTTCAAGGATTCATAAGATGCCTGAATTTAAGGCTGCTCAAGTATGATAGTAACACAGACATGGCTAACTTTCACTGATACTCTTTCATTTCAATAAGTTTGTGTCTTTTTATTTTTACCTACATCACTTTTTCATGCTCACTGTGTTTGTTGTTTATCACTGAAGACAGTTAGGACTGAAAATCCCTGCTCAAGAATGTGTAACAGCAATGAAAATGTCTTCTTCCTCCACAAATTTTTTTCATTTCCAGAGGGAAAAAGCAAAAATAGGAATAAAATGCATACACCTTCCATATGCCTACTAATTTTTCTACCTCCAATTTACTAAGTGTTATACTGTGGTTTCAATTAACTGAGCATTATATAAGAAATGTGGGAGGCAGTTTTTGTCCTTGGGCAGCAAAAAGACATATAGTGTAAGTATAGACATATGATCTGAAATCATACTTCAGTTGGGGCAGACAATATTACTGAAACTCTTTTTGTTACTGAATTTGCCTTGGTCTTCAGATCAGTCAGAAGGATGGAAGCTAAAGTAGGCTTTGCTTTTAAAAGGATCAAAACTGAACTTTTGCTGATCCAATCCACCCATTGATTGTATTACATATCTGCATAAATTTTCTTTGAAAAAGGGGCTGTTCTGTGGAAGTACGTAAGAGTACTGCTTATGACTTTATAATTTGAAAAAAGGCATTAACAGAACAAGTTCCAAAATTATAAAGATCCTAGTAACCACATTGTTGAATGTAGGTGGGAGGCATTTGGTTTCTGAGTTAATTTTCAACTCCTTTGCTATTTTCTTGCCCATTCCACTGAGCTAAATTTATATGGAAACTTGATGGTAGTCCTTCTCTTTTCCCTCTGCTTCTTTCTCCCTTGTTGAGGTGATTAAATGGACAAGAAAGGAAAAGGAGAAGTGATTCAAGATTGAAATGTCAACTCTGATGGAGAGGAGAGCTGTGCAATGGAGATTTAAACATGATACCCAGAGACAGATTTTCACCTGTTCTTATTTGCAAAGTCACATAAACATTGCAGAGCACTGTAGCCAGTATTTCCAGAGTTGGATCACTCCCATAATACTAATGGTGTCTTGCTAATTTAAGCCAGCTTGCAACAATAAATTAACAACACGGAAGATTTGAGTAAAGGTAAGAAAATTCAAGGTCTTATTCATACCTTCCAGCTTGTGAGCCAGATAACTAAATCACTAGCACTTTCTCTTCATAGGAAAGTAACTGGTTATTGAAATGAGAACTGCTCACAATAGCTTGGCCTTGAATTCATCCTACTATTGAGGGTGCAAAGGTTTGACCTTTGCAGTGTAGGATTATCACATCATTAAAACCAGGTGAGAGAAGAGGTGCAGACTTGAACCAAAAAGCTGAAGAAGACTAAGCAATTAGGAAAGTAGTGACAGAGACTCCATCACTTGTAACAGCCACTTGGGATGACAAATACTATCACTCTGAATATCGCCCCTTGGTCCTTCTTCTCCTAGCTTTAGATGCCGAGCATGATTCCATGTGATGCCCCACCCCCAGTGGGGTGGTGTAAAGAATTGGAAAAGTAAAAGCGAGAAAACTAATGGGTTGAGATAAAGACAATTTAATAACCAAAGGAAAAGCCACACGTACAAGCAGAGCAAAACACAGGATTCATTCACCCCTTCCCATGGGAAGGCAGATGTTTAGACATCTCCAGGAAAGCAGGGCTCCATCACGTGTAACAGTAACTTGGAAAGACAAACACCATTACTATGAACTTCTTCCCCTTCCTCCTTCTTTCCTCAGCTCTATAGGCTGATTATGATGCCCGATGATATGGGACATCCCTCTGATCAGTCTGGGTCAGCTGTCCTGGCTGTGCCTCCTCTCAACTCCTTGTGCACCTCCAGCCCACTTACTGGTGGGGTGGTGTGAGAGGCAGAAAAGGCCTTGGCTCTATGTAAGCCCTGCTCAGCAGTAACTAAACCACAGTTGTGTTGCTAACACTGTTTTCAGCACAAATCCAAACCACAGCCCCTTACCAGCTATCTGAAGAAAATCAACTCTACCCCAGGCAAAACCAGCACAGGAAGAAAACAAGTGTAGAGAACATAAAAAGAACCAACAGTTTTTATTAGACAAGTAAATGGAAAATTAGACACACAGCTTCCATTTTAAATGTACTTTAATAGGATAGGAAAAATCATTTCAATACCCAGCTCTTCATACATGCTCAGGCTGATGTTATGTGGAGCCAGGAGCAAGTCATGGTCTCCATGAAGTACGAGTACCTGCAAGCTTCCTTCCACCCTGCAGACATACACAAGCTATTTCCTTTGCTACTCTGCATTTTTTCCTCTGATATCTGATGTTTCACAGCTTTCCACCGATAAATATATTGTAATGACAGTGAAAAAGGAGTAGGATAGCAGTCATGGGGAGTGGTGTAGGAGACAGTAGGCACAGTGTTCACAGTATCGCAGTGTTCCAAAGTGTTTTCCAAAGTGAATGAGCTTGGTGACCTTTAAATCTGTTCCTGCTGCTTCTGCAGTTCATTCTTTCCCACTGCCACTCTGCCCAAGCCACTCGACCCTGGTGTATGTTCGGCATATGACTTCTGGAACAGGCCTTTTTATGTGCAGTAAGTAGAGAAGTTTTTTTTTAAACTTTTGTGGTTTGCTTTCTTTAGGTTCCAGTCTTGCTTGGGGTTTTTTGATTGCTTTGGTGGCTCTTTTTTTCTTTTGTTGTACAAGATGTCACATCCAAAAGAACTGTTTATTATTACTCATGACTGTCACCCTGATTAGTACTGTTGTAAGTTCTCCTGGCAGTGATTGGGACCCAGGGCTTGGTGCCATACAGCTCAGCAGGCTGAGAGAAAGGGCCTTGGAGGTGAAACGTGGAAAGAATGTAGAAATGTTGAGCTAGGTTAGGGAAGAAGAGCATGGAAAGGCAAAACCCCTTCATCACTTACACTTATGGCAGACTCTGTCCATCTTCCTCAGAGAGTATCTGTCACAATGCCATATCGCCTACCTTTCCACCCCTGGTGGGAGCATGCAGAGGAGAAAGAGGGGAACTGCCATACTCTGCAGGTGCCTCTGATCAGGGATGTATGAGGGCAACCAGAAAAAATTATTCTATATGCACAAAACAAATTATATTTTGGTTTTGTAAAACTACCTTGATTAACTATTAAAATATTCCTTTTACATAGAAAATTCAGATAAACTGGATTTTAAAGTGTCAAACAGGATGGCTTAACCTTCATAATACAAAGAGCTTTGGTGCTTTTTTGGTGCTTTGAGATACTATTGCCTACATTGGATTATTTGTTTTCAGCTATCTGCTCTGAGATGTCACCTTCCTAAAAGAGCACATTATCCGAGCCCTACACTCCAGCCGCTGGGCACATTTGCTTGGCTGATTTTAAAAGTCCCCATGTGCTGTCACTCACCCCAAGCTGCCTTGCACTCTGGCAAGCAACCTGCAATTGGAGCTCAGATAGATTGGCAGCAGTCGCTTGCAGAAAACACTGCCCGGTAAGAGACAGCCAGGAAATGGTAACTTTTTAAATCACTACAGCTGTTTCCAAATAAACCCTGATTTAGATTGCAGCCAGATAAAATGTTTCAGCTGACCCTGCGACCAGATTACCCTCAAGACTATTCACATCATTAACCTATCCCTCCACATTCTTCCTTAATTGGCTGGTTTGTTTTCTTGTTCCTACAATGTCACAGAACAGAGGAGCTGGGCAGTAAAAACGCTGGAGCAGTGAGACAGCAGCAAATAGCTGGGATGATAATCTTTTCAGCAGAAGACAAGTGCCTATAGGTGTAGTCAGTGGCTGCAGTATATCTCTGGCTGTGTGACTAACAGGCTGGTGGGGATGAGGCCATCCTCTGATGGCCAGAGGTGTGACTGCTGCCCGCACCTCTGCTTGCTCTCTCACAGGTTGGAGAGACCTCCCACACCTCTCACCGCATAGCAGCAGCGGATTAGTGAGTGCTTTGCAGGCACAAAAACTGGGGGCTTGGCTCAAGCCACAGCGAAGGTTTAACCAAGCAGACCTGGTGCCAGCAGTGCTCTAGTAGACAGTAGGGTGGTGTGTGCCAAAGGGAAAGGGAGGTGAAGTCTCCCTATCCCCAGAGACAACCCCACAGCTCCTTTGATACTAAGGAATGCTCCACCGTGGTTGTTCTCAGCTGGTCACCTGTAATAATTGGCCAGAAGAGCAGATACTGTCAGAGGCGAGCTCTGTCACAGGTGACCTCTGAGTCACCCCAGTGAGTCACCTCTGCCTGCCCTTACTGCTGACTATGGAGCCCCCAGCTGCAGCCCAGCGTGGGAAGGCACAGTCTCCTTGGTGTGAATTGTCTTTTTTCCATTGTCACGCTGCTGGTGGTCCCTCAGCTCCTGCCCCAGCGTGACTAGTGAATGTCAGGCTCAGCCGCCTGGTGGTTGTCCGACTGGCTGGGGTGCCCCAGCTGGTTCCCTCTGTCCAGGAGGGCTGCTGCCCATAAAAAAGTCAGGCAGCAAATCATTCCTCGGAGAGTGACAAGCCAACATACAGCAAGCCTGACTTTCATTTGGCTTGTCTGAGGAAAATGACTTCTGCTCACCATGTGATGTGTTTAGATGGAAATGGGAAAAGGTGCAATTTCTCTTGACTTGAGTGCAGAACTGCAACTCCTGGAGCCTGACAGGCTGCTTTGACCAGCCAGTGCAGGGGAAGTTTGGTGGACGAGCTAAAGTAATGAGCCCATCCATCTGTTTCACTGACAGACAAGAAAAGCCTTACATTCAGTCTGTGCTGCTGGTGCCAGTTCTGCCTTAGGGTATTCCTTCACCAGAGATAAGTAGTGAAATGAAGAAGGGGCAGGGAACCAAGGCGTCCAACACAGACAGTAAAAACAAAGAGTGCAAACACATCACAAATATCGAGAATGGCAGAGAAGACTTCTATGCTTTCAGCTAGTCTCTCTGGGTCATATGGGGCTAGTGCAGGAAAAAAAAAAAAAAAAAAGATGAGGTATACAATTTTGATGAGGGTTTCCTCCTGCTGTTTTAATCCCTATTTGATTTTATAGGTGGAGGAATCTCTAGGACACAAGAAGGGCATTACAAGCAAATGAAATTATTTACCAGAAATAAAATGATCTTGTGCACAGACTGAAATGAAGTAATAATGCAAACTTTATTTTCTTATAATTGCCCATCTATACAGAAGTTCTTTTAGCTTCATGGCCTTTTAAATCCCTTCCTTTTCAAGGAACAAGCTGGCATTCAGCATCAGAAAAGAATCCAAGTTCAGAGGCGTCTTTGTAGAGAAAAAACTGTGAACGTAGTTTCACTCAAAGGAGAAATTGAGTGTTCAGGGCACTTGGCTAACTGTCATCCTTGTCCCTACAGATGCACAAATGTAACACTAGAAAGGACCTTTTACATATTTTTTCCATGGTTCTGTTCTCTCTGACTTTTTCTGCTGGTTACAGTGTTGGAAGCTGGACTGACAAACAGACTGTGTGTTATTATAATCACATTTTTTAAATCCTCTGAATAAGCATGTGGGTTTTGCATTTCACTCTAAAGCATTTGATTAGGCAACTGAGTAGCAGTTACCAATAATAAAATGATTTTTGTCTTTATTGAGCATGAAACAACTACAGAATATGCGAACATTTAAAAAGTACATCCAAGAATTTTGCAATTCTTTATATATTTTTTTAATTTTTATGTACATATATACACATACGTACGTATATATGTATATACATATACATACACATATACATATACATACATGTATACATATATATACACATACATATATACACATATATACATATACATACATACATATATATACGTGTATATATATATCTCTATACACATATATATATCAGCACCAGGTTGAAAGAACTCAACTGAAAAAAATCTTACCTTTATTTTTCACGTAGTCTTGAAAGGGTTCCCCAAGTGTGAATGTTGACTGAAGGGCAGGATTTCACTTCTACAGAACTATAACCTGTAGAAGGACAGAACCTCCTTTTTATTTCTTGTGGGGCTCAGGCCTTTTGGCTTTTCAGTGTCTTGCTGATGAGAAAGCTTGCTGTCCATAAGGGAAGGAGGAAGGTGAGGAGGAAGTGCAGCTTCTAAGGTCACAGAAAATTTTTGGAGGAACTGATGCAGAAAGACTACTGTGGCAGGTCACATTGTGTAGTCATTTGCATAGTTCACTCTTCATAATTTTTCATCTCACATGTAATTGTAATTTCTAACACTAACTAGATAAATTACTTAGTAATGTGCCCTAACCTCTCACTAACACGCTAGTGCTGTAATGTGGGGTGATTCTAAATTATTTCTCCCATATAATTCACACCAAAGGTACCAGATTCCTGAAGGACATTAGAGAGATAAAAATCAGTGATGTTTCCATGCTCTTCTTGCACACATTTAATGAAAAGTTAGCTCTAATGAATCATATGCAAGACTCTGCCATGCAGGAGCTCCCAAAACATCACTACACAATTTCATTTGCCAGATATATTAATCCAAAACACCTTGGGCATAGTTTTAAATCTCTTAATCTTTAGATTCATTATCAGAGTTGCAAACGTACCATTAAAGTATAGGTAACATATTCATAGCGGTATGGACAGATAAGAAATGTACAGATAGTGATAAATAATTCAAATAACACAACATATGATTTTGCACCACAGAGATAGGATGATACAAGTTTTAGAAAGGAAAGACATACAGGAATTCTAGACAGAATAAGTCACTTGAAAATCAAAACGAGACATGAAGAAATTTGCATCACAATATCTTCAAGGCAATAGTGCAGGCACAGGCTTGCATACAGGCCAGTATATTGCAATATTGCTTCGTTTTATTTTAGAGAGAGTTTCCCACAAGAGATCCTTGTTCTGATTAGAGCATTATACATTCTCTTTATGTAGTTTTGTTTGTTGTTTGTTTGTGTGTTAGTGAGTTTTTTTGTAGTGGTCAATACAGAGAGAGACCCATTTGTGGTCTGTTGTGCTTTCCTGGGCCAGCACACAGGAAGCAGCTGATCCCTGTGGAGGTGCAAGTGACTGGCTGGCACTTACATAAGCCATAGTCAGGTGAGAAGCTGGTTGCTTCTCTGAGGAATTGTTGGCCAGATTCTGACTCTGGGATTTGTATTGGAAGAGTTTTAAGGAGTTTCTATAATGTTGACACTGACAACATAGAAAAGGAGAGGCACATTTTTAACATAATAGTCTTAATTTGCATGTAAAGTACATACGTACACGTATGTGTCAGAAGGCACATATGACAGAGAAGACAACTTACCTGTATCACTTCAGATGTCAGCTTTAAAACCCTGTATTCTGGAATGTGGAAGTCTCCTACATAGAGGAACAAAGAGATTTTCAATACTTCATTTAGTTATTGTAGCTTTGGGCACAACAGTGAGACTAGGAATTGGCCAAAACCATTATTTATTTAGCACTTAAATATAACAAGTGAGAGTCTCTCCAGATTATCCAGTATTGTCTTAAAAAAAAATAAGGAAAATTATGGTTTCTATCCCAAAGAACTAACTGTCTAAAAGACAAGACACATGTGACTGGATAAGTTCAACAAATAAATCAGACCTCGGCAGAAAATAACAGGAAATGCAGGTAATGAGTTAAGGCTTATCTAGTCTGTACTCAATCAGAAATACTTTCCACAGTTTCGCAAGTAGGTATCTTCTGAGGTCAGAATTTATTTCACTTCAAAAGGAAATAAAAATTTTGCCAGATGAACCTGGCATTTTGGAAGTTCAATCAATTTGAATACTGTTGCTTTATGCATCACACTTAAAGGACAAGTGACAGAAGAAGAAGCGGAGTGCCTCATAGTAGCTCCTGCCAGTCTCTGCCGCTGAGGAGGGGTAGCAGTAGAAAACTTCAGTTCCAAGTAGTAATGTTGCATATTGATCTTTGTGGACATGCCCTGCTAACTGCCAAGGTCTGGGTTTCTTTTTTTAGCAGCTTAGCATGGCTTTTACCAAATATAAATATAGCTGTACGAATAGTGGGAAGTTATTTTTGAACATTTTGGTCACTGCTAAATACAGAATTGCTAACCCAGGCATTCAGAAGCCATGATTCAGGTCCCCAGAATGAGAAGGCTGGCCTAAGTATATGTAAATCCTTTTTTATTTTCTCTCTGTTTTGCTTACTGAAACTTTATAATACTTCTGGATCATATCTTCAAGCACTTTCCTTCAAAACTGAAGACAAAAATTTAATCTGACTTTGTATTTTCTGCTAATTCACATGATTCCTGGAGCCGGGACTTACAAAAATTATTCTTAATGCTCTGAGGCAAGAGAATTTCATTGCTTATCTGCCTAAATGTAGGTGAAATTTCTTTAATCAAAAATGGAAATGTCACCAGTGACAGGCAGACCAGCAGAGGATCGAGGCACCATTCATCTCCCACCTTCCTTTGCTATAAGGGGAGCACAGTGCCTACACTGTACAGGGCTGACATTGATCAACCCACAGCAGAACAGCAACAACCTTCCCAGCGAGGCATTTGCTCAGGCAGCATAAATACATCATGAATGTCACACAGCACACAGATATCATGGCACAAATGTCAAATACTCTGAGGAATACTTACAACAGGCATTAGCATGAACTTGTTTGATGAATGTTTTGTACAAGTAATTCCAATTTGTGACACATTTGGGAGGTTGTGTTTGTTTGGGTTTTTTTGTTTTGTGATTTTAAAAGCAGCTTATAAGCAGGACAAGGGTCTAACTTTGTCCAGTGAAATGAAAATAATACATTGCTTGTTCAGTGGTAACCTTAAGCCCACTATGATTTAGTACATCCCCAGCTCCTACCCACCAGTAAATTTTAAACTTGGCCAATATTGCTAGTGCCTGAGACTTCATGCATGAATGGTTTGTTGTCTTCCTTCCCTTGAAAGGATCTATTTTTAAGCAATCAGTGACATAAGAGTCTAAGAGCACTTGAATACATATTTTTGCAGATGAAGCACCCTTTATTCACTATTGTATTTTTCCTAGAAACACATCAAAACCAAACACATACAGGGGGAATCTATTTGCCTTCTCAATAGTACTGACGAGCAAGTTTCTCTTCTATAAAATACTTTTAGCATCCTTTTCTACTGAAAATTGATCTTTGCTGAAAATTAACAAACTTGTCCTAGCACTGTAATACCTCTTATTGGTTCAGTAGCCATTCACCAAATACCTGTTCTATCTTCTGCTTGCTCTTGTGAACTCCATGTACAGGGTCATCCTTTTGCCTAAATAAACTGACTAAATGCATTTCTGTAAAAATAATCCAGTTTATTTTTGTCTACAGCTCTCAGTGATGGTTGTGTGCCTCTTTAACCCTCCCTCCTGCTTAAAAGCTTCAGTCTGCTTGATACCTCTGAAAGAAACAAATAGTCTAACAGGGAAGGGCAAGGGCAGGGCTTGCATCACCCTGACTTGTTCCTGCTTGTTGAGCCAGCTTGACAGCCCAAGTCAGAGGTTACACCTTCCCTAAACAGGTGTAACTTGAATACTCCTCCAAGTGTACTAGAGAGCTGGGAGGCAAGAACCAGAGTCCCTGAACAATTTCTCCTGGGCTTTCTTCTTGTGGCTGACTGTGGCTGTCCAACCAAGAGACAGAGCACCTCCCTGTCACATTATGTGTACCCCTGCCCTTGCAGATACCACACAGCATATAGCCTGTGTATGACTCACACCATGATAACCCGAAAGTCAGGTCGGTGTAGGCCATGCATTGCCACTACCCAGGAAGGTAATGGATGGAGCACTTGCGTAAAGGAGAGATGAGCAGAAGCTCTGCAACACAATTTCCCTTTGGGCTTGTGGCAGGTCAGCACTCCGCAGACCAAGAGCAAGGTGGCCTGGAGCAAAAATGAGCTGGTGCAGGACATGTCTGGCATCTGCTCTGACTTCATCCTCCTACAAAACCACCATGATTTCTCTCCCAGTAACTGCTGAATTTGCAGCTCTTTGATTTTGCCATTGTTTTCTTTAAGCTTTAGCTCTACCGAATGCAGATTAAATGCATACCTACCTTTGAAAGGTGTTCAGAGATCCTAAACATTGCATTTCTGTCTGTGCTTTTCCATTTGACACAGAAAATGCAAAATAGGCTTCTTTGGTTTAAAGACCTTGAACTAGGCTTAAATTGTTAATATTAAGTATGTTAAATGGATAGAGGCTAGGGGATTTAAAAAATTTATTTTCTTATCCAGCACTTTAAGGAAATACAAACCTTGAATATCAAGGGTTCTTGGTGGCCTTAAAATGTACATGCAGGCTTTTGTATATAACCAAAGAATCTGGTTGCCGCTCTGATAATATATTTGGCAGGTGGGAAGCACACAGCTGGAGAAGCATTCAACGGCCAAACTGTGCAGCCTGTTCCTTAGAGAGTTCCTTGCCCTTGGCAAGGAAAAAAGAAGGTACATCTTTATGGCACTGAAACTAGGTCTTTTTTTATTGACAAGAATAAACCTTTTCCTACTTGTAGCTACAATAAATGACCCTTTCATAGTAAGCCAATGATGGGTGTCTGTAATGTATGCCAGTAGCAGTTCTATTATTGATGTAGTTATGCTGGTAAAAAATGCACACTTTATTATAGTTTTATGCTGCAATGGAAAGAGATTCAATTATGTTCATAAGCACTGCTGGAGTTGTAGTCATAGCTCTGCCAGTTTTCATCACTATAAATACACAAAGAAAACCCTTTTTCAGCTAGTCAGACTATACAGAAATGAAGATCAGTCTCGGGGAGAATGCTTTGGAACAAAGTGCCATGTAATCCAAGCACGTGGAAGCTGAAAAAAAAATCCAGCAATATACAGAGATGAAAAGCATGGCTCATAAAGGTGTCATAATAAATTACATAATCACAGAATCACAGAATATGCTGAATTGGAAGGGACCCACAGGGATCACTGAGTCCAGCTCTTAACCCTGCAAAGGACACTCCCCAAGAGTCACACCATGTGCCCGAGAGTATCATCCAAACACTTCTTGAACTCTGTCAGGCTTGGTTGCTGTGACCATTTCCCCAGGGAGCCTGTTCCAGAGCCCAGCCACCCTCTAGGTGAAGAACCTATTTCTAATATCCAAGCTAAACCTCCCCTGACTCAGCTTCAGACCATTCCCTTGGGTCCTGTCACTGGTCACAAGAGTGAAGAGATTGGCGTTTGCCCCTCCACTTCCCCTTGTGAGGATGTTGTAGACTGTGATGACGTCTCCCCTCAGACTCCTCTCCAGGCTGAACACACCAAGTGACCTCAGCCACTCCTCATATAGCTTCCCCTTCAGACCCTTGATCATTTTCGTTGACCTCCTTTGGACACTCTCCAAGAGTTCTTACACTGTGCTGCCCAAAACTGCACACAATATTCAGAGTGAGGCCACCCCAGTGCAGAGCAGAGCAGGACAATCCCCTTCCTTGAGCAGCTGGCGATGCTGTGCCTGATGCCCCCCAAGACACGGTTTGCCCTCCTGGCTTCCAGGGCACTGCTGACCCATGCTCAACTTGCTGTCAACCTCTTTCCATGGCACTGCTTTCCAGCACCTCGTTCCCCAGTCCATATAAACATCCAGGGTTGCCCTGTCCAAGGTGCAGAATCCAGCACTTTCCCTTGTTGAACTTCCTATGGTTGATGACTGCCCAGTCTTCTAATTTGTTGTCAAGGTCTCTCTGCAGGGCCTTCCTGCTTTTGAGGGAGTCAACAGTTAACAATCTAAACATCAATTAGCTATTTTTAAGGCAGACTTCTTTCTTTGAAAAAAAAAAATCAGCTAAATTCAGTGCAATTAACTGTTGTTAAATGAATACTTAATCTAGGTTAGTATAAGGCTCACGTTATACTAGAAAGGCAATACCTACAACACCCTTTTGTTTCTACAGTTCCATCCTTTCTATGTCTGCTGGATATAACTACTATTATTAAAAGAACTTTCTACTAAATATAACACCCAGATGTGCTCTTTTGTGGCAGTAATTTTATTTATCTAAGCATATTTCTCAAACATTCCTCCATATTATACAACAGAAATATTACATTTCTAAATTAAAATAAAATTATATTGAAAAACACCCAATGACCAAAGGATAAAGTATGTTAAAAAGAGGCTGTTAGAACTAGCAGACTTGCTTTGTAACATTGTGTGGTTAAGATGGTTGATTCTTTATGGTTCTGAATACAGACCCTGTACATTTAAACAGTATCTTTCAGATTGTTTTACATGCCAATAGTCACATTTTCATAATCGGCTTCTAGGACTCTGATGACCAATATGACCACAACCTTTTTGTATTGAACCTCCACATTTGTGCACAAATATAAGGCTCCGTGAATGTCAAGCTGGCAATCGGATTCACTTCTGGTTTGTGCTAAAAATTGCAAATAGTATAATATAAAAAAAACTTAACAGTGCACTTCCATTACTGAGCCGCAGAACCAAAATGCAGACGATCAAGTAGGAAAGACATTCCATGGTATATTTAATAGGCTGGTTGTTTGTTACTTCTTTCTCAGGCAGAAACCTTTTAAATTCAAATAAAGTTCATTTGACCTTGCAGAAACAGGAGACTGTGATGATGTGACACAACTTGCAGCTTTCTAGGAGACTCAGATTCACCTCATTACATCAGAGAGTAATTTTGATAACTCTGCTCTTACCCTCTTTAGACAAATGATGAGGCAGGCAAAACATCCCTTTCTGAGGTCTGCCTGAGCTGGTTCCTTGAGGGAGAGAGATCCATTCACAGTTAAATCCTCTTACTCAGCACTCCAGTTGACAGGCTGTTGTGGATACAACAAGGAGATTTGGAATAGCTGTAATAAACATTGCATGAAATGTGACTCTGAAAAATACTGGTAATATAAATAGATTTTATGTATTTGCCACACTAAACATGCTTACAGGCAATTTCCAAATCCAGGCAGTGTGATAATTAAAATGTATCAGAAAACTCAGCAGAGGTACAGTGGCATGAATGGGGAATAGCACAGCGCCATTCATCACTTGTTTGAACAAACCTCACCCAGGGAAAACAACTGCAGAAAGCAGAGGAATTTGAGATTTTCAGAATCTCACTTTGTACAAATGATTATAGATGTCACACTCACTTTTTGCAGAGCGGTAAATCTAACCGCATCAAAAAATTTGACAGTCTTGATTTATCTGACATGTAAAATGTAATGGTGTAGAATTCACACAATTTGAATATTGGGATTTTGTATCATTTGAAGTACAAAAGCAAAAGATATGGTTAATATTATTTGTTCTTTAGGAGTTTTTTTAAACAATATGTATGATTCAAGTATAAAATAATAATAGAAAAAGGGAGTATGGTTAGCCTTGCTGTAAAACTTAGTAAGAAATGGCACAACTTTGGAAAGGAAGAGAAAAAGGAATTGATCACAAAGCTGTGATTATATCCATTTATTTGGTGTTGTGCACCTTCTTGTGACAGAAAGTTACAGTTTAGTGGGCAGAAGGGGTTACTTAACAGCATTGTGAATCATGTATTTTAGTATAATTTAATTCTTACCTGCAACTGTTCTTTATTAAAAATTCATTAATTTAAAACCACCACAATTTGTACCAAAATTATACATAATACCAATAGTTTTTGGTGCTGTGTGCTTTTACATAGTTGCAATTCCTAGCAAACTTTCTGTGGTACAGATTGCTGGTAATTCAAAAGTACTTACGAGGTCAGCAACAGAATGGTTGAGGTGGAAAGGTTCTGCTGGAGATGACCTTATCCCAACCCCTGCTTAAAGCAGGGTAAGCAGGATCAGGTTGCTCAGGGCCACAACCAGTTCGGTTTTGAATATCTCCAAGGATGGAGATTCCACAGTCTCTCTGAGAAACCCATGCCATTGTTTGACCACCCTCATGATAAGGAAAGTTTTTCTCATTTAAACACAATTTTCCACGGTTTACCTATTGTCTCTTGTCCTTTCACAGGACACACTGGGAAGACCCTGAGTCCATCTACTCTACTCCCTCCCATCAAATATTTGTACATATTGGTAAGACTCTTCCTAAGTCCTCTCCTCCAGGCTGAACAGTTCCAGCTCCTCTCCTCAGATCTGATATGCTCCACCCCCTTCACTATCTTTATGATCCTTTGCTGGACTTACTCCAGCATGTCCATGTCTCTTTTTTGCTGGGGAGTGTGGAATTCAGCTGCCATTGGGGGTGTTTTATAAATGTGTAAATATAAATTTTATGCAAAAGTTTTAACTGAAGTGTTAGTCTTGAATTTTAAAATCCAAATAAGTATAGCAGTCCTATTCTTCTATTTACCTTAACTGCCCCTTTAGAAATACAGCATATATTAGATTTACCTTCCATAGGTTACAGAATACATATCTTCTCATTCTGTGAGTAGTCATCTATGCAAATGAAGACTAATGAGAGGCCACCTCGGGCAGATGGGCCCTAAAGAGCCAGTCAGAAGATAAATAATTCCATGATCTCATCTCAGACAGGTTGTAGTTATGCAACATGAGATAAAATTTTGCAACTGACCCATACTGAATGCTTCCGACAGGTGAAGAAGCACACTCTAGTCAGCAGTGCTTCTCCAATACTACTGAATGAACAACATATGCTCACCCTGCTGAAAACTGGGTGCTGAATTAGCATTTTTTTCCTAGCTCAGTATGCCACAACATCCACACATTGTTAAGAAAGCTGCAGTCTTTTAACCAAGTTTGGCCTATTTTATGTTAGTGTCTCAATGGCTAGGCTAAGTAGCTGGGCTAATTGACTGGTCTCTCTGCTGAGACTAAGGGTGAAGAAAATTTCTCTCCCAACTTCAGATTATATACAGTTAAATGGCAGAAGTAGGACTCAAACATGCCATAGCATTCAGTGTGCAAGAGAGGAGGAACTGGGCAGTTACAGATCCTCAGCTTCAATAAGGTCATCCTCTTCTCAGCCAATATTATCTCATTCTACTTTCTCTAGACAGAAACAAAAACTAACATAATTTTGACCCCTTTCTATTTCTGATTATCACCACAGCTGAGAGCAACTGCTGTGGCATTGAATGGCTTCAGAGTGCAATTTAGAGTTAAAACAGCTACTCTTAAAATTCAATGCTTGTTGTATCCTCACAGTCATAGTGAAATCCACCCAAGGATGTTGATAGAAATCATCTTAAAAAAAACAGCTCAGCAGAGAATGTCACATGGATCTCAGCTCCCTGCTACAAGGGTCATAATCTGGATTCCTCAGCTGGCTGTAGCTGAAGAGACTGCTGTGCCAGGACAGCATATTAGCTCACATCATTCAACAGTTATTTCAAGTGCTATGTGCTGTGTCTCCTAGCATGGATGTATCTTAAAATAAGTATCAGTACCTGTGAAGAAGAGGAAATGCAAATCAATTATAGAAGTAATGATAGGGGGCAATAAAATTCAAATGAGAATAAAAAACTCTGAATGCATTGAAATAATGTTGAACAGCAGGCAATTACCTCTTTACAGTGTTTTATACTGTAGGAACTGTGTAAATATTTAGAAGGATGAAAATAATTATGTTCACAATGACATAATAGCTTTTTTAAAGTAATGGACAGGAATGAAGGTGTAAAATAAAACCTGAAACACTGCAGAATGGGACACAACTGTGAGTTGTAGAATTAGATACTATCCTACTCTTCTCTAATTAGGATGGCATTGCAACAAAGGGAGAATATTTTCACTACTGCTGATGTTCACCCGAACCAAGCCATCAAGAGGATTACACCACAAAACTCACCTTGTGAAGTTGTGGATGCAAAATTATTCCAGATGATTCAGAGCAAAAGGAGGAAATGAATCCTATAAACATTTATATGTATGAGTAACTGTTCTCACAGGGTTGTCCCATTGATTTCAGTATGCCTATTATATAAGTGAACTGATGTGTATATAAATGTTTGCAGGGATTAACATTTAATGAAGATTAAAATTTTCTCATGGCTGCTTGTAACTCCATATAGCTGATGCAACCACCAGGAACTGTTTGGGAAAAGGAGTATGCCAGCTACACTGCTTTTCTGGGATTACTTCCACTTTATAGAAATAGCTGATGGAAGGAGAAGAGATGGACAGGAGCTTTAGAAGATATCCCTAGACAGGAAAGTTTGATATAGATCTCACAGCTGTTTTCCACTGGGATAACACAGCTGCTGTAAGGCAGACATAGAAAGAATATTGGATGCACAACCAGATATTTTAAAAGACATAGTCTGGAAATTTTTTGTGCTATCTGGGCTGATAGAAATAAACAGAATCACTTTCTAAGTTTTAATATAAGCAATTGGTCAAACTTGCAAAATGCTTGAAAACATGGAGACTTGTGTGCAACAGTGCACTAAATGCACTGTCAGGCATACACAGAAAACAGATCTATATGCTCTGTGTGTACAAATATGATTTCTGAGGATGGGCCCCAATTCTTCAGTGGAGCTTCTTTGAACATGAAATTACGGTATGGAACACAAATGCAGTATGTAGTATGATTTAGCAGGAGCCAAGCTAGCTTTAAGCAAGCTTACTCTGTTGTTGATAGTCAATTTCAAGTAGCTCTGAATTCAGAGTGGCTTATCTTCACAGGTCCAAAGTCAGTACTTGGGAAGACATGAACTACTGTGGCCAGACTGTTACAATACCTATGTTGACACAGAGACATTTTCCATCTCTTTTTATCTAAAGACAATAATTTCTCTGTCCAGTGCCTCAGTACCTTTGAATACCAGCCACTGGGTTTAGCTATGCTCAGCTTTACAGGCACTAAGCCCAAGGACCCACTTTATACAGTAACAGTATACTGCTTTAAGCACAACTGAAATTTATATGTCTTATGTGGGTCATGCCATTTTAATAATGGCAGAGGCAGTGTTACATACAGTTGATTTTTAGGACAGGAAGTACCTAAAAAAATAACACTCATTAGAAGTGATAAAACAAAAATTCCTGGAATGTCTCTGAGCTCATGCTACTCTTACTGACAAATACTCCTTTAATAGTGGTGAATTAATGATATCAAGCCCTGTACAATCCAACAGGCAGCCTGTGAGATGACAGTGTTCAGACAGAAATATTCCACCTCTGTCAAGCCAGCTGACTCCTATTATAGCATGGGTGTTAAACCATGCTGCTGAACAAGCCTTGGCAGCTCTCATGCGACCTTCTGAAGGGAATGAATCACAGGGGTAACGGATGATTGAACAGGGGTATATACAGTGTGACTCCTTAATTTCTTTCAGCTTCACACTTCAAATCCGTTGCAGCAAAGCTCAAATTATATGACACTGAGAACTGAGTTCTGTTACTTTCAAGGCCTCCCCAAACTGACCTTCTGTGGGAACAACAAAACTGTAGATGGAAAGATCTGCATATGTCCAGGTAGTTCATGTTTTATTCTTCATCACATTGCAGAAGAACATTTCTAATTTGTGACCAAGAAAAGATTAATATTCTATCTTCAGCACATTTTACTAAATCTAGATTAACTATACCTAACAGGCTGCTTTCCAACATCTAACTAACTTTGCTTTTATTTTTAAACAGCTTTTAATGGAATTAAAACAAATAATGTATTGGAAGGAAAATTTAAACACAAAAAGCTGGTTTTGTCAAGAATTTGATTTTTTGCATGTAGTTCACAGTGAAGAATAATCTGATTACCACATTTCATTAACTGATTGTTAAAAAAAATAAGTTTGCCTTATTCTGTGCTTACATTCATAATAAGAAATAGAAGTTTGGTCTTGTGACAGGTACTGGGAGAAAAATTTTCAAATATATTCTTATAACATATTTAATTACCTAATGGACCAAATCTTTATTTTTCTTTGTTAGTACTTTTTGTATATAGAAAAGAGCTGTAGAAATGACAAATGGTAAAAGCACAGCTGTATGTATGTATATCCTATCCAATACCTGTGAGGAAATGAGGAGAAAGGAACAACAGAATATATGTCCTAGGAATAGATAGAAATTTCAAGGGCAGTTGCAGTAGAAATTTTAAAAAGCTATTTGAAAGACCTATTTTTGTTACTAGGATGCTATTGCCATCTCTTAAATTTCTATTGCAAGTTTTAGGACTGCTGGTGTAATAAAAGACATGTTGCCAGCATAAAAAGCAATTCCTAAGCAATCACAGCATTGGCTAAATTATAAACCCACATGGCTGATGAAAAAAAGAAAATTCATCCTAAAACTTCAGAAAACAGAAGTTAAACTGAAATAAGATTGTCTATTTTGACAGTTTCTTGATTTGCTTCTATTTTTTAACCTAGAATTTTGGAGTCATGATTTCACCACATTAGACAATAAAATCCATTCCTAATATTTTAACTCAATTTTTTGACAGATAAGACATCATTTGTTGCTATGTCTATTTTAATCTAGTGCCGCCTTCTGTTCCAGTAGTGGAACAGAGTGAACAATTTCATTTATCAATTTCCATGCACCTGTGCAATGCTGTTGTTTAGACTCAGAAACCAGCAGTCACAGAATCTTTGAAATAAGATGACGTTCCTTAAGAAAAGCAAAAAATAATTAAAATATTTTTTTTCATATATAGAGTTTTGCAAGACCTCTGTAACATCTTTAAATGTTTTCTTGTCTAAATATTCACTTTGTGTAGGCTCTGACAGCCTCATGTCATCTGCTGTTTCCTGTACTATCAGCTCCACATATTCCTGCAACTCTTTTAATTTCTTTCTAAATTTTCTGTAGGCCATTCATAAATCTCTTCTCTCAAAATTTTCTCCCCAATGCCAGGATCTATGTTGTTTGCTATAGTCTATGACAGACAAAGAAGCATCGCTTGGCCAGTTATCTGTAGTGGTAGAATATTCTTTAAGGTATACCACAAGAATGTGATGCATCCCAATATGCTGGGTTGCCCTGAAGGGGAAGAGGCATGTAGGGAAGATTTTCTGGATTTCCTTGTTTGAGAGGCTGCAGTGAACCCCAGCTTACTTCAGTATATTATCTTCATATTTACGGAAAGCAGTGTCAGTGGTCAGTCCCCATTTTCACCCTTGCTAAGGGCCCTTGGGATGTCTCTGCAGCTGCACCACTGTGTTGCAAAAGGCAGTTATCAGATTTTTTTTCTAGTTGATGAAAACTCTGTGCTTCTAACATACCATAACACTGATTGTTTTGATTGAAGAAGAGGCTGAAAAATTTTGCCATGATTGGTACATACCCCTCTGCCCTGCAAATAAACTGTAGAGGCGGTGTCAGACGATAATCCATAACTGAAAAGAATGTTACAATTTCATCAATGGCACTGAGCCTCAGTTATTGGCGAGCATACTAAACCCCATGCATACTGTCAAATAAGCAGCTTTACCTTAGAGAATGTATGTTTTTATGGAGATAACAAGCAATTTGTTAGGTTAGCACTTCAGAATTTCAAATCTTGACTTTCTTCAGCTATGCTTTCTAAGTTTTGTTCACTGTGACAGATTAGTAGGAACGTATTGTGTATATCTGCCTTTAGAACTGCTTTAAAGTTTTGGACAGAAGTATTTGACCAAAAATTTTTAACATGCTAAACAGTGCATTTTTCCATCACATGAGGTATCTTAGGTAATAATTCTCAACTTAAATGCTGAATGTCTTGATGTTTATGCCCATCAGGGTCATGATGATCCAGGTATCTTTCTTGACTTGTATAAATAAGTAGTTTCCTGCATGTTATTCATCTGGTCCTGCATTTTAATGCATGTATTTATTAAGATGATAAATGTATAGCAGAAGTATATTCTGCCTTTCAGCTGTAATTTTGATTTTTTAATTTCAAAAGGCCTGTTGAATTTGTTTCATAAACTTTGACAGATAAATGGACACCTTCATCTCATGAACAGTGACTTTACAACTGAACTTTAGTATCAGATAGAAAGGTGCAAATTTTTCGTACAGTTAATTTAATGAAGGAACTGCCCAGAGAGGTGGTGGATTCACCATCCCTGGAGGTTTTTAAACTGAGATTGGATGTGGCACTGAGTGCCATGATCTGGTAAATGGACTGAAGTTGGACCAAGCGTTGGACTTGATGATCTTGGAGGTCTTTTCCAACCCAATTGATTCTATGATTCTATGATAAAGCACAATCTAGAATTGGTTCCAGTCCAAGTTCAAGTGCAAGTGACACTCCTCAGAAGTAACACATGTGTTTGTATACACATCACTGATGCAGGGGGGTGGATGCTGTGCTTCTAGTCCCATCAAACAGATTGAGGCTGCCTCTCACCAACCCTAACAATCAAACAACCCATGGCACTTTTCTGCTTTTGAAGGGCATTAACACTGGTATTCCAGCCAAACTACAGTCCAGAAATTGTATCTTTTTTCCCTGTATTTCCAACTGGATAACGTGGCTCCGGTTCTCTGATCAAGGCCGATAACCGATACTCTTGGAGGGTTAAGAAAGTCCAGGTTCATAAATTGCCACGAGTCACTCTGTCCGCAGCAGAATGCAGATAATCCCTGCAATGCATCCCCAGCTGGACCTGGAGGGTCTTTCACGCCTTCCCCCTCCCTGCATCAGGCCGTGGGCGCTGCAGGTCCCGCACACGCTGCCCATGGAGCCAGCAAGGCTGCGGGGAGCTTGCACCCGGCCGAGGGAAACCACCTTCCTCCCAGCAGTCAGATTTCCCTTCTATTCCCGTCTGCCAGCGGTGCGGGCTCTGCAGGCTCCGGGCCCGCGGGCTCCGCTGCCGCCTGACAGCTGCGCCGCCGGGGGCGGGGAGGGGGCGGCAGCACCCGGCGCGCCCCCATCACCTCCCTGCGCCGGGATAACCGCAGCCGTGGGGAGGTGTTCCTGGTACCTCCCGAGCGAGCTGTTTCCTGTGGCTCCCGAGGGAGGTGTCGCGGCTGCGGGAGCGGCGGCGCCGGGAGCCGCCCCCGGCCCGGTCGCGGCGGAGCGCGCGCCTGTGGCGCGGCCAGTCCCTCCTGGCGCGCCGTAGCGATGCTGCCGGCGCCGCCGCCCTGGGAGGCTGTTCCCAAGATGGCGGCCGCGCGGGCGGCTCTGCGGGGCCGCGCTCCTGCAGCCGGGTAGGGACCCGCTCCCGCCGCCGTGTCCTCCGCCTCCTCCTGCTCCGCGCTGCGCCCCCGGGCCGCGCTCTGCGCCCCGCCGGCATGCCGGCCCCCGTGCATGCGTGAGAGGCGCCGCAGCGCTGGTCTGTGCAGCCGCCGCCATGGAGGAGCCGCCGCCGGGCAGGTCAGTACCGAGCTCCGTGCGCGGAGCGGCGCCGGACCGGGCTGTGAGAGCCGGGAGTGCGCGTTCTGCCTCCCGCCCCCGGCCCCTCCGCGCTGCAGAGCCTCCGGCTGCTGCTGCTGCTTCAGCGCTTCTGCAGAGCGAGAAAGTGCTTCGATAAGAAATCTCTAGTGGCTGCGGTGGGTAAGGCAGTGCTTTGTGGGCGCTTTGCAATTAAAAGCAGCTCGTTTCCCTCGCCCCCAGCCGCGCAGCGGGAGCGGGCGGGTGTGTGGGGCGCTGCCGAGGCCGGCGGGGGTCGGGGCAGAGATCCGGGGGCTCGTAGGGAGGAGCGGGAGAGGCGGCGGCCGCCCCTCCCGCTCCTCCCTGCGAGCCCCCGCCTTCTCGCAGACGGCCAGTGCTGTGATGCCTCAAGGTTTTTTGCAACTGCTGTCGCCTCCTGAATGTGCCGAGTCCTGCACTTTGGCCACAACAACCCCATGCAGCCCTACAGGCTGGGCACAGAGTGGCTGGAGAGCGGCCAGGTGGAAAGGGACCTTGGGGTACTAATTGACAGGAAGCTCAACATGAGCCAGCAGTGTCCCCAGGTGCCAAGAAGGCCAATGGGATCCTGTCCTGCATCAAAAATAGTGTGGCCAGCAGGACCAGGGCAGTGATCCTTCCCCT
>JAWWEV010000115.1:33132528-33165886 GCA_035583235.1 Hafferia zeledoni | reverse complement strand
AGGACTTAAACAGTGGGGCCAGTTCTGCACACGCTGTGCCTCACCTAAAAAATCCACTGTGCAGGCTGGAAGGGCACGTGGGGAGAGCCCTGCCCAAATCTTCCTTTGTGAAGTCTGGCCATACATACATAATTGATTGCAAAGTTGTCCTTATGCATGTAAAAACTTGGAGTTAAGTATACATGGATGTGGCAGCAAAACATGGAAGGTTGATTGTGGTTGGCATTTATGGATAATTTAGCTTCCTAAACAGATATTGCCAGTAAAAGTTCTCTATCTTGAACATTGTGGTCTATCGTGTCCTCTGCAGGAAAGAGTGCAAATCAGCGGATGCTCCTTGCAAGGTCTCTGAGTCTGACCCTGAGGAGCTGTCAGATGAAGCAAGTGCCGACACCTTCTATGGAACCTCTCCCCCCAGCACACCCCGCCAGATGAAGCGAATGTCAACAAAGCATCAGAAAAATAACATTGGGAGACCTGCTAGCCGCTCCACTTTGAAAGGTAGGTGTGGGGTCTTGGTTTTTTTTCCAAAAGTGATCACGAAGTCATAGCAATAGCATGTCATTACCTGATGAAGGGGATATGTAGAAGATGAACCCAGATACTGAGGTGTAGTGAAGGGGCAGGAGGCAGCTGTCATACGTTGCAATGAGGGAAAACTCTTGTGGGTATTAAAAGCAAAAATTTGCTGTAAGAGTATTTGAAAAGTGAACAGTTGGCCACAGGGATTGTTTGGTTGTTAAACCTACATCTTTAGATATTGTCAAAACAGAACTGGGTAAGATGACAAGCAAGTTAATTTAAAAGTAAACCAAGGTTTGAGCAGAAAGTTGGAAAGAAATGACTTTCAGAGGTATTTTTCAGTCACTTTTTTTTTTTTTGTGTGCTTCTATGATCTCTAGTAATGGTGTAGCTGCTCCTCTGCCCAAATTTCATGTTCTGAAGCACTTTACAGGCTGTTTATTGAAAAATACAGATTTTGGCGATTATTCTTTACTCTTTAATGTCACTGAAGCAATTAAAGTGTAGTTACTCCTGATTGCTGCTGTTGATACTTCAATCATAAAATAAGGGAGGGAAAAACTAAAAGGTACTGGATATGTACTTTTTTTCCTGATCTTACTAAGTAACAATATATAATAATAAAGTTGCTTTAGCTTAAAGTATGAATTTTTGAGCTATTTTTGTAACTTGAGCAGATACAGAGTATGGGAATTGTTTGTTGAAAAGATAATTTTAAAAAACATGCAGTAGCTACCTACATCTTTTCAAGCTACCTGTCTAGGAAAGAAAAATGTGCAATTATAGTGGTTTTGTTGAGCTTGGATGAGTGTAAAAAAGCTATTTAAGATTGTATGTTCAGTGTTTTCATATGGGATATACCTAGGTTTGTGGGTTTGGGGGTTTTTCTTGTTGTTGTTTGTTTGTTTTTTTTTTTTTTTTAAATAAGTCAGACAAGACTATTTTCCAGAGTTATGGCAGCTTGACTATTGCCAGTTGATGTTTTTGAAGCAATTTTTAAAGTTGCTTCACATGAAACAGGAAATGTTACACCAGAGTGCATAGAGAGGATTACATTTTCAAGGTAAAATGTAGGGAAGAAAAAGGTAAATTGTTCTGTGTGAATAAGGGAATACAGTCAGTTCTTGGGTTACACAGAGCTGTGAAATGCAAGTTCATAATAAAAGAAGGGCCAATACAAACATTTTCCAAAGCTTCTGGTTTCCTTTCACGTCGTAAAACCTCTGAATAACGTCACTGAAGAGAGAATTCACCAAAAGATCTCTTCCTTATACTAAATTGAAGAGAAATTTTGTTGTTCTTGCGAGTTAACTGTAGCTTTGGAAGTACTGATCTTCTTTGACTTTGCTAAAAGGCACATTTAAAAGCCATGAAAGCTCTTCAATTGCAACATTAACCCTTTTTAGTTCTGTGTATAGTGGTAACATGAACTTTTATTGCTTTTGGTGATTATTTTTTCTTGTTTCATTCTATGCTTGAAAAAAACCTTAATTTCTAAACAGGGACATTGTGATACTAAAGAACTGTGATGTATTTCATTGTTAGCCTTTGCTGCTGAGCACATATTGAAGATTGATACCTTTATGAGAACTGGGAGCTGTTGTTTATCCCTGCTAATAGATTTGAGTTTTTGGAGCATGGTCTCGCTGTTTGTGAGGAAATGGTTCTGACTTCTGGCATGAGAATATCCTGTACTTGGTTGCTGTGAGTGGATCCTAAAAATATGGTTGGATTTCTTTTAATGATGAATTGGATAGTGTTGTGTATTAAGTATCTTTTTCTGGAAAGAACTTTGCCTATGTGAATATTCTCAGAAAAGTTATTTTGTATTATGGAGGAAAAAAAAGAAAGCCACCCCAAAACCTAAAACTTGTGGACTAGTCGGTTGACCTTGAATGTGTGTGCACATTCTTAGTGAGATGGAATAGGTTACACTTCTTGGAGGACGGTTCATTCAGGGGCTGGCTTGATGCTGCCTTGAAAAGGTAAATTTGAAATAACTTTTCAGATGTTTACAAATAACAGATTTAAGGTATTTTTCCTTTCCTTAGACAGCTTAGACAGAGGCTTGGTCACTTCCACCTCTGATTTTTGTTTAATTTCTGTCACACCAAATTTATTATGAAGTGCATTTAGCATAGAAGCATCAATTTATGCAATAGTCGTTGTTTAGTTTCTGAATTGTTTCTCCTGTAGCCCGAGAACCTGTGGGATTCACATTTTCTAAGCTAAATGCATTTCAAAAGTACTCTTAAGACATACGTGTGTCTCCTGAGCCCAAGAGTGCTGCCTTGCTTAATGAAGTGCTGGGTTCTCAGGGAGTAGATACAAAGCAGTACCTGTGTCTGCGTTCTAGTCTAAAACTTCTGCAGCTTCATACTTGGAGGGGAACCAGTGTTGACTCTGCTTTCTTCTTTCATCAAGTTCCTCAAGTTCACTTTGTCATATTCTTCTAATGAGCTGTAAGATCTCACTCTACCATGTGTTATGAAATCTCCTGCCCCCCGTAGCATTAAAGGTAATCATAACTCAAAATTTATTAGTACAGCTGAACTCTTTTCACAAATTAAGTCTGTATTACAATGTATCAGTGAAATCAGTAGTCGAAACTCATACAGTGATGGCATTGATACTCATTTATTGCAGAACTTTCAGGTGCATTTGAATAATTGGTGTCTTTATTTGATAAAATGAGAGGATTTGGAAACAATTTGTAGATTATCATGCCTTGACTTTGTTACAAATGATGAACATTCAAGTACTAGGGTGCTTCAGATGTGTAATAATGAATAATTTTAAACTTACTTTCAGTATGTTTTGGTGGGGTGAGGAAATCTGAAGATTAATAGTGAAGGAGAATAACATGTTAAAATAGAAACTGAGGGGATCTAGACGTCCTTCTCTCTAGAATATAAGATCAGAAAGTGACCTTTAAATAAAACAGAATTCAATTTATTTTTCAAGGTCACCAAAATCTTCAACATCAAAGTGCTGTTAGAAATTAATTTCTAATCTACTTTAAAATCTGTGCGGAGAGGGTGTAGGTTTCATCTCTGACCATGTCCATCTTCTGCCTACTTGCCTGCCTATGCAAAATGCCCCTTTCTGCTGTTTGCCTGGTGTAGCTCCTGGGGCTGTTGCCTCCATTCAGCAGTGCTTGCTGTGGTGTGGAGTTCTGGCTGTGGGCTTAGCAGGACTTTGAGCCTTGTTCTGTCTGATGCTGGTAAGCCTCGTGAGTTATAAACTGCTGAGGGTGAGGTACTGCTGCTTCACAGCAGTGGTTGAGTAGGTAGCTATAAAATCAATGACAGTGAATTCCATGGCAGGTATTTTAGAATCACTCATAGGTTTCTACTTCCAGGAGGAAAGCTGTGTTTGAGTTAGGTTTTTATGCTGTTGTACTTGATAGTTATTTGGAGAAAGTTTCATGAATGCTTGAAATAAAAGTAGTGTAAGAGGCATTAATGAAGTTGTATTTGCAAGAAACAGTGAGTGTTATGAATCACAGTGACTTTGTGATTTTTCTTTCTCAGAATGTAATTCATTTTTTTCCCCCTAGAGTTAGGTGTCATTGTGACCTGCTGTAAACCTACACAACTGTGGCAAGGGTTAAATTTTATGTTTTGATATGGGGATTGGAAGGTGGCAGTGCAGCAGGTCACATCCTTATTGCCTCACTTATTACTCATTAGCAGCTGTGAACAGTGTAACAAGGCAAAGTATTCAGCCATCATTCTGAACATATTTTCTGTATTTGAGTAAGCAGAGGCCCTGTGACCTTGTAGCTTGTTGTGTTCCAACTGCTGATCCCTGGACTTCAGCTAGTCTGTGTACAGGTGTTTCCCTTCAGCCTGCCACCAATTCCAAGAGGGAGAGAACCACTCTTCTAATCCCAAGTAGTTCCTCCTGTTCTCATCCACAACATCTAGATTGAAGTTCTTTTGTTGGTGCTGCAAGAGAACGTAAGGTCTGCTGCTCCTGAGGAAAGAACAGGAAGAGAAGAGGGTATCACGTCTCTGTTCCGTAGTAAGGGAGAAAGCGTTTGAGTGTTGGAACAGTGGGGAGGCAGGCTCTCCATGTATTAAGGAAGTGTATTAAGAACTACAGAGGGGGTCCTGGAAATGAGAGCCAAGAGGCAGGATTGGTGCGTTCAAGCTAGTTTTCAAAGTTTTTATGCTCCAGTTTTTATGAAATTGCACATGCGGTGGAGGGAGTCTGTAATTCTGTTTGACTTTGATCCTTAATAATGCTTTGTTGCGTTTTGAAGTTTTTGTTTGGAAGGTTGTGTGACAAATGTATGGAAAATTAACTTGGAAATTGTTACTTCCCTTTTGATCATATTCAGTTCTCAGCAGATGGCATACTCAGGATGATGAGAATTCTGAGATCCTTCCTGCAAGCGAGATAAAGCAAGAGAAGAGAAAGAAAACCTTTGGTGCTACTATTGATTTAACCTTGTAGTCTTAGTAGTTACCATTACCTTCTTTACTTCTATCCATGCCTGTTTTGGTTTATTGGTATTAAACAGTGTTTATGCTCAACCTAAGAAATGTGATCAGGAGCTGACCTGAACAGTGCTTTTTCTTATTGCTTGCTGCAGTCACGTTCTTTTTTTTTTTCTTGCAGAAAAGATGAGTGTGCCAACTCAAGCTTTGCATAAAGACAATGGGAAAACCATTGAGAATGTGGAAGAGCACAGCTATAAGCAAGGGAAAAAGATCAGAGATGCTCTAAGGACAACAGAACGAGATCACAAGAAAAATGTGCAGTGCTCATTTATGTTAGACTCAGTTGGTGGGTCTCTGCCAAAAAAACCAATTCCAGATGTTGATCTCAATAAGCCTTACCTCAGCCTTGGCTGTAGCAATGCGAAGCTTCCGGTCTCTGTGCCCATGCCAATCCCCAGAACTACACGTCAGACTTCTAGGAGTGATTGCCCGGCAGACCGTTTGAAATTCTTTGAAACCCTGCGGCTTTTGTTAAAACTTACCTCAGTCTCAAAGAAAAAGGACAGGGAGCAAAGGGGACAGGAAAACACCTCTTCTGTCTGGCTGAACCGATCCAATGAACTGATCTGGCTGGAGCTGCAAGCGTGGCATGCTGGCCGGAGCATTAATGACCAAGACCTCCATCTCTATGCAGCCCGTCAAGCTATCCCTGATATCATCAATGAAATCCTCACCTTCAAAGTGGACTATGGAAGCTTCTCCTGCGTAAAAAATGGAGCCAGTCTCAATGGTACTTCAGGAGAAGGAGTTTGCAAATCAACACATGGAACTAGTGCTTTTGGTTACTCAAGTTACCATGAACACCTCCATCGCCAGCGGGTCTCATTTGAGCAAGTTAAGCGAATAATGGAGCTGCTGGAGTACATAGAAGCACTTTATCCATCTCTTCAGGCTCTTCAAAAGGACTATGAGAAGTATGCTGCGAAGGACTTCCAAGACAGGGTGCAGGCACTCTGTCTATGGTTAAATATTACAAAAGACTTAAATCAGAAGCTAAGGATTATGGGGACTGTATTGGGCATCAAAAATCTTTCTGACATTGGCTGGCCAGTGTTTGAAATTCCTTCTCCTCGACCATCTAAGGACGATGATCCAGAGGATGAAGTTCGTAGGGAAACAGAAGTAAAGGAATCTTCAGGAACTTGCACAGAGGAGAGTGATGGGGAAGAACAAATCTCTGAGGAGAATGTAGAGGAACTTAGACAAGCCATCAAGAACAGTTTTACTTATAAGCCAAATTTTGACTTTCAGGACCATTTTTCAAGGAGGCTTGATAGGCTTGAATCTGAGGATGACTCTGCCTCTTGGGTTATTCCAGAATGCAGTGCTGAAGGAAGCTGCAGCCAACACTGTCTGACCTCTATTTACAGGCCGTTTGTTGATAAAGCACTGAAGCAAATGGGGTTGAGGAAACTAATTTTAAGACTGCACAAGTTAATGCATGGTTCATTGCAAAGGGCTCGTATGGCGTTGGTAAGGAGTGATCACCAGCTGGAGGTAGGTTGCTAGTAGTGTAAATGGCTCCCTCCTTGCTCTGTTGTTTCTAACTGAAAATGTAGGAATTGGACTCTGTAAAAGTTTTGGTTGCTTTGTTGATTTTTGGAAGGCAATGTATATTATGATTAGGAGCCCAGTTCTCCTTCCAGAAATGATTTTGTCATTTGACCTGAATTACAATTTGTGTGAAGCCCAAGCTGGTTCTTCTTTGTAATTGTAATAACATTTTTATGATAACATCTTTATTTATTATGTTTTCTAACGTCTAAAGCAGCAGGTCAGAAGAATAACAGTGCAAAATCAAGCACAGTGGTTAGATTATGAGAAGAATCAGCCATGGAGGTGGTCATTGTCCTTGTCTTCGAGACTTCTTCTTTCTGCAAGATGCCTTTTATTAAAATGTCACTCTAGTTCTGTTTTTTTCTCATTTAAATAAATGAAGTGCTGTGGTGGCACATTATGCTTGAGGACATGGAAAAAACAGATGGTTGCTCTTCAACCTTTGAAATCTATGAAAACAAGTCATGTTAGCACGTTGCATTCTTCAGCTGGCTCTTAGTTTAATCACTGGTTTTCTTTGTGTCGTTTTATATTCTTAATTATGAATGGTTGAGTTAATGAAACCAAATTAGGAATTAAGCAGTAAATGAAGGACAGTAGTTGAAGTTTTATATTGTAAGATGTGCTCACTGATTCTTTCAAGGCTGAGTATAATTTATTAATATAAACTGTTACCTAACTTGCAGACATTTTTATATTAGAAAGAATTGGTGGTAAGGATTACTTGTCCTCCTTGATGGAGTAGCGCTGTCTGTGGGACCTACCCATGAATTCTGGCCAAAGGGATCTCTCAGTCAACATGCCCGTTCTAATACAAATACCATATGTGGTCTTTGATACGCTGTTGATCTCTTTTAATGTTGACTCTCACCTTTGCAAAAGGAATGAGAATTGTACATTGCCCTCAGAGGTTATTTTTTTAGGATTAATAAATATTTAAATATAAAGCTCTTTGATTTTGAAAGTTTTTATTTGTACTGTTACTAGTGTAGCTATTACTGTAAAAATGAAGCTATTAGTTGAATGTTTATTCTCTAAGTGGTTTCAGTTTGTGTTCGAGAAAATTTACATTAAAAATACCCAAAGGTTTTCCTAAAGAGTCAAGTACATAAGAAAAACCTGCAGGTATCTGTTACAGTAACCAAAAGCACTCCCAAACCAAAAACACATAGAAAGTTCAGCTTACCATATATCCAGAAATATGTTGAAAAAATCACAGTAAATAAGACATAGTTTGGGGGTATTGAAAACTACTTTGACTGTATTTTTGAAACTGCTAAATACCTCAAAAGTTTTGACTGCACAAGGGTTCTTAAAATAAGTTAATGAAACATTAAGTAGCTAGTCTTTGCTGCAGCTTCACAGAATTAAACTTTTTGGTAGTGTTGGTTGACTTGTGTAAGATGTAAGGTTAATATTTTCATATTTTTTCCCTCCTTCTCTACCCTTGTGTCTACTTCAAATGTTCATTTTCAGTAATTACTACGTTTTCTTTGAAATGTTGTTCTCTTTTAAGAAATGATTTTATGACTAAAGGGGAACCCTCAAAAAACCCCCAACAACCAAAAAACCCTCTTTGTCAGAAGGATGATGCCTACTATAGCAAAAGATGGCATTGTACTGAAATGGAAGAGATGGTTTTGAATTGCTTTGTCTTTGCATCTTTACATACTTTGACTGTAGTGTCTTTGAAGTTTGTCTTTTTTAGTGCAGGTCAGGTATGCAGAAAGAGGTGTTGGTATTCTGGTAACCTTTGTTGCTTCTGTTACTCCCATATCTCGACTCTGTGTTTGTGTGTACCTGCATTTACAGTCTCTGGACATGCTTTTATGTCTGTTGTTGCTTAAACACTGTCTAAGTCACATCTAAAATACGCTTTTGGATTCTTCCACTCTATATATTTTAATGCTCATTTCATCTTAAATATGAGTAAATCCTTCTACAGATGTCTGTTTTTACTGTTTTTAAAAGATGTGTGATTCCTCGTAGGCTCTGATACTGTAACAAGGCTCCAGGCACTATACAGTCCATTTTGTGTAGGAGTTGTACAATGTGATTCTTAACAAAGATGGATAGTATTTCTTACTTTACAAAATCAGAGATACTATTTTGGTAGAGCAGTATTTAAGCTTGTGCATCCTGTTGTTTATTCAACTGGCTGCGCTTTTGAGTATGGATTTTATGTATGATCTCAATAAATGGCTTAGGCTTTTCTTTGGGGTTGTTAAAGGAGTATTTGGTAATCCCTTGAAATATTTCAGATTGACCCCCACACAAGATCAGTCAAATTGAACAATAGAAGTTTAAGTATCTAATACAAAGCCTTAATGTCATCTGTTATCATTGATGCTAAAAAATTATATAACAAATTGACTCAATTTTGTTGTTATTCTTGTTCATAGACTTGTCCTTTAATATTTCTTTTAAGAACTAAATTTTCCAACACTATGTTTGCATGACAGTCAGGATTGTATTTCTTAAATCTTCTGTTGTACTGTAGAAGTGCAGTTATTTCCATGATTGTTGTTAATGAAAACTTCTTGTATAAAAATATTTAGCTCTAGTGCTACATGTTTATTTTAAAGAGAGTTAGTAAAAAGAAGACATTAATATTCCATCTAAGAAGATATGTTCTTATATATGTGTTTTAAATTTTCTGCTCCATAATAAGCTTAAGAGCGAATTAATTTTTTTTTTTACCTTCTGGGCAGTACTTTATCATTATTCTAATTTCTGGTTATGTTTTTCTCTCTTTTATAGTGATGTTGTTTAAATTTGGCACTGAAGAAAAACCTAAAAAATGTTAGCTATGTCTACTATATGAATAAAGGATATGTAGGTGTCATAGTTAGCAGCTTTGAAATGACAATAAGAATAAAACAGATTTAATCTGAAACAAATCTTATTCTTAGATGATGACTGGTGTGTTATCTTCAGGAGCTGCACTTGTACTGCAGTGCAACTTTTCTTCCTAAATTAAACTCCAGAGTGCTTCCATGTACAGCCTTGCTTAGAATGTTATCACAAGGTAGATACTTTAGATATCTAGGATGTTTATTTCAGATAATCTCAATTATTTTCTCTAATTAGAAAAGTCATTTTATTTAGATGTAACTTTTATTTAAATGAAAAGTAAGTTTATTAATTAAAAAAACCAAAACAACAGACTAGCTTGATCTCTTTATATTTTGTTTTCATCTTTCTTTTTTACACAGTTTTAATGTTTGCCAAAGCTTATAAGTTTGTTTTTTCAGTAGTTTGACTTAGTTTAGCCAGTGACACTTTCTTGAATAATGCATTCATTTGCCATGTGGGGTTTTATGTAATATATGCCTTATGTATCTGAAAAGGAAGGAGGTTACTGAGCTGACATAGTCAAGTGCATACTTGTTTCTCTAGATACAGTCATAACAAAAACATAAAGTAAGACATTTTCTTCACTCCTGAGGGTCCATAATTGTTTTTCCTCAGACTAATGGTCCTTAAATAAAAAAAAAAATACTTTGTTGGGGTTTTTTTAAAGCTAAACATGAAAGTTCTGTGGTTGACTTGCCAGTTAATAAAATGTTACCTTTTAAAAATAGACTTTCGTCATGGTACATTAAACAAATGCAAAATCCTGAAGAATTTTAAGGAGCCTTTTCATGATACCTGTTTCTTGTTACAGTTTTCAGAATATCCAGATCCCATGTTGTGTTCAGATTATGTGCAGTTACTAAATTTCCCACCTTGTTGTGAGCAAAAATGCAGCACAGTATCATGGGAAGAGTTGAAGTCCATGGATTTACCATCTTTTGAACCAGCATTCTTGGTTCTCTGCCGAGTCCTGCTCAATGTCATCCATGAATGCCTCAAGCTAAGGTTGGAACAAAGGCCAGCTGGGGAACCATCTCTTTTGAGTATTAAACAGGTTTGCTTCAATTGTTTCTTTAATATATATTCCCTGTTTGAAATTACCTCTCATTTCATTATGATATGTTTGCCAGTTCAAAGAGGATTAGTGTAAAGAATGACAAAGTACAGTTATGTAGTAACTTTTGTAAATAGTCTTCTATTTCATACGGGGACCTGCTTTTTGCATAGTGAGCATCTGGTTGTATGTACCTATCTGATTAGACTTCCAAATCAAAACTGGTGACTAAAAAAATTATTAGCCAACAAAGGTAAACAGTGTTTGTTCCATTTGCTTTGTAAGCTGTGTGACCTTCTCCAGCACAGCTTCCTCCATTTTCATTTCTTAGTCAGCATAAGCAGTTTTAAGGGTCTTTATATTTCTTTCATTTTTATCTTTGTTTTCTTCATGCAAATATAAGACATCTCCTAACACACAGTAATCACAAAATGAAAGTTAGTTAAGAAGAAAAAATACTGAAAAAAAAGATCTTTCCCAGCATATTTTTTTATATAAATATGTGGTATTTTCTGTGGGAAGGGACCCAAGATTGTCAGTCATGTCACTGTTTGAGAATATTGTATGAGGATTTGTTTTCTGGTGGCTATCTGGTACAGTGAAGGCTGTTTAGACCAGTGCTATTATTCCACAGGGTAGTCCAGGGCATACTAAATTTGATTGCCCTGCTCCCTGCAAGCATAACCAGGTCAGGGTTTTATCAGGTGATCTTTAAGGGTAAACATTTAAATAAGCTCTTGGACTGGTTATGATTTCACATTTTGGTTATTTGCTGCTCTATGGTCAATTGTTAAGTTACTTTCTGGTCACAAATAAATTTGTCCTCTTTCCCTCCCCTCTGCTCGTCTCCTTGCTCCCTGCACTGATTGAAACCTACAATTTCAACCTTAACAGTCATAGTTAGAGTAAAATAAGCATACTCTGGTTTTAAGCAAAATGTATCCTCCAGGGACTGGGGCTGTTTTTTTACCCTTAACATTTTGTGTGCTCCTTGTGGACTTCGAGTTAAGTAAAAGTTACACTTTCTTCCTGGAAAACAGTGTGTTTGTTACAGACTGTTTTGGTGTGTGCTGCCTTGCTAATGGCATTGAAAAAAGGAATTCAACTCTGCAAATGCTTGCTGTCCCACACAATATATCTGAACAGGCAGAGTTGCTGTGGAGGATGTTTCACAAATAGATCTGTTGGTTCCTGAAGAATTATAATTCCTAAAATTTTGAGCAACCTCAAATCTAGAGTCCAGAGGTCCATTTTATTCTGCAAGTTCTCAGAGTATTACAGAATTACAGTAGGAGGCAGTTAAATACCACCCTGACATCTGATCCCATCAGATCTCAGAAGCTCAGCAGGGCCAGCCCCGGTTAGTATGTGGATGGGAGACCTCCTGGCAATACCAGGGGCTGTGGGTTCTAGTTCTGAGGACTTCACTGTCACTGTCCAAGCTTGTTCGGCCGTGGCAGATGGATCTTAGGACTTAAACGGTGGGGTCAGTTCTGCCCACGCTGTGCCTCACCTAAAAAATCCACTGTGCAGGCTGGAAGGGCACGTGGGGAGAGCCCTGCCCAGATCTTCGTTCGTGAAGCCGAGCCATGATGATGATGATAAAAAAACCCAAAACAAAACAGAATTACAGGGAAGTATTCATTGGAGATACTCTGATCCAACCTTCTGGAACCTGGGTCCTATATTAGGTTATTTTATTGTTACATTAAAGCATGCCAACAGGCTGAGGGAGGAGATCCTGCCCCTCTGCTCAGTTCTGATGAGGCAACATCTGGAGTGCTCTGTCTTGTTCTGGCCTCCGCAGTACAAGAGAGACAGAACTCCTGGAGTGGGCCCAGTGGAGGGCTACAAAGATGTTGAGGGGACTAGGGTGTCTCTTACATGAGGAAAGGCCAAGGGAATTGGTCCTGTTCGACATTGAGAAGAGGTGTCTGAGAGGGGACCTCATCAATGTCCTGCACCCTCACTGACATCCCTGTAGCCCTCAGAAGCTGACCATCTGCAATATGATCAACCCAGCTGTCTTGTCTTCAGCCCTGCTGCTCTCCTGCCCACTGGACAAGGATGCATAACTTAGATGCAACTCAGGACAGCTGAGCCATCTTAACTGCAGCCATAAGATTTTAAACTTCTTTCAGCATGTTACTCAGGAGGGAGAGAGTGGGGTCACTGTGCATCCTTGTGAAAGGAGAGCCCTCACTTTCTCTGTAACTACCCTTTGTCGCCAGCTGATTCTTTTTTAACCGTCTTGTCCATGTTTCACTTTCAGCACTAGCTTTTGTAATCCTGATGATCTTACGTTATCAGAGAGAACTGTTTTATTTTAATGGCAATTTGCCCTCATGTGGTGGCAGTGTAGTACCTGAGCAGTTTGAGATGGTTCTCAAGATTAGCAGTTGTGCTGAGAGGTGGATGTGTGTATGTGCACGTGGGTTATTTCTGTTTGGCGGTGAAGCTAGGTATTGTCTTGCCCCACCTGCTTTGAGAATTTATTGTATAAACTCCCTAAACAAAAAGCAACACATCAAACTAACCCCAGTAATAGTGATAATATTTTCAGTTTAAGTTGTGCATTCTTTCATGTGCTCATTATGCACTGTATTTTTGTTTGCCCATTGCCTTACAAGTGCCAAAAGTTGACACTTTTAAATTAGCACTACATTTGTTTTTGTAAATCCTATATTCTGTTATTTAATAGTATGTCTCTATAAAAGAGTATTATTTAAATAAAACTCTGTATTTTTAATGAAGTTTTGCAAGCTTATTTTGGAATAGACATGGATTGAAGGGCAAAAATCCCCCATAGGTTAACACAGAGTACACTGGATGTGATTAAGTGGAGAGTGAAGAAGCACATTTATTTTTAAATATGACTTTAGGTATGTAAGACATTTTAGGGATATAAAAGTGTAGGTTTGGATTTCCACTTTACAAAGTAAAGTTACTTGTTTTTTCCTTTTTCACCTAACTTGCTAAGTTTTAAACTACAGAGTTTGGACTATTATGCTTGTTTCTTCTTCACATTGGGAACGCAAGATAATGTGTTGTGGCCTGTAAAATATTCCAAAGACTCTTGTCATACTAAGGGCATTCTTGTATGTTTTTTGCTGTCATGCCATTATTATTTCTCATACACTGAGTTCACTATATTGATACATTACCAGGGTAGCAGTTATAGAAGATTTTGAAAATCTATTAACCAACAACTCCATTCCCCCTGACTCTCCAAATGATTACCTCTCAGTCTCTCAGACTCTTGATTTAATGAAGTTGTTGCTCAGAAAACACCTGAAGACTAATAATTATTTTTTCAGAATAATACACACTTAGCACTGGAAGGAATTCTGAAAGAAAGGCATTTGGTAGTGTAGGTTTGAAAGCATCCTTCCTTTTTTGTGTTCTATACCTGTGGTCGTCCGCGTCTCGAAATAAAGACGAAGCTTTCAGGGAGGGGTGACAGCTGTTTTGCCGAAGGCAACTGCTTCTGCAGTTGAAAAGATAACTTTGCTTATGTCAGTTTTGCTCAGGGAAGCAAATAAAAACCCCACAATCTGTTTTCAAGTCTAGCATTGATTTTGGAGTTGTGGGCATCTGCCCAGTAGATTAAGTGAATTTATTGTGGGAAAACGTGTCTCACGGGTCTCTAAGCACATGTTAAATACATTGTATGTTATTCCTGATTTGCTTGCGTTTAAACTGGTGATGACAGTGAGCCTTTTTGCCTCTTTCTAAACTAATTATCCATTAAGTTGCTGCTGTTGCCCTCTGCAGGGAATAAAGTCTGAAACATCTGCCTTCATCTCCATTTACAGTTATGTGGCAAGTAATGGGATTGCAGTTAAATAATCTAGGAAAACTAGTCACATCTTTCCTGCAGATGTGGAGTAACTGTGTTCATATCAAAAAGTTGTAGAAATTATGTAGTGACAAACTAACTTATTTAGACAAACTGAACTGATAAATTAAGCCTTCAGTTTGCAGGGAGAATTTAAAAGTAATGTCTTGACTGATGGCATTTTTTGGGTTTTTCTCTTGCAGCTAGTGAGAGAGTGTAAAGAGATTCTGAAGGGTGGTCTGTTGATGAAGCAATATTACCAGTTTATGTTACGGGAAGTATTAGATGACTTACAGAAGGTTGATTGCAACATTGATTCTTTTGAAGAGGACCTGCATAAAATGTTAATGGTAAGCTTCAAAAAGGAGAGTTCAAGTAAGTGTATTAATCTGAATATTGCTAGTAAGTTCTGGTAAGCGTATTAATCTGAAAACTGCTAATAGAAACTTGTTATGTTAGGTGTAGTTACTGGGTTTTTTCAGCTTTGTGGTTCTGTGGTGGTATTTTTTTTTTTTTGTTTTTTGTTGTTCTACTTTGATATAATGTCATTGTCTTAATGGACTTGCAAAGGTAACAGAGGCCAGTGCCATTTTAACAATACAGATTTTTGTTTACTGAACTGTAGTAAAGTATACTTGTAAGTAATTCGTATTTACAATAAAATAGCTCATATATAGATCTGTCAATTCCATATGTTCAAACTAAACTTTTAATAATCTTTTAATATTGAATAAAATTAAATACAATTTTTTTACTAATGTCATATTCACTGTCTTGGTATTGCATTCATGCGTTATTGATGCTTAAATGTGTATTCATTATTGCAATTAGTTAAGTATTTTCAAAAAAAACCCCACTTGGCTTCGTAAACATACTAAATGAAATATATTTTAGTTAATTTAGTTTAAATTACTGTTGCTTTGGATGTGACTGATTTTATAGTTTTATGAGTTGTGTGAGCTTTGCCCTCCTTATTCTGAGGGGGGGGGAAAAAAGACAACTCCAGATACTCCTCAGTACCTCACCCCTAGTGTTTTGTCAGCAGAGCAGTTGGCACTATCTATTGCTGAGCATTCACGGAGTTTTCCATTACATGCTTTTCAATGGTGAAAATATACTATTTAACCTGAATTTTCTGATGTCCTGTGCCTGCCTTCACCTCCATCTGATATTTCTATAATCCTCTAGGAGAAATTACCTGGCTAAGTGAAAGTAAAATGATTCATCTTGTTAATTTTGAAAATTCTTACTTGTTTTGTTTGTGCCCAATATGAGAGACATGGACATGCTTGAGCAAGCCCAGAGAAGGGCTGTGAATATTATCACAGGGCTCTATCACCTTTCCTATGAGAACAGACTGTGAGGGAGTTGGGGTTGTTCAGCCTGGAGAAGAAAAGACTGGGGCAACTTTTAGAGCACCTTCCTGTACCTAAATGGGGCCTACAAGAAAGATGAAGGGTCTAGTGATTATGGAGGGCAGTGATAGGATGAAGAGTAATGGCTTTGAACTGAAAGAGGGTGGGTTTAGATTAGATATTAGGAAGATATTCTTCACTGTGAGGATGGTGAGTCACAGGAACAGGTTGCCCAGTGAAATGGTGGATGTCCCATCCCTGGATGTATTCAAGGCCAGGTTGGATCGGTTTTTGAGAAACCTATTGCAGTGAAAGTTATCCCTGCCTATTGCTGGGAGTTGGAACTGGGTGGTCTTTAAGGTCTTTGTCAACCCAAACTATTCTATGATTCTATGATCTTGGTATTATTACAGTGTAGTCTGAAATAGATAGAAAGTGTTAACTATTTCTAAGGAGAGATGTTACTGGATGTTGTGGGTTACTGACCTAAAACAAATTGCAGTTAATTTTTTGCATTCAGTATGATCCAGAAGGGTAGATGTTTGAAGAATTATACTTACTTGGATTTTTTTATGCTGATTTAAAACAAAGTAAAGGTGAGAGATAACACTTGATATCAAGGAACAGAAAGTGTGATGTAGACTCTCAGAAAGCTGTTTACTGCACTTAGCCATATCCTGGAAGATATGTTCAGATAAAACCTTTTGGAGTAACCCAGTCAATAGCAGATACAGGAACTCTGGCCACTATGAGTATTCACTGATATAATGGTGAATAGCAGCACAGCAAGCAAGGTGGTCATACTGTTGGAATTTTCAGAAAGGTATTGTGGAGAATTTAATACTTTAGTAGCACTCCCTGCTTTCTCAGCCATAAATTGCATCTTCTGTGTGGAAACATGTTGATTTTCAGTCATAGCAAATGAAAATTGTGGTACCAATAGCTTCCCTAAAAATTGTGTAATATTGAGAAGTTCTAGTCCTTAGTTACACATTATATAATAATTTCTGTTTAAATTATTTCTTTTCTTGTATAGGTTTACTTTGATTATATGCGAAGCTGGATCCAAATGCTGCAGCAGTTACCTCAAGCATCTCACAGTTTAAAAAATCTGTTGGAGGAAGAATGGAATTTCACCAAAGAAATAACTCCTTATATAAGAGGAGGTGAAGCTCAAGCTGGAAAGCTGTTTTGGTAGGTTTTCTTTAATTACTCTGATTATGGTGTTGATTTGTACCAGATGGGTATTCAAGTCAGTACTTGTTCAGGGTGCCCAAATTGGACTCCTTGAGGCCTCAGTAAGCAGCTGATAGTCTTTGTGAATTTATGGATTATTACAGTGTCTGTGGCTATAAGATGCAGTGCGTGCAGATCATTCTGACTCGGGCTGTAACAGAGGAAGGTTCTGTGGAAAGTCCTCATTCCTGCTAGGCCTGTGCATGTAGAGTAACTGGGGGCCCCAAGATGCTGCTTGTTTCTGTAGGTGGACTTGGCAACACAACTCTCGTGCATTAGACAGAGTAGGAAGAAGTTTAAGATGCCATGCTACCTGAATAAGGCTCTGAAGTTCCACTGTTTCTGTTGCTACAGTGATATTGCAGGAATGCTGCTGAAATCTACGGGGATTTTTTTAGATTCTGGACTGCAAGAAAGTTGTGATGAATTTTGGGCCAGTGCCGATGACAGTACTGCATCAGATGAAATCAGGTATTAAGCCCTGTGGCTTAATAATAACAAACACACATACTCATGTTTCTATACATCTGACAGGTACATAATGTATTTTATTTCTCGGAATGCAAACTTTGTAAATGCAAGGCTCCATAGTCTTTATTGCTGTATTTCTATGTGCAGTAGTAATGAACTATTGTTTTGTTTGTTTGAAACCTAGTAATCTTCTCTTTAATTCAGGGTATGAGATAGTTTATGTAATGATATTTAAATTAAATTTTTGTATTCTTATCAAAAATATGCCTGGGCAAGCTCAATTTATTTCTCCGCTGCTCGCAAATATTTATCTTCTTTATGTTCTTTCTATTAACATGTATGTAAATAATTCTTATATTCTTGTGGCTATATAAATGCAATATGATTTATTAAAATATTGTCACTTCATTTCTGCCAATGTTTCAGGAGATCTGTTATAGAGACCAGCCGAGCACTGAAAGAGCTGTTCCATGAAGCTAGAGAAAGAGCTTCCAAAGCTCTTGGTTTTGCTAAAATGCTGAGGAAGGTAAGTTAACAATCTCATCTTATTTATATGCTTTAAAGAAATTCAGTCTGAAAGCATATTCTTTTGTTTTGTCATTACTTGTAGGACCTTGAAATTGCAGCAGAATTTGCATTGTCAGCCCCTGTGCGAGATCTTCTGAATGCTCTGAAAACAAAAGAGTATGTGAAGGTAAATTTACATAGCTAATAAGGTTTAGAGGCATGAAGTGAGGATGTTAAGATGAAATGTTGAAGGATATTGACTTGCTCTCTGGTTTTGAATGGGGCATCTATATCTCAACATGTAAAATGTTGTGTATTTAATATTGAATTGTGGTAGTCAGATTGTTTTTTGTGTTTGTGTGAGTGAGAATGTTAGTCTGTGTTTTGGGAAATCAGTGCCTTAATCCCTTGTTTTCACAAAGATTCTCTTTTTGACTGAGGGAAAAACCTTTTTGTTTCAAAAGTGCTTACTCATTTGTGAGGGGGGAGTAATAACACTTAGTAGTGATCTAAAAATACTGTTACATAACAAATACTTTCAAATTTATAAGGTAAATGGGTGCATCAGTAAATGGACATGTTTAAGTAGATAATCTCAGAGTATGGACTTGTGTTTTGCTCTTATAAAGCAACAGTATTATAGTGGAGGTAACTCTAACAAGCTTCCTTGAGAATACTAAATGAGAAATGCATGGACTGTGTTCTGTTTCAGAATAACTGTTGCTGGAAAACTGTTGTGCAGCAAAAGTGATTTAAACCCTTGGTGCCCAATATTTATTGCACTGTAAATTCTTAAATTTGTGGTCTTGCAGAATTCCTTAAAAATTCCTAGGTCAGCAAGTCTTTACTGTAATTTGAAGTAAATAATTTTCTTCAGCATATGAAATGTATTGGGATCTGCTGTTCTTTTTTTATCCTTCTGTACATTTAATATATATAATTCCCATTTGGGAAATAATGCACTAATTTTTGTATGACAAAGTTCTTATTAGATTTATATAAATGTTTGCTAAAAATTGAAATTTGTTCAAAGGGAGACTGGCAAGTTAATAGGAGAGTAGTTCATAGATGCTTGTTAATAAATACATGGATGAAACATCTGGCTCAGCAGGACCCTGGTCTGTGCATTGTTTAAGAGTCAGAAAATGGCCAGGGAAATCAGTATATGTTTACTTTTAAAAAATTTTTCCCCAAATATAAACTTTTGGTTACTTTAAAACACCGTAGTATTTTTGGTAGACCTTTTGGTTAAAGATCTTACCATTGTTCTTATTCACATGTTTTGAAGAAAAAAATTGAATCTCAAGTTTGAAACATCTGTGGGTAAAATGATCTAGATAGATTATTTGATTCTCAAGATTTATCCTTCTATATGTATTAATTTTCCCATTTTTTCACCACTCAGAATGGTACGCATTTTGATGATGAACACTCTATACAGTGGCCCTCTAATATCATGTAGTGAGTTTAAATTTTTAACAGTCTTTTCAGTCCATTGCTCTTTAGTTTTGGGAGTGTAATTTAGCTTTCAATAACAGCCATCTGGTTTTTTACTTTGACCTATGTTTTATAATGGTTTTAGTTATAAAATACATCTGCCTAATGCTAGAAGTGTTGAGTCCGTTGTTTTTTTCCTTAGCTTGATGACATCACAATCTGAAAAGGGAGAATTAAACTTCTCTGAGTCAGTTATCTCATGTCAAATCAAAGGATTTTATTGTTTACACAGTGTACTTCTGGTGCCTGATGTGGTTAAAGTGTTGCTAACAATGTGGTGACAGTTGAAATTCAAAGTTTTTAAGTAGTATCAGTAGTATTTTAATAAAAGAGAAGGCTCTTACTGAACTTGATTAATGATCTAGCTTCCATGAACAGTAAAAGAGTAACTGATACTTTTTTAGCCAGATTTTTGTTTACTCTTATCTTTGGTAGCTATTGAGAAATTTTTCTTTTAATAGCCCAGTCTTAAAAATGTGTGCTTCATGAGTCTTAAATTACTGTTGACTCATTTACTTTTTAAAGTATCTGTATATATATTTTATACATGTGTATATACAGGATATATGTGAATCTGGACTTTTTTGTAACAAAATTCCTGTAGGAGGATATGTAGAAAGATTACTTAAAGGTACAAGGAGAGACGTGACTGAAAATTGGTGGTCTAGTGGATTTAAAAAGAAATCATTAGTTATAATGCATTTTGAATTTTAGTGCAAAAATGGCCGAATGTGGTTTTTTAGTATGTGTATTGTACAGCTTTTTAGAATGGGAATTCTATTGTTTAAATGAGAGTGTATCTATTTTGTGTATCATAGAAGAGAGTGAGATTTTAAATTTTTTTCTACAGGTACAAATTCCTGGACTTGATAGTTTACAAGTATTTGTACCAGATAGTATTGCGGGGGAAAAATCTGTGATTTTGCAGCTCCTCAATGCAACTGCTGGAAAGGATTGCTCCAAGGATTCAGATGAGCTTGCATATGAGGCCTATTTGCTAATGACGAAGCACAAGGACCACGACTCAGATGACAGCTGGAGTGCATGGGAGGGTCAGCCGGTCAAAGTAGTGCCACAGGTGGAAACCGTTGATACGCTGCGCACCATGCAGGTGGGTTTGGTCTTCTTCCCCACTACTTGTGGTCTCCAAAGTTCTGTGAATGTTTATCCTGTCGGATTAACTGCAGTAGTTTAAGTGAGGCATGTGTCCTTTTATAGGTAAAGTCAAATTCAGGGATAGAATTGATTCTTAGTTGTGTTAAATGCAAGTATTAATCTCTACAATGTGCATTTTTTAGAGTTGGACTTGTATAATAAAGACATAACTTTCAATATTTAGTCTGGTCTTCAGTATTAGAAGTGTGGATAAGACTTGAAAACTGTAACTTTCATTAATAAGTGCCAGTTTCCAAGAACATGTTGTGGTTGTGTGCTTTCCACACACTGAGGCATGAAACCTTTTGACCTTGGATGAATTTTGACATTTAACGTTAAGTTTCTGTGGAAGTTACTGGATGCTCAACAGTTCTGCAGGAAGAAATCTTTCCAGTCATACTTTCCTTTGTCCCAAGCCAACGGGTTTCCTGCCAGTGGGAACTGGTTCTGCTGTGCTCTGGCAGCTGAGCCAGCTGCAGCTCTCTGCCCCTCCTGTTCTCACATCCTTATGTTAAGCTAAGTGAATTTTTCCTTTTGGTATGTCATGCAGTTCTGTGGATCCCTACCATAAATGGGCTCTACTGTCCACGAAGAGAGTGACTTTCCATGACACTGTGCCTGGCCCTTACCATTCAGAGACCTCTAGCAATTACAAGCAGTTGAAAAAAGTCACTCCTGTACATACTGCTGTTCTTAACATGCAGACGTGTTGCTTCTTGTTTGCTGTTGTTCAGATTGAGCAATAAAAAATACCCTTTGATTAAGTGCTTAGAAGTTCATTTGACTTCTATCAAAGTTAGTATTTCTTTCAGAAAATGAAAACACCAACAGCTGAAATGTGTTTTGCAGATGGTGTTCTGACATGTAAGTGCATATAAAGCACTATGCCTGTGTATGTGTTTATATATTTATAACACTGTCATTAGGTGTTTTTAAATCCAGGATTGAAAGGTGAGGAAGTAAAAAATCCTTCAGAAAGACTGTGTCCTGTGTTTAAAAAGCCCTGATATTTTCATGCAAACTAGAAAAAATAAAAATATCAGGTGTTATTTAAAAAATACTCACCAAATAAAAGAATCCCATCAACACTTAAAGAATTTTGGGCATGAAAATATTATTTGAGGATGAAGTATTGAAAATCAGGATGAAATAGGTCCTGTTTTGTGAGTAATTTGTTGCAGATGCAGAGTCTGTAGTTTGAAATCAGCAGAGCTTGGTACGTGGCTCAGTGCCACAGCAAAGGCAGCACCATCTGCAACAGGGCTTTTATAGACTTCTGCAATAACAGAGCTCTCATTTCCAAAACGTATTCTTACATATTGATAATTTTCAAAATCTGAGGAAATACTGTGTGTTGAATCTATACCTTTCCCTGTTCAATAGTAAGCTTTTGTCCTGAAGTACATTACATTTCTTGGATAAAACCTGTTTGTTTATGTGATGGTTGTTACTTCCATCTGCTTTGAGAAAATGTAGCTGCCACTTCTTTTGTGTATAACTAATCTGAAGATAATTTAATACAGTGTTTCCCAAACCTTTCCAGAAGTGAAGTGGAGTATAATGCCCTTGAAAAATTGCTGTGGGATTTGCCCTGATGTTATTCTGCTCACAAGGTGACAGTTTCTTGAGTTGAATTGTCAGCGTCAAGCTCTTCTGTGTGAATTAAAGATTTCATGAGTAGTGATAAGAGAGGTTTTTCATATTTTAGAATTTAAAAAAATAACTGGTTGGAATCTGGTGATACGTGGCATGTTTTTATAGACTGTTTTGTTTATAAGAACTATTGGTGTCTTGTTTTCCTAGGTTGATAACCTCCTCCTTGTAGTCATTCAATCTGCCCACCTAGTGAGTCAGAGAAAAGCTTTCCAGCAGTCTATTGAAGGGCTCATAACTCTGTGCCAGGAACAGACATCCAGCCAACCAATCATTGCCAAAGCTCTACAGCAGCTAAAGGTGAGCAATTTTTGAGATTATTAGTCAAAACTGATGGCCCTTTGCTCACTGATAAGTAAAAACATGGAAGAAGACTTGATTGCAAAGCTAATGGCATATTCTGCAATTTTAAGTTATGTGACAGTCCTCTGTGCACTTTACTTTCAGTACAATTTTCATTCTATTTTTGGAAATTACTTGAGCGTGTTCTTGAACTATATTGGTGTAATTATTTCTCCACTGGGTAACTGGGAAGCAAGTCCATAGCGCAAGTGAAATATTCATAGCAACAAAAGCAATATATCTTTGTATGAGAGCGCAATTGTATTGAAAGAAAGTGTATGGTTTCATAAAAAGAAACTCTATCAAAATGAATGATCTGCAAGAAACAACTTTTTTTTCCCATATTTGAAGATGGTTGTTTTGTGATGTAAAAGTGGGTAGTCTCTCTCTGTTTATTTGCTCTCGGTTTTAGTGTGTACTTTCTATTTTTCTTTGTTTTGAGTCTGGTGATTTTTTTGTTGAGTTGTTTTTTTTTTTTTTAATTGTAAGAGGGTTTCCTTTGGTGGGTTTGGTGGGGGTTTGTTTGTTTCTATTTTGAAGGACTGAGAAAGGCAAATATTTGTTAGGTTGAGGTGCCCACAGGGAGTCCCTGTGTTCAACAGACCTTGTGTCGTATACCAAGGTGAAAATAGAACCAAGGGCTTATAGATAGTAAAACTCATTTTCTCCTTTCTTGTTTGTCTGGTTTTGGTTGAATGTTTTTGTTTCTTTTGGAGTTTTTTGTTGGTTCCCCACTCAACCTTTTGCTGTCTTTGTTTTTTTAATCTCACACAAACAAAGAAAGTTTATTGTAGTACTGCAGTTAATTATAAGGCTTGCTTAGTGCAACTGCTGGAAAGTGTTTGTTTTTTCAAGACTGAATGAATTCTTGTGGCATAAAAGTGTATTTTCGTTTAAAATAATGTAATTTCTAGATTCGTATTTGCCTTAGTCTTGTCAACTGCAGAATATAAATAATACTTTGATGTTCCCTTTTTGTTGTTATTTAGAATGATGCATTACAGCTATGCAATAAGATAAGCAGTGCCATTGATAGAGTTGATCACATGTTCACATCTGAGTTTGATGCTGAAGTTGATGAATCTGAATCTGCCACTTTGCAGCAATACTACCGGGAAGCCATGATTCAGGGTTATAATTTTGGGTTTGAGGTAAGGAAACAAAAACTTAAAGATGTGTGTCTAGTTGTTTTGGTAAGAACCAATTGAAATTTCATGTTTTGCATTGGTGCAAAATAAGGTAATTAATAACTCTGTGGGAATATGAAGAATTCATCGAGCCAGAGAATTGTTCAGGTTGGAAAAGACCTTTAAGATAATCGATTCCAATCATTAACCCAACACTGCCAGGTCCACTACTAAACCATGTCTGCATCTACACATCTTTTAAGTCCCTCCAGGGATGGTGACTCAGCCACTTCCTTGGGCAGCCTGTTCTAATGCCTGACTGCTCTTTCAGTGACGAAGTTGTTCTTAATATCCAATTTAAACATCCCCTGACACAATTCAAGGCTGTTTCCTCTTCTCCTAATGCTCATTACTTGGGAGAAGAAACCAACACCCACCTCACTACAACCTCCTTTCAGGTAGCTGTAGAGATCAGTAAGATCTCTCTTGAGCCTCCTTTTCTCCAGGCTAAGCAACCCCAACTCCCTCAACCACTTCTCATCAGACCTGTGCTTCAGACTCTTCACGAGCTCCATTGCCCTTCTCTGGATGTGCTCCAGCACCTCAGTGTCTTCCGTGTTGTAAGGGACACAGAGCTAAACACAGTATTCAATGTGCAGCCTCACCAGTGACAAGTACAGAGGGATAACCACTGTTCTGGTCCTGCTGGCCATGCTATTGCTGACACATGCCAGGATGCCATTGGCTTTCTTGGCCACCAGGGCACACTTACTGGCTCATGTTCAGTGACCACCGAGCAGCATCCCCAGGTCCTTTTCTGCTGAGCAGCTTTCCAGCTGCTCACCCCCCAGCCTGCAGCACTTCATGGGGTTGCTGTGGCTCAAGTGTAGGACCCAGCACTTGGCCTTATTGACCCTCATACAGTTGGCCTTGGCCCAGCAATCCAGCCTGTCCAGATTTCTCTGCAGAGCCTTCCTACCCTCCAGCAGATCAAGACTCCTGCCCAATTTGGTGTTGTCCACAAACTTGGTTAGCACGCACTCAATCCCTTTGTCCAAATAGTTGATAAAGATATTAAGCAGGACTGGCTTAAAAACTGAGCCCTGGGGCACACCCACTAGTGACTGGAGGCCAACTGGATGTAGCACCACTCACCACCATTCTCTGACCCCACCATCCAGCCACTTTTTTACACAGTCAACAGTGGACCTGACTGCACCATGAGCAGCTAACTTCTCCAGCAGAAAATGTGGTACTATGAAAACTATGTCAAGGGCTTTGCTAAAATCTAAGTAAATGACATCCACAGCCTTTCCCTGATCCACTAACTGGGTTACCTTGTCATAGAAGGAGATCAGGTCAGTCAAGCTGCCTTTCAAAAACCCATGCTGGCTGGACCTAATCGCCTGGTTATCCTTTCCTTTTTTTCATGATGACACTATAAATGACCTGCTCCATAACCTTCGGAGTGACAGGTCTGGTGTTGCCTGGAATCTCCTCCCAGTCCTTCATGTAGATGGGTCTCATATTTGTTAATCTCTAGTCAACTGTGACCTGCCAGTTTTAGCAAAACATCATAAAAAAAAATGTGTTGCCTCAGAAATCATACATGAAAATAATTGGAAAGCAAGAGATGAATCTGGTAAATCTGCTAAATCTGTTAAATTAGCAATGCCTGGAACTCTAAGAACTTGATGATTTCAGGTATAGTCTTGTAGGCTCTGCTGTTTGGCAGTGTTTTAGATGAAATCAGAATCATTAAGATAGCAAAAAACTTCCAAGATCATCAAGTCCAACATTCAACTGAATGCCCATGCCTGTTAAACCATACAGCAAAGTGCTAAGTTTACTCATTTTTTTGAATACTTCCAAGGATGGTGACTCTGCCACCCTGTGGTGTAATGTCTTGTCACAGTTTTTCTCCCTGGAATAGCATGATCGTGTACTATGAGACATTCTTTCAAAGTTTATGGTGGTTCTTTATGCAGTGCGTACAACTTTTGAGTGCCTGCCTTAGAGTGCAGGCACTGTAAATGTTACACTCGAAGGCTTTGAGTGATTTGTTTCACTATTTGATTCCTATGAGCATTGTAAAATTATTTTAAGATTATATCATACCTTAACATACTTCTTGGGATAGTCTTATAAGAAACAGCTAATATTTGTTTGACTTCTAAACGTACGTGAATAACTACTTTATCCCCTAAAGTTGCCTGCAATATAACTAAAAATGAACACTACTTTGCAGTTCAATCTCTCTTACAGAACTGAGTGTTTATGTAGGATGTTTCTTCAAAGATGTGTGTGCTGTTAAACATCAGCACTTCCCTGACGTGTTCAGAAGATTGCAGTATAGCTCAGTGCTGCCTCTCACTCTCACTATAACACATTTTGTATCATGCACTTTTCTTGATTTTTTTTTTTTCTACAAATAGGCAACCACTTGCATAAAATAATTTTGTCTGAGGATAGGATGTGAACTTACCATACTGTAGAGTTTTGTTGACCTGCCAGTAGTCCAGTGGATATTGCAAACAGTAGTTCTTACTTTTGTTCTTTCTTACTAATATGTGAAAAGTAATCTTTAGTTTCTTGCAGTACCATAAAGAAGTTGTTCGTCTGATGTCTGGAGAATTCAGGCAGAAAATTGGAGACAAGTATATCAGCTTTGCCAGAAAATGGATGAATTATGTGCTGACAAAATGTGAGAGTGGCAGAGGCACACGACCCAGGTAACAGCCAACTTGTTACTGCTGTAGTAGTTTTTGAAAGGTTTGGTCTCAAAGAGCTGAACTAAATGGAGTGACATCTGGCTGGTGGCCAGTCACTAGGGTGTTCTCAGGGCTCAATTTTAGAGCCAGTTCTTTTGTTTTTATCCATGATCTGGACATGCGAGTTGAGTACATACGAAACAAGTTTGTCAATGATATTAAATTAGGAGGAGCCATTGATTCCCTTGAGGGTACAGAGGCTTTACAGAGAGAAATTAATAGATCTGAGTACTGGACAACAAGGACAAATGCCAGATTTTGCACCTGGGTTGCTGTAACCCTGGATATACATTAGATCAGGGGCAAAGAGCTTGGAGTGCAGCCCTTCAGAAAGGGATCTTGGCGTTCCTGTTGATGGTAAGCTTTGAGTCAACAGTGTGCCCTGGTGGCAAAAGAGGCAGCCATATCCTAGAGTGCCTTGGGCACAGTATGGCTAACCAGTTCGAAGTAGTTGGTGGTACTACCATACCTAGTGCTCATGCAGCCTTGGCTTGAGTACTCTGCGTATTTTTGGGCTCCACAGTTTAAGAAGGATGTAAAAATACTACAGTGTGTTTAAAGAAATGCAACAAAGATGGTGAAAGGGCTGGAGGGCACGATGTAATGAGAAGTGCTTTAGGATCCTAGGTTTGCACAGCTTAGGTAGGAGGAGACTGAGTTGTTGTCTGCAACTTCCTCATGTCTTCTCTTATGACAGCACATGAGGGAATGGCTTAAATCTGTGTTAGGTGAGGCTCACATTGGGTATTGGGAAAAAGTTCTTCACTGAGAGGGTGGCCAAGCCCTGGAACGGGCTCCACAGTGAAGTGGTGATGGCCCCAGACCTGTCAGTGTTCAAGGAGCATTTGGACTATGCTCTTAGATACATGATTTAACTTTTATGTTGCCCTGTGTAAAATCAGAAGTTGGACTCTGATGGTCCATGTGGACCTTTTCCAACTCAGGGTATCCAATGGTCTTATATTTTGTCAGTTGCAGCTACTATTCTAGTAGGTCAAGAGGAGGCAGTGGGGGAGAGAAAGTGGCTGAAGACACAACTCATTCTAGCAAAGTTACTTGTTTTATTTTACCAGTCTAGGCCAGAAACTACTGATGCTCAGTCACTGCTAATCCCATGGTTGTGAAATCTTTAGTATCCTTTCAGTCTTGTTTCAGAAAGGAGAATTTTGGCATGGAACATAGGGGTTTGACTTGTTGCTCTGAAACGTACTATGGGTGAGCTGATGATACTGTTCCTGAGGATAGCACATATATGGGTTGAGATACATAGCATGGCCTGCTCACTTCATTGGAAGTGTCTTTGCTAAAATCAGACTTTATCTGTGTATAATTGGGCAAATGTATTATTAAAAGTTAAATTTTTTGTTTTACATATTAGTCCATTTTCTTACAAAGGTTTTATCATGTTTTCCTGAGGAAAAATAATTAACTGTCATTTACTGTTCTTGGATGTAGTTGAAACTCTTAGGATGGCTTTAGCCAAAAAGCACTTCATTTTCTAACTTTTTTTTTCTTTGAGATAGATGGGCAACTCAAGGTTTTGATTTTCTTCAAGCCATTGAGCCAGCATTTATTTCAGCTCTCCCAGAAGATGATTTCTTGGTATGGAATAAGTTATTCTGCTTGTGGTTATTTGTAGGTGCTTATGAAGCTATCAGTATATGTTTCTTTTTATATGATCAGTATATGATTTAATTAGTATATGATTCTTTTTATAAAACAAGGTCTGAATATAGACGCTGTTCTGAGACAATTGTTGTAGATTGATGCTGGTATCTCTTCAGTTTGTAAGATTCTGAAGAGAGTAGGTTTGTGACTGTTGACAATAATGTTTTCAGTTTGCTGCCAAGTTGCTGATATTGTCTTGGGACGCCACCTCCCTTTGTGTCTTGGTAAAGTTGGCAGCAGCTTTTTTACAGAGTTAGAATTTATAGTTGTCATAATGAATTTCTAAATGTAAGCTTCTGTGGCTTAGTTAACACTCAGATTTCACCTATGGGTATGAATACAAAATCACAATTGTTTAAAGATACTTCTTCAAATTGTTCCCACATGAAACGGACTTTAAGGCATCTTTCTTTTGCTTGTATGAGGAAAAAATAGTAGACTATAACTGGCTTTTTTGTGTGTTCTGCCTTCCTCCTTTTCCTGTGGAAATAAAATTCTGTGAATTTATTTCTCTGATCTTGGTACAATAGTACAGAGAAATGAAAGCACAGTTGCCACAAAATAGCAAAATGTGAGTGTCAGTGCCTCTGATTTTTATGTGCTGTAAAATACCAGTCACATTAATCTTGCATGATACAGAATTTAGTCTTTTCTCACATGTTTTTTTAGTTCTCTAGTAAGTTATGTGTTAGTCCTGTGTGCGTATTGCTGGGAAAGGGTTGCCTGCCTTAATGAGAGAGTTAAGCTTGGAATACACTGGTACTTCAGCTGTAGAAAGTAGCTCTCAACATTTTTGCTTTGACACAGTTTTTAAAACAGCGTTTGAACAAGGAGGAGAGAGAAAAGAGGAACCCCCATAATCTGAACTGCATTTTTGAACGTTTTTTCTTTCCTCATCTCCAAAACTGAAATGCACTTGAAGCCACTTTGATTAATCTGTATAGCACAGGTCACAGCATTTCACCTAGAAATAGCAATGTCAGTCCTCGTCTCTTACTTAGATAATACCTGATGTCATGGAAGAATGATGGACTAGATTTAAAGCTCTCCATTTCAAGTTGAGGTTCTAGCTCAGTCTGCTTTGGTAAGATATGCCAGTCCCAAGCTAAACACTTTCTTAGTTCAATAATTCTGGATTTTGTTAGTCTAGCTTCAAGTTCCTGGTCTTCACTAAGTTCTTGAAAATCTGGAAGAAATTATGCCTACTCTGAGTGACTGGCATTATAGAAGTGGCCTTCTCAACAGATCTACTAAAGAACACAATTTTACTACCTTACTGTGGAGACATGTTATATCCCTGGTGTTCCGACAAGTAAATTGAACCAGAGGAAGATTAAACACCTTTTCCGTGGTTACATACACAGTGAATAGTAGACCTAATAATTAAGCTCAGATTGCCTGAGCACCAGTTCAATGATTTTAACTGTTAAAATCCCTTTCATGCAAGTTTTTTTGCTAGCTTCGTGTGTAGATAAAGTGGATTTCTTTTAATATGCAAGGCTTTGTATTTAGTTTCACAGACTTTGATCTTGTGACTCAGGCCATCATACTCTGAGGTTTTTTTAGGTATGTTTTCTTGAGATGTGGAGAGGAGAGGGCAGAGAAGGTTGTTACAGCTTTTTCCAGCAAGCTTGATTTTAATTTTATTAAAAATGGCTATTTTTAAGTTCTGTTAGCTTTACACTATATAATGTTCTTTGTGATATGTCACTGTTCAATTCTCATGTAATTTTGACAAGGGCAAAAGGCAAGACAAAACTAAGATTTCCCAGCTTAAAAAAAAAAAAAAGAAGTCCAAACGCTAATGTGGATCCAAAAGTTTAGTATAATGGTAGAATATAGAGGTGCTTACCTGACAAATTATGTACTTAACCAGTGTGATTTTGTTACTGTGAGCTTCATCATGTGACTATCAACTCTCTTGTAACAAAACATCACAACTTTTTGTTTGTCTTTTCTAGAGTTTACAAGCTCTGATGAATGAGTGCATTGGCCATGTTATTGGAAAACCTCACAGTCCTGTTACAGGTTTGTACCTTGGTAAGGCAGAAGTTACTGGCATTTGTTCTGGAGCTTTGCTGCTGCTGTTACAGAATTTTGATCGTAAAGTACTTTTAAAGTGCTAGGAATACCAATAAAAGTATTTTTAATCTTTTTGTGATTGTTGATGTGAAACTGTTATTGCCTAACTAGAGGTTTTATTCAGGAAACTTCAAAGCTTTACAGATGCTTTCCCTTGTTTTTATCCTTGAATTCCTGTGAAGTCTTACAGATGTTCTGGGAAAGGGCTGTTATTTTTAAAGACTGGGTATAGAAGTGATTATACGTCTAAGAAGGCATTTACAGTTCCCTCTTTCAAACTTTCATTGTGGCACTGCTGATATTTACACTTTTGTTGGACTTGATATTATTATGTATAAATGAGTTATATGTGAGGGTTTGATAGAGCTGTGTGAAATATAAAATTTGTCATAGTTTAAAATATATCTTTATAGATATGAATGTTCATTTAATTAGAACAAAATCAATGTCTTTTTATTGTATATCTGGTGAAAACATTTCCTCATCTGTGTTTCCCATTTAAGCATCTTATTCTCAGCACTGTTTCTCTCTTCCTCATCTCAAGTCCTTTGACTTGTTTACTTTTCAAAATACCATGTCGTCTTTTTTTCTTTCTTCTGATGTTTACTTGCTGGGCAGACTTGATGACAGAAGACATAAAGGAGAGTAATTTGACTCTGGCAAGAGGAGGTTTTTCAGTAAAATTTCCGTTTTGATATAATCTTGATGAGAATGTCTTACAGCTGAGAAATGTTTTGCAGTGAGAGCCAGTCCAGTCCTTTGAAAAGAAGTATAGTCTAAAATGAAATGTAGCCAAATTCTGTGATGTAAAACCTGTACATTCACTTTGGATACTGTTGTTGAGAGGGAGTCCCATTCTAGATGAATCACTAGCATAATGATGCCAAAGTATTGAAACTCTTACAAATGCTATTGCAGACACAGCAGATCACAGAAATTAAATTACTGGGCAGCTTTTGTCTCAGAGGCACAGGGCTAACAGATGGTGCAGACTTGAACAGCAGTCTGAAACTTTAATACATGTGAAATAAACGTAGGTAAATATAAACTGTATGCTGGCTGTAGATATTGTAGATAACCATTCCTGTCTCCTGATTAGGAGAAAAATAAGACTTTCTGCTTACTTTGCATACCATGTTGAGGGACTGAAACCCACTGTGATCTTTATTCCTTTTTCCAGAGCTGAGGATCCAGTTGTGTTCATACTGCTGCCTCTGGGCATGTAAAATGATTGTCTCCTGGTGTTTTATCATGTCTTTTGCTTTTGTGAAACAGCCTATGCACACCCATGTGGTTTAGGATATGCTGTCTGGGTCTTCCACTAGTGTCTTTGTAAATTGCAACAGGACAACAAACATCTGGCCTTGACATCTGTTACTTATCCTAGTTGTGCAAACAAGGCAGAAACTCGGATCACTGAGATGGACTTAGCCTGGCAGAAAGTACTGACTCATGGTTTGTTCAGCTGTCTTGTGTTGTGACTGCCACAATATTTTTCTGACTAGTTAAGGAGAGATTGAGGCAAGACACTACAGGCTACTGTTTGAGGCACTGAATGAGCTGGGCATGAGGATAATCATGGCTCATTTAGGTTTTATCCTGTCCCATTTTCTTGGGGTAGACTGTCATGAGGGGCATCAGTATGAGTAAAATTGTCATATGTGGCTTTTTCCACCACTCATCTTGCTTTCCATTATTTTCTGAGAAAGCTAATTCTAATGCAAAGGGAACATAGTGATGCTCTTTGTTTTTTTAATTGTTACTTGGTTTGTTCATATTTATTTTGCAGTAAGATAACAAATCTTTAATTTGTGAAGTTGAAATAATGAAGTTGTAGTTTTAGTGATGCATGTACACACTTTGTAATTGCTAATTTTTACTTATCTGGAGAATTTTCATTATTTTATGGATAAGTTAAATGATACAATAATATGAAAAGTATTAATGCATACAACCAATGTATTTAAAATGGAAATAATTTGTATTTTTCTTAAAGGATAAGAAAAAAAATATGCCAGTTCAGACTTAATTCTGTAAACTAGGAATTTGTTTTAATTTTGTGTCTTGAAACAACCGCAGGAGATTTTTCCTGACATCTGAACAAATGTGTTCTATTTGTTTATTTGCAGCTGTTCATCGAAACAGTCCCCGTCCTGTGAAAGTGCCTCGGTGCCATAGTGATCCACCAAATCCTCATCTTATCATCCCCACACCTGAAGGATTCAGGTATTTAGCCTTAGTACAGCATTCTAAACTCATTTATCCTCTCTTGGTTATGCTGACTGTCAGTAAGTTGAACATCTTTTCTTTGCTGTTGAGGGCAAAAGAAATAGAAAAAAATAGTATGTAAGTAATCCAGACTTTATTGATGTAGTCTTAATGAAAATTTGGTTTCTCTTTCTCGCTGTGCAGCCACCCCTCTTTTTACTGGTGCATGCTTCCTTACTTTGAAGTCATACTTATTATTCACAGCAGGCAATCACCATTCTTTATTTTGCATGTTGCCTGCCCCTTAATTGTGGAACCCTATATTAAGTGAGAAGCTGTACAATAAAATGTCTTTATTCCTCCCTCTGACTAAAGTCCGTTATTGACCGTCTCACTTATCCCCTTTGTCTTCCATGGAAACAATGTTTCAGTGTAAAAAGCTGTAATTCGGTGAAAACTTCTGATTAACGGAACTTTTATTTCCTTCCCCACTTTGAATGTCTGTGTAAGTGCCTGTGACAGTGCTTTCTGTAGTTTAGCATATATAGAACTTAAAAAGGTAGCATTCTGAAATATGGTGGCATTTCTGCGTCATTACCAACCTGCTGTGAATAAGCGAGAAACAAGGGATCTTTCCTCTTGCATTTGAAAGAGTTGATATGAGAATTAATGCAAAAATAGAGTTCTAAAAAATGTCAAAATAAATTTATTACCATGCATAAATTTACACAGAGGTCCTTACTTTTCAAGAAGATAAAGGTAGTGACAAACTCCACACTTGTTTCTTTTTTTGGAAGTCACTTAGCTCTTGGCAGAAACTAGTACTACTCTGAAGATGGGAAATTTTTATTTTGAAGATTATTGTATGGCCAGACTTTGCGAACAAAGATTTGGGAAGGGCTCTCCCCATGTGGGTGTGCCCTTCCAGCCTGTGCAGTGGATTTTTTAGGT
>JAWWEV010000115.1:33120813-33132428 GCA_035583235.1 Hafferia zeledoni | reverse complement strand
GGGACTGTCACAGCACCCGGTACTAACCGGGGCTGACCCTGCTGAGCATCCGAGATGTGACAGGATGGGATGGCAGGCAGGCATTGAACTGCCAGGGGACTGTCCCACTGAGACTGGAACTCGGGACCTTGGGATTCAGAGTCCAGAGTGCTCTCCTTTACACCACGGGACCACCCCGCATTTTATTACTGTATGTGTTGGCAGCTCATGAAGCTTCTGAGACGGAGAATTATTCTACGTACTGCTTTATGTACTCAAAAACTTCTAACACAGGGATCATCACACAAACTTTCAACTCCAAACATTTTTTTTTTAACTGTTTCCTGAAGTTTTCCTTCTTACCACAGCACTCGGAGTGTCCCTTGTGACGCGCGGAACCATTGCGGTGTTGCTGTCAGTCGCCCCGCTCCCGTCGGTAGCGACTCAGCTCAGCCCAAACCTGGCAGCAGTGCAAATGATACCAGGTAGCTCCGCTTCGTGAAGTAGAAGCCTCATCCTACATACATCACCCATATAACTGTCCCACATACTTGCATCCTAGTAGATCATTTGCACCGTGCTTTCCCCTCCCATCATGCCTTCCACTGGCTCCTTCATTCATGTTTGACTTGAGCAAAATTGTGTGTCTTGGAAATCGATGATAAGACTGCTTTCAGATTCAAAATGTCTGAACAATGTGGTAGTTGAAAGCATGCATTTCTAATGTAAATTACAGATTTGCTCAGTAAAAATGTCCATGAAATGAACATATGCCAGTCAGCTCATTGGTATAACTTTACTAAATAATTAGTATTGATGACTAACACTTAGAATCATAGAACCACTTTCACTGAGATAACTAAGACAGAAATAAGCCCAAGGATTTGCATTTTATTTCTCTAATTGTTTTGGTATTGTTATTGTCAGACATATTTTCAAACACAATGTAGTGGTAAATGCAAAATTAAATACAGTAGATTTCAGGAGGATTTTTTTTTTAAATTATTTCTTGCTATACCTTTGGCTTCTTAGGGTGGTACAGAATAAATGTACTATTTCTATATCAGGATATGTACAAGAAACAACTCCTGTATTGTCATTGGTGCCGTTTTTTTTTAACAGACCTATGCGAGTATCTTTCTTGTGTTTTGACCTTCAGTTTGGCTGATATTTCAGACTGTTGGTATTTATTCTTCCCATACGACAGTCAGACCATTGACATATCTCCTAGTTTTACTCCTTCCCACTCCCTGTGCATCCCTGCCTCTGAAAACTGTGCTCTTACACAGGAGTATCTTAGGGTTTTTGGATTCTTTTTTCTACTGCAGAGCACCAAAAGTTCTCATGGACAGAGATTCCTATGAATGGAGACACATATCTGACTGTATTACACGGCTGTAGAGAAAAGAATAGGTAGTGAAGGAACAACAGGATTGATGGTGACTGAAGGAAACTTAGATGTGACTTGATTACAAATTGGTTTTTAGTAAGTAGTTTTTGGTTGTTAGCTAGAAAACCACCATGGTTTGATTTATTACCAGATGCACAGCAGAAGCAGCATGTATTAAGCTGTGAAGAGGAAAAAAGTCATGACTTTTTATATACAATCTTTCCTGCAAGTTTTTTCAGTTTATTTTTTTGCTAAGATAGGACTTGCACCCTGCAGTAGCCTCTAGATGTACAGCTTGTGAGTGCAGGTGTTTTTTTGTTTCATTTTGGTTTTGGGTTTTGTTTTGTTTTGTTGGGGTTTTTTTGTTCTTTGTTGTTTGGTTTGTTCTTTGTTGTTGTTTGTTTTAAAACGCATCCTTAATTTTTGCCTTTCAAAATACATGCCTTTATTATCTATCCTTCTGTTTTAAGCCCACTGTTGAAAAAGACAGAGTAGGCAGTAGTCTGCAGCATTTGATTAACCCTTTCAAGTAACATTGTAGAGAATTTTCACTGAGAGGTTCTGGCAGCTTAATAAGATGACAGTGTGAGGTTAATTAATGTGTATGAATTTGAGGTTGTGGAACTTGTTTACTTGAGAGTTAACTTAGTCTTTACACAGCATATAAAAGGGATTTTTTTCTAGGCAATGTACAGCCCTTTGAGCCAAGGCATATTTTTAAAGTTAGTTAATTTTTCAAGAGGGATCTAGTGTTTAACAGTTGTTTTTTGTGCTTTTATACCACTCAGAGCGACTGTCAGGTTTATAATTTGACATACTTGAAAATGGTGGTGTATTCTTTTAATGTTTTCTGTGTGTTTGTCCTACACAAATACTGATAAAAGTGTAAAAGTTGGCATTTTGACATTTTCTTACAGTTCTGGAAGACAGTCATTAGGAAGGAAAGAAATGAGAATTCTACTTAGTTGCAATCAAATGCATATTGCTTTCATGGATTGTAACATGAAAGTTGCTGTGAATGAAGCATTTTAGTCAAATTGTCTAGGCCTATTTTTTAAAGACTTGAATTTTTCTTAGAGCTCTCAGCTTTTACTGTTCTGAGTGTTGTTCATAAAATATTCCATGGTTTTATTGTTTTCTTTGTGCACTGTCTGGATTTCTAAGTAGCCTTTAATACCCTCTGTGAGCTAGGAAGAGTTTTTGAAGGAAAAAAATACCAAAGTGGAGAGAGTTTTGAAGCTGTTGGGGACTTTTAAGGGTTTTTGTTTATTGAGGAAGGCAAAACATTATGATGAAATACATTTCTAGACGTTTTTTTATTTTAGTATAGTTAAAACACAGTTACAGACTTCAACACATTGCAGTCTTAATTATGGATTTCATTTGTTTGTGCACAAAAGAGAAATGCAAACTTTTGGATCAAGAAAGTGTTTGGTGGTTTTGTATGCAAGGTATGGAATCCAGCTGCTGAAATAACACAAAGACAGAACCTTTGTACCCTTTCCAGAAATTCTTTATACATTTAGGGATAATTATAAACATTAAATATCTGTAAAAAGTTGAATGTAGGAACTTTGTAAATCAACTGTAATAGGCAGTGCACAGTGCACAAATGCCACCATAGTTCTGGTGAAGTTTTTCTTAAGCAAAAAAAAAGAAATCAATTTAATATAACTGCAAATTAAAAAATCCAAAGCAGTGATACCTGGTTGTTTACATTGAGCTTTCTGATGCTTAGACATTTATATTACGTTCATGCTAATGACCTGTATAGATGTTTCATTTCTGAGCTAGCTAAGGTTATTGTTCATCATTTTATTATTTATTCAGGCCTGAAGCCAAAATTATCAATGTTCTTGTTTTGTTCTTTTACTATAGTTTTTGCATAAAGTGTGCAAACAGTCTTTCTGGACACAAACAGTAAAACATCTGGATGACTAAGATGGGCCTGAAATGGGGTTTAGATAGTGCATTCAAAGCTATGATGCTTAAGGTCCTCTGTTTATTTGTTGCCTCATTTTAGAAGTGGTTTAGCTTTGCTTCTTTTAAAGCATTTTGTGCATCAGGAGTTGTTGCTCTGTGTCTGCTGAAAACTACCTTAGCCTCAACTTCCTGAAGAATAATGAGGATTTTCACTAGTTCAGTGTCAGTTCCTGATCAAACTTAAAAAATCTACTTGGGCAGTAGTAGGAAGTGCAAAGCAAACATCTTATGGAGAACATTTGCATGGGAATACAGTTCTGGGTTCTGTTCTCAGGATTATCTTGAACTGTTCTTAGGTAATAATCATATACAATTTGGAAGCAACTTAAGGCCTGTAGGGATGTCCTCTCATAGGTGTGTGCACTTTATGATGCCACATATTTTTTTTCTTTTTGTAGTTGTTAGCTTACAGTGAAGGATTTAACAATGCTACCCACTTTCCACTAATGTTCAGCTTATACCTCTAAAGCATTATGTTTAAGGAGGTATCAGTGATAATTCTTCCTGATCATACTTTGAAAGGGAGCCTTGTCCAAAAGGAAGCTATGGTAGAAAGACTTTGACAAGAAATTTGTGCTTCTAAAACATCAGTGTATTGATCAGTGTCTGGGACTGGAGAAAAGTTCCTGGAGATCTAAGGATTTACGTCTCATTTCTGTCAGTATCGCTTTCCTTTCTGTTTAGAATGCTCATTCATCTGGCTCTTTTTCTGAGGCATCTGATTCTACTCCATTCTGTGTGGAAGAACTAGGGCCTCCAAGCAGTCAAGCTGCTGTCATTTTAAGTGTCCTTCCTGCCAACGGCTTATCTCTTCCCACTAGTGTTGCTGTAATGACTGTGGACTGTGCCTGTATTTGCAGTGCACTCGGCACATATGAATTCAGTTACCGCCCTTCATCTGATCATGTGGCTCACATTATCACCCAGCTGAATCACTGCTGGTGGTATATCCAAACCTGTACAAGCTGCATCCTGCAGCAGCTGTCTTAGTAGTATGTTACAAGTTATGAAAATGGATTCTGTTTTTATTGGCAACAACAGTTTCAAGTAGTTTATACTTTGGAAGCTTGAGGCTTTTTCATAGAGTGGCATAACTAAAATCATTTGGAGGAAAAATAGCATAGAAAAGGTTTGCAGTTTCCCTTTCAGCATCAGTTTTTCTTTCACATTGCTTTCATGGTTCATATCCTAGGTTTTGGAGGTTCTCTCTTTAAAACTGCAGCTAAATTAGCATCACACTAAATAAATACTAATGAAAAATTAACTAGTATGATGGCTTTTTTTAACAGGGGTTCCAGTGTCCCTGAAAATGATCGACTTGCTTCAATAGCAGCTGAGTTGCAGTTCAGATCCCTTAGTCGTCACTCCAGTCCCACTGAAGAGCGAGAAGGTGATTGTCACAGTAACAAATTGTGACCTGGGTGTGCAGATGGTTTATGTCATTAACCGGTTTCTCTCTGTTCCCAGTTCTTACCCTTTCCAAAAATTTTTTCACCTCATTGAGAATTCTTAGATTTTTAACTTTTAGGCTTATATTGTCAGCATAAGTTCTATTTTCATACATGTCTACTATTCTCTTGACTTTCACATTGTTTCTGAATTGTATCTGGAGAGATTTCCTGATGTCTTACTAAGTTCCAATGTTCAAAATGAAATTAGTAGCATGATGTCTAAATTATGTAATCCATTTGATAGTAAATTCTGAAACACTGTTAATGAGGACCCTTCTGGACCATGAAGTGTTTTCTGTCCGGTTCTTTATCACTGCAGTATTCATACTTGAATCCTGGAAGACGGGACAGGGTGTGTGACTTGATGTCCTGATGAGGGCTCCTCCTTCAGCCTCTCTGAATGTGGAATTTATTGCAACAAATACCTCAAAATATTGTGCAAATTAAAACAAAGTGCAAAATCTACAGCAAAGTAGAGTTGATACTGTGGTCATCCACACTGTATTTCAAAGAGAGAAATGCCTTAAAAATTTATACTAAAAGGTGTGGGGTATTTTTTAATTTTTGTTTTTAAGTAAATGTTGAAAATATTGTCTGCCTTGTGCTTATTCCAGTTTTTATGTATCTCTATGAACAGGAACTGGCTTAAGTTGGAATGAACACAAGCCTTATTCTAAGAAACCCTGGAAAATTGTTTTCCTACACATATGTTGCATATTGGATTCTGAGTGCCCTGGCTTTAAGTGCTTCCCTCAGCTGTGGAGGGAGATCTCTGTTTCTATATAAATTAAGTTCTATTTCATAATTTGTTTTCTAAAGAGAAGTTAATTTTCAATTTCAAGAGCATACGTTGCTATACATACAGGGCATGTTAGTCCTGACATGTTATATCTCAGCTTCTGCTGAGTATAGTGGCGTAATCCTTAACATGAGATAAAGGTGCTTTTGTGCTCACACTGTTATTTTTCTAGAGCCATTGTATCCAAAAGTAGATTTGAGTGGTTCATCCCGGCGGAGTTGGGAGCTCAGAACTTTAATCAACCAGACCAAAGGTAGGTGTTTAGGAGTGTTATAATGTAGTGTCTGTTAAACCAGTGCTAAAAAGACTAAAAGATTGAATTTTATTGCTGATTGTGAAGAGGTTTTCACAGCTTTATATGTAGGAAGGAGGACAAATAAAATCCTGATGGCAGGTATCAGATACTGCTAACAAAATCACCTGGTGTACACTCTGAGGTGAGAGTAATTCATAAAAGTTAATTCTTTTCAGTTTCTGAAAGATATTAGTAGCATCCTACAAAGCTGAGTTAATTTGTTACTATATAGGAATTGCAGAAGTTTGCTGTCTCTATTCAGCCCAATTATGAGTTGCATGACAGTAGTAGGAAACACTTCCTCACTTCCCAAGATTTCTCCCCAGTGTGGGATTTTCTTATTTTGGGTGACTAACAGTGTGTGATCCCACACTGTTTCCTAAATTCTAGGCTATTATGGGGCCTATTCCTCTGTCCTGCTGCTGATTTTCATGAAACAAAGTAACTTGATTGCTTCAGACAGTCCTGTACTGTACAGATATCTATACATGAAGCTTGCTTGCATATGAGGCAGGATGGAGCCTCATGACACATTAGAAAAAAAAAATTGTCATGTTAAAAACCAGTCTCATTATGTGGCTTAGGCAAAACACAGAAAGAACTACAAATTCTTGTTCTGAGATCAAAAAGTCTTTACTTTTTGTTCAGAACATAAATACTGAAGGAATTTGAGTTTGTTTTAAACTAGCAAAGAAGAATGAGGAAAACCTTAAATTTCTAGAAGACTGCTGTAATGGGAACTGGTTTTACTGTCCACTGTGAATCAGACAAAGATTTTGACTTAAAATACAGCAAAGCATATTTAGTGTAGAGGAAGTAGTATTAATTATAGGTGGGGAGTAAAATATATCATTTGGGAATATCAGTATGTCCATCCTTTGGATACTGTTAGGAACAGGTTAAACTACTGGTTTCAGCAGTCACAGGTGTGTAATTTTTGTGCTTTACAAGGAGGGGATGAAGGAGTGCAGCCTCACTCACTAGGATTCTGTTTGAGGACTTGAGAGCTGGAGTTTCTAATACCTCTGAATCTTTGAAATAACAGATGCTATGAGTTTTTCAAGAAACCTCTCATATCTCTGTAGAGCAAAACTTTACCTGTTCTTCTTTCCTTAGTGCTCTTAATGACCCTAACATATTTCCACTCTCAGAGGTTAGTTACAGGTCACATGCAAAGAAGTGTGTTAAATTTCACACATTTAATTTTGTTGAACTGTAAGAGATGATTAGGAAATTACAAGCATTCTCATTTTATCTTAGTTTCATGTGTGATTCATAAGTGATTGTTTCATATGTGATTGTTAAAATGTCCTATTTTCCTACATCTTAAATTAGACTCACAAAATAGTTTTCTTTTAATTTGGGTCACTTCACATGGTATCAAATGGTAACAAAATATAACAGTGAATATTTCTGAGTCAAAGAAGTTGTTCATCCCTCTTTTTAGACACTGCTTCCAAGCAAGCACCGATGGAAGCTGTTCAAAAGTCTGTTCAGTTGTTTGAAGAGAGGAGGTACAGAGAGATGAGAAGGAAGAACATCATTGGCCAAGTGTGTGACACACCGAAATCCTACGATAACGTCATGCATGTAGGTTTAAGAAAAGTGACTTTCAAGTGGCAGAGAGGAAACAAAATTGGTATGTCTATTATTCATTTATCAGGCTTAAAATATCAAACATAGTATTTTTGAAGGGAATCTAATCTTTGAAAATCATTGCTCTCCACATAGGTAATATCACCTTTACTAAAATAAGAATGTTAAAATACAAAATAATGTTGTAGGTTGGATTTTCATAATGTAGAACTTCACTGACATTTTCATTGATCAAATAAGAGAAAAGGAGAAGGTTTTTGTTAGAACAATTACTTAGATATGATCCTGTGAGATCTGTATGTGTTTAAGCCTGTAAAATGTTTGAGTTTTGCATTTGGAAGAACCAGAAATATTAATGGAAATGAGCTCAAACTTTGGGATTTAATTCACCAATCTTATTGTTGCTTCCCCTGTGTGATTCTTTTTCACTCTCTGGCTTGGGATTTTGGGGGGAAATCCTTAAGTTCATGAGTTTTCATTCAGTTCTGTCTGGTAAAGTAATGTTTTTACTTTTAATCAGCTTGAATTTAGGTCTATGAATGGGGTATTAGGTGTTACAGTTAAAAGCTACTTGAAGTTTTAAATTAAAATACAGGTAAAGAACGTTGACAATCTGATTTTGGTGTTGTTTTCTTATTGTAGGTGATGTACCTGTTGCTTATTGAATGTAGTGTAATTTTTCTTATTTTAATTTTGCAGGTGAAGGCCAGTATGGGAAGGTCTATACCTGTATCAGTGTTGACACTGGAGAGCTGATGGCTATGAAGGAAGTGAGTACTGTGTATACAAGAATCACTGCTGCCCTTGGTTTTTTTAAACTGCATGTGCATGACTTAGCAGGCATTGAGGGTTCCTGAACATTGTTGTCAGCTAACTGGGAAAGAATGGGAAGACAGATTTTTCTTCATGTAGCCACAGCTGCTGCTATCACTTTTTCCTCCACGACTTGCTTAAGCTTTTTCTTTTTTTTTTTTTTCAAGTTTATAACTATCCATTTTGCATGAATTTAAATTCAGTGTTTCTTACTAATCTGAGGGATGTTGTGGATTTAATTAATGCTTGCTTAATATATGTAAACTCCCATTAGGAGAGCTTAAATAATTTTGAAAGATTAGTGAAAACTGTACACAAATTTTTTATTTTACTTTGCAGTGTTTCCTCTCACATTTTATTAGTTCCTTAGAGCAAAAGGTAGGAAGTGTGACATCAGATGTTTTTCAGCCTCTGCTGCAGTTTAAGTGAGCTAGGCTGAGTCACAAAACTTGACTAACCTGATGGGTACAGAAAATCTGATTTTCAGGATATAGAGTAAGTAAAACTGTGTGGGTGTAGAGATCCATTTCCCCTACAACACCTTTTTTTTAAAAAAAGAAAATGTTTAGTTGGAATGCATTTCTACATCTTCAGACAACTGCCAGCTTCAACTCTTTGTAACAGTTACCATGCTGGTATTGGATACTGCAGCAGTTACATTTTATGAGCCAGGTCTTCCACACACACAATGCTTAAGTGTTCTCCTGTGTGTGGAAAAGCAAGACTGAACTTGTGCTTAACTTCTTGTACCATACTCATTCACTGACTAATAACAACACTTGCAATTTTGTTGCTGTTACATTTTTTTTCTCCTGATGAAACAACGTATTTTTTACCACGATCAATAGGACACTTTCTGGGATTCAGAATTCCTTTCTAGATGCAGGTGCTTTCTACAGATTAACATGTGTATGCTGCTTAGGAAGAAGCTCAAATAAGTTCATAAATACACTTTGTTTGACAGACATTTCTCTAATAGGCTAAATATAGGCTTGCATGCAAACTGTTTGCCACTTCCATATGAAAGGCTTTTCTGTATTTCCGTAAGAATAGCTTGGAATTACTATACACAACAATCAAACGCTCTAGCAACCGAAGGAAAAATAAGTGCATTTATTCCTTTAGCAGTTGTCCTGCACTCAGTTAATGGAGCTTCTGCTTTCTACCAGTATGGTAAAAGTAGCATATTCTATAACTTGCTATTCATTTTGCTTATCTTTGTGTGATTAGAAGCTTTAAATCAGTTTTTCAGAAGACTTTTTTCCTCCTTGAACAATCCATCACAATATATTGCAGGAGAAGTAATGAAAACCTGTTTCTTTCATCAAAAACTGCTTGTAATTGTTCAGTGCCACATCCTTTCCTTGCCTCTGCCTCATTCTCAATGAAGAAACCCCCAAAGAAATCCCTTAGACTCTCCCATGATGAAGTACCTGGCCACTATTCTCTCTTGAATGATAGCTGTCACTGATGTTGCTTTCAGATTCTCCTGTACTGTGTCTATCTGCCACATTTAAGCTAGAAGGCAAGCTTGGAAGAAATGCATATGTGCACACATGTATTTATACATTTAAGTATCAGCATTTTGTTCTTATAAAGTTTATAAATCATCTTAGTTTTATGTAATTTTCCAAAAAACATTTAGTGTGCTTTAAGTATAGGGATGGAGGGGTAGTGGGTAGTATTTTGGGCCTCTTTGTGTGATGATGCTATTTTAAAAAAAAGAGAGACAAAAGTGCCTTTTTAAGCTGTGTTTTGTTTTGTGTTGAGTTTAGGATGGGTCATTTGCTTTTTTTTTTTCTTTTTGTTTCTTATTAATTTTAAATAGTAGCAAAATAATGACAAATCTCCTTGCAGATAAGATTTCAACCCAATGATCACAAAACTATCAAAGAAACAGCTGATGAACTGAAGATTTTTGAAGGCATCAAACACCCTAATCTGGTTCGTTATTTTGGTGTGGAGCTCCACAGGGTAAGAAAACATAAATTACTGGGGCTTTTTTATAGGACAGAGAGAAAATTTTAAGAAGCTTTGTATTACTGGAGGTTTTACTTGAGAACATTTTAGTTCACCTTAATTGTCTGATTATTTCTGTGAATAGCAATGTGTCTTTTTCTCTGAATATTGAGCCCTCTGAAACATAGTTTGGAGAAGTTTTTTGGAAATGGTACATAAACAGAGAAGGCTCACAATAAATGAATTGAGTGAGTAATGCTGGAGCTATTGTATGCTGCTACTGTATGGAACTGCTCTAAAAGCAAACTGTGTCATACATCGTGTGATAACTTCTTTGTGTAGATAAAGACTAGACAAGCTAAAACCTGTCACTGTTAGCAGCAAAGGTTGTACTGGTATATCGTGTTGATTCCTGGAAAAACTTAGTGCTGGCATTTAAATCTTGGTGCCAGAGAAGTATTGGAATTCAGCTAGCACCTCTTCAGAAGGAAAAAACAAGTATTCTTGCTTGAGCAGCAGAACTAATAAAATGGGGTTTTTTATGGAGTTGGATTGATAGTTGTGTGCTGAGATACCCAACTTTTTCTTATTCTCTGCTTCACACACGCTCTTCCCACTTGCACTGTGAGTCTTGAATCCTGATGTCTGGTCGGGAAGTGCTGAGTGGATTTGACTGATTTCCTCAATATGAATTAGTTAATTAATTTGCAGATCCATTGCTGGTTTTAAAAGGGAACAAAGGCTGCTTTCTCTCTGCGCTTCACTACTTGGGGACACAAATTTTAGTGTCTGTGTCACTGGGTCATTGGTTTCTTGGACTAGTTTCTGAGAGCTCAGTGTCTTTGCCATCTTTTTATATAGAGTCTGGCTGAAATTGGCTGGGCTTGGAGACAGAGTGGGAACGGTAACCTAACTTTTCCTTAAAGTGAGTATAGAGTTGACAGGCTTGTTCAATCCACAGAAAACAACAAAAAACTTGCCCATCCCAAGTAATCAACACATGATAATGTAGGAATTAGGAGTAAGAGGGGATAAAAAACAAGCCCAAAACGTTTAGCTTTTTTCCCCATTTTCTAAATAAGTGAAGGATCTTTTGGGATTTCTGTGTAATGTACTTGCAAGATTTCCAAAGTGTCGTTTGGTTGATGCCAAAGTAATGTATTTTTATGCACCCAAATAGTATCAATTGTGTACAATGATGCAGATAGATATGTAGCAGAGGTTTTATAGCTGTGCAGTAGACTCTTTTAGGTTGCAGGGTGAGATGGTCAAAAACTACACGATCCCAGTTATGGGGATGAGAACTGGAATACTTTATTGAACATTCGACATTCAATTTAAAGGACTTGG
>JAWWEV010000115.1:33023999-33120713 GCA_035583235.1 Hafferia zeledoni | reverse complement strand
ACAATTAGTTAATATTTTCTATAACAAGGATTTACATGGGGGGAAGAAAACAAAGGGTTTCAACATGAATTGATAACGTTCATCTTAAAATCCATCTCTGTCTTGGAGCTGGAGGCAGCTTAATCAGCATGGTTGAACATCAACAGGCTTTGCTGTTCTGAGTGATGAGATTTCTCTCAGCCTTTGTTGACCAAAGCTTGCTGTTTAAGATTTCTAGCTCTTTTTGCTGTAAGCTGGATTTCAGATTCCAACAGCAGTGTGACAGAGACAATTGAGTTCTGAATTGATAATTGTTAGACAGTCTATGGTAAGAGATACGTCCATTAAAACATTACATGATACTTCCATTGGTCTTTTCATGGACAGTGAAGGATGGAAGGAAAACTTGATCATAATTCAGTGTTTAAAAAGAATAAAATATAAAAAATCTATACCCAGTCAAATCTGGTTTGGTTCCCACAACAGGAAGAAATGTACATCTTCATGGAGTACTGTGATGAGGGCACTCTGGAGGAGGTATCAAAACTGGGCCTTCAGGAGCATGTCATTAGGCTCTACTCAAAGCAAATCACGATTGCTATCAATGTACTACATGAACATGGTATTGTTCATCGAGACATTAAAGGTAATGTTAACCAGAAAAGGTAATGGTTTTGTTTCAATGTAGTAGATGAGAGCAGGGGGAAGGATGGGGGAACATATTTGCAGATTAGTGTGCATTTATCTATACAGTCATTAAATGTATAAAGCCGTCCACTAACGTTTCAGTTTACGAATTATTGGCTAGTTATGTGCTGGGTTTTTTAAATGTAGATCATAAAAAATGTTCACAGTTGTCATTTCAAACTCATCAATTGTGCCCATGATTTATATAGTTTCTCTGGAGGTTGTTGAGTTTGGACAATTGTTAAAACAATCTTAATTCTTAGTCCTTGCGTTTTTAGTAATAATTTACTGAGTTATGTAATGCTGTTTTTCTTCTTGTCTGTGCAAATAACAGTGGCATTTTCTGGAGCTGACAAGCAGCATACGGTGCTAGCATTGTGCATCAGAACTTTTCCTTCTAATTCCATTTTCCCGAAGAGTTTTAGGATTTCAGATGAGTGGTTGAATAAACATAGTAATTGTTAAAGGAAGTTAAAGGGATAACTTAAAATTACTTACCTAGTGTGTTTTTTTTTTTTCCCATACATTTTATCTTCTCATGCCTGGCTGTCAGTATTTGCTTACAAAATGAGCAGTTGTGAACTACAGTAACTAAAGGGGTGTTGGTTTTGGCATGTGTTAGGGCACTCAGTGTCAGTCCTCATTCCAGGTTCATGTTTCTTTTCTGCACCTCCCAACAACATCCTCCATGTCTAGTTGTCTTGGTTTTGTTAGTCTGGCATACTTTGCTCACCAATGGCAGAAAGTGAACCAAAGGCAGGGGAAACAGGGCACACAATGTGTCCTGCAAATGCTTATTTTATGGCAAGGCAGTGCAACCCAACGATGCTGGGTTTCTATGTCCCTCTTGCTCACAGGGTTTTGAATCACCGCAGCAGTGTAGGAGGTTCCCAGTTGCTCTTGGTCCTTTGGCCTCGTGCTTCTCATTTGGGAAAAGAACTATCTACGATCCAGAGGCCTTCTAGCCAGGTAGGCCACTCTTGAGTCAGTTTTGGCTTTTTTTTTTCCCTAGAAAACTCCCTCATTCCCATTCCCCAGCAATCTTACCTTTTCTGGTTCAAAGTTTCTCTCCAGTTGTGGATTCCCCTTTGTGCTTTTCATGGTACCCTCCTTTGCCCTTTTCTTGATCCTTCCGCATCCAGGTGTTGCTTATCTGGATTATGTTCTCCTGGAAGCTCTTTGTGATCACAGTCCAAGGCTGGATAGGGATTTCTTTTGTGCTGCTCAGTGTCATTGCTGATATCTGAATACGTTTCCAAATAGGTCTTCTGCTCTTCAGGAAAATGCATAAAGTGAGAAGAGCTGTTTAACAGAACTGTAATGGTGTATTATCTGAGGGCATTTCTCTTGCTACAGGATCCTCATGTCAAATGTTGGGGTGCTTTTTAAGAGTACCAGCAGTTACAAACAGAGGGTCACTGCAGACATCTATGTATAGACCTTCCTGAAACTTCAGGATAGAACATGCAGACAGACCACAGAGAGTATTTTTACAAAGGGTATCTGATGTTGCACTGGAAGGCTTTTGTTCTCTGTCTCCTTTTATGCTAGCATTGCATCCCCAGGTTTTCAGGCTAACAGCATTAAAGAACACTCTGGTTTTAATTTTAGCTCTTGTGTAGACAAGTACTCTTATTTTTCTTATAGGGAAGAATGATATGTCATTCAGACTGTTCAAACTGCTTTCCGATGAAAATCTTGCTGTCAGATCATGTTACATCTCTCATGGTCAGTTTGCTAAAGATTACTGTGGATCTGTTTCTTCTAGCACCAAGTAAACAGTTCTTACAATAATGGCTTATCTGCATCTCACAGTGTCTGCAAGTACCTTGTGCTCAAAAATAGTCTTCTGGTTAGTAGTGTCCCCTTGTGCCACTGTTGTCTTTCAGGTGCTGTTGTGACATCCAGATGTGTGAGGGTGAAACATGAAGCAAGATACAGCTGCCAAGAACCTTGGTTTGTCCCGACCTGTGCTTGTGAGGACAAACTGAGGGTCATGTTGGCTGGTTGTTACATTTGGCTGCACAGTTCTTGTTTAATCTGCATCAGTATGAAAAATAGGTGGTGCTAGTACGTAGCAGAAGTTAGTCTTTTGAGATACTCATTTAATCTCTCTTCTGGGTATTGAACCTTAACCCCTGTGGCTAACCAGTTTCCTTGGTTGGAATTACTTCACTTTTTGTCAGGAAGCTGTTCTGCACAGTGGTCAAGAATGATGGCATATTTAATGCTGAAGGGAACCTATTGACATCTGTGTTCAAGCTCTCTGTTCTAGGTCCAGCCTCAGTATCAGATCCAATGTCAAATTTGATCAGATTGCTCATAGTTGAGATACATGTGTATCTCCAGGGATGGAGATGCTCTGTTCCTGTGACTGACCTATCCCCATTGTAAGAAACATTTCTTTGATACTTCCCTGGAATTTGCAAAGGTTGCTGTTGTGTTCATTGCCCATATCATTTTACAGTGTGCCTTTGAGGAAAAAGTCTTTTTCCATGTTCTTGATACCCTCCCGTTACACAGCTGAAAACCGCAATAAATTCCCCCACGTACGCACTGCACTCCCCCAGGCTTCCCTTCTTCAAGCTAAACAAACGCATCTTGCAGCTTCCTCTTGTATGTTGTGTGTCCCAGCCCTCTGACCATCTTCATGCTGCTCTCCAGGGTCTGCTCCAGTATGTCATTGTCTGTCATACTGGGGAGCCTAAAGGCAAGACACAGCACTCAGGGTATGGTCTCACGTGCTGAATTGAGAGGAATTATCAGTGAGGCCATGCTTGGTTCATTCTCTTCAGGAGAGAAGGGCATATTCTGAAGAGTGTTTGGAGTAGTGTTTTCAGTGTGAACACAAAAAATGAAGGGATTGTATCTGAAGCTTTAGTAAATCAGGAATGTGTGAATGAGATGCCCGAGGCCAGAAAAGTCTTCATCAAACTGGTACTGGGTTACTGTCTTCTTGTTAACTTTGTTGTTTGCTCAGAACTCCTGCCATTCTTGTCTTGCTGGTGAGCACAAGGTAAGGAAGGTCATTCAGCAAGAGATGAAAAACTGTTTAACAGGAGACTATGGACATGTCATGCTTTCTAAGAGTATGCAAGAGCTGATTTTTCTCTTCCAAGAGTAGAACTTGCCCTGCTTGTTTCTTGAATCAGTTTGGCTGCTGCACTGCTTAAGCATTGGCTGAGGGATGTCTGTGAGCTGCCTTTTTTTCTGGAATTATGTCACAGCCTTTAGTGAGACTTTTGGTCCTTCTCCTTGGACTCACAGGATTTCCACCAAAACCTTTGAACTATCATGCTAGTGCAGTTTTCACTGTGTATACCGTGGGGCTGATTTGGCAGAGGTACAGGGCATGATACTTGAGTTTAAATGCTTTAGTCATGGCTGTTGTTGTCTTTAGCAGGAGTACGGCTTTTGACATTGGCTCTTTGTTTGCAGTCTCCCCAGAAGGTTTTGTGGTATAACAGCAGGAGGGCTGGGCAGAACTGGGCAACCTCTGGCCTCTGCCTAGTACATTCAGTGAAGATGCTTTTGATAGTGTATGTGTAGGGGGAGGGAAGAAACAGATGGGAGTGTGATGCCTTTTTGCTGTTTTAATCGTGGTCTCTGGTTTTATTTTCCCTCTTAACCTTGCAGATATGGTAGGAATTCTGTTCCATTCCCAGTAGCATTAACTGTCAAAGGTAAAAAGCATCGGTCACCCTCAAAGTACTGCCCTTTTGTCTTCTCTGACCCAGGTCCTGCTGGATTCTGCTTAGGTTTTCTTTAACAAGGAGGCCCTTTTTAAAGACTCCTTCCAGAGTCTGGTCTTGGTTTCTGAACAAGCATCTTAAAAAACAGAGGCTTCAGCAGACAGTGTACCAGTGGAAGACTTACTCAGCTGATAGAAAGTGTCAGCAACATGAGTCAAGTGCTGTCTCTCTTCTTGGTGAAACTTTGCTTTAGTGCTTTTGCCCATTTGACAGTTCCAGGTGCATTCAGGGAAAAGGGCTCACAGCAGCTTTCATGGTAACACTTATGCTAAATTGTCATTACTTTTTATTAAAAGGACAAACTTTGGTTTGAAAGGCCTTGGAAGTAGGTTCTGAACTGTATGAAATGACTGTTCCAATAGCAGTACATGTACTCAAGAGAGAGAATGTTGCACTTCAGCAGTGCCAGGCTCCACCCACTGTAGTAGTCGTAAACTGCTTTGTACTCCTTCCTGAAGTTTTTGTGGTGCTTTCTTGAGAAATGGAAACGTAGGTTTTCCAAACATCCTTGAAAAAGTGTGTGCTAGTGAAGGCCATTTTTCCTAAGCTCTCTGGGCTAAGTACACCTACTTTCTGACAAGCAACTGCTTGGAAATCACTAGAAAAGCTGTTGGCAGTAGTTCAAAGGAAGATGAAGCTGTCACTCTTCTAATGCCAGGACTCTTAGTGACCCATCAAGCTGCCTTCTTGAACTGCTTCTGTGTGTTTCTATATTCTCATTCATTCAAGAAGCTTAGGGATGGTCTTACCCAGCTCCATTAAACATGCCTGTGATTGCAGGGTGACTCTGGACATATATGTCCCTCTGACAGCAAACTGTAGAATCCAGCCAAAGAATTCTGGAAGTGGAAAACCTATGGACATAATGTGCAGAAGAGTTATATTCCCTGAACATTAGTTATTCTTTCAGAACTTGGAAAAGCCTATAGTAATTAAAGGTTGGAAGGTATTTTGCTTGATGATTTTGCTCCCCCTTTAAGTGCAGTTCTGTGTAACTCCTCTTGGACTAAATAGTTATCAACCATTCTTAGAGTAGTTAGCCCTTTGAGAAGCAGGCAGGATTTTGGCATCATTGACCCTGCACTGCCTTTTTTAACTTGAGCTTTTTGAGGATTCTTTGTATTTTTTACAAGTATCTTGGGGGTGCCCAGCCAAGCTAACTGGAAAAGGTCATTGACTAGGACAACATAACACAAAGGTGGAACAGCTAAGGACTTCTGCACTGACCAGTGTTCAAGGTGGAATAAAAGTGAGAAACTTTGGATGGTTTTATTCACATGAGCCATTTTTGAATGAATCTTTTGTACGACTTGGCAAGAGGCTGTGTAATGAAATCCCCAACATCTGCCTATTTCTGGAGTAGGTGTACAGTTTTCTTCTGTGTGTACCACCTGTTTTTCCTCAAGAGGGATCACAGCTGAAGGTCCCATGCCAGGTGATACTTGCAGTCGATTTGTGGTTTCATTCTGACACTTGCAAAATCCAACCTTTGGCCTTTCAGGTGGTTGTAGAGAGCAATCAATAAAGTCTCCCCTGAGCCTCCTTTTCTCCAGGCTAAATAACCCCAACTCCTTCAGCTGCTACTCACAGGACACTCTCTAGACCCTTCACCAGCTTTGCTGCCCTTCTCTGGACTTGCTCCAAAAGCTCAATGTCCTTCTTGAAATGAAGGACTCAGACCTTCTTGAAATGAAGGACTTGAGGTACAGCCGCAGCCCAGGCCCCTTACTTGGTCCTGCTGGCCACACTATTTTTGATGACAAGTATGATATCACCTGTCTTGACTCAGCAGAACTGAAAAGATGCCTAGTGGTAGGTATGCAGCAGTGGCCTCTGCCACAAAGCAGTTTTTTCAGTCTAACGCTCACAGGGAGAAGCACTGGAATTTCTAAAGTCCTGGAGAAGTGATTTCTTGTAATGGGCTTGTATGGAAAGCTATTCAATTCGCCTGCCATATTTTGAACACTTGTCAACTTCCAGTGTGCTTTATGATAACACAGACTGACCAAAACATCTTTAATGCTGTCATATTCCACACTTAATCCACACCTGAAGATCTAAGTGTGAATTCAGCTATTATCCACTGTGTAACTGCCAAGGGTATATATTAAGAAGCCCTCATTCCTCAGTTCAGCTCTGGTTTAAACAAGTGTTACTCTGTTTAATTGTGTTTCCTAGGAGCCAACATCTTTCTTACCTCATCTGGACTGATTAAACTGGGAGACTTTGGCTGCTCAGTGAAGCTGAAGAACAATACCCAGACAATGCCTGGAGAAGTGAACAGTACCTTGGGGACTGCAGGTAAGGAAGCTTGTGCTGGGCAGGTAGTTGTCTACTTACCATAAAAGATACCTCTGCCAGAAGTCTGGGCTGGAGTAAAACCATGTGTTTCAGGGAAACTTGCTTTTACCTTCGCTAGTTGTGCTTTGTATCCAGAAGCCAATCAATCAGTGAATGATATAACAAGAGAGGTAACACTGTATTTGTCTGGTAACCATAAAGATGCCAGAGCTTGTGTTTTCTGGGGTTGTGTCTGTCTCTGCAGTTTGACTGAAACAGTGCTCTTCTTACTGAACAGCTGCTTAATCTGTTTTCAAAAAATGGCAATAACTGAAAGCATGTTCTGTAGCAGCATTTTCACTATCACTTTTCAAACTGAAAGACAGTTATGCTGCAAACATGTCAAAGAACAAGAAGCTAGCAAATGGCAAAACTTGGCAAGAAAAACTGAGTAGTAATTCATTACAGATGTATTAAAAAAGTGTACCAGTTAGTCACTTACTGTATACTGTTCCTTCTGCTGTATGAACTGATGATGTCATATTTGATGTTTCAAAGCGTACATGGCTCCAGAAGTAATTACTAGAGCTAAAGGAGAAGGGCACGGACGTGCAGCAGACATCTGGAGCCTGGGCTGTGTTGTTATAGAGATGGTCACCGGCAAGGTAGGGATGTTTCACGTACTGACGACATGCAAACTGTTTCTAGCAGTTTCTCTGCAAATTCTGGCCCCACTCAGCAATTTGTCATGCTTAAATCTGCAAGTACTGGGGTGATTTTTCATTTCCTTGAGTACAGCAATATATGCTCTAGTGGATAGTAAGTTACTCACTAAAGCGTGCACTTAGCAATGCTGTTACCTGTTGCAGAGGCCTTGGCATGAATATGAGCACAACTTCCAGATCATGTATAAAGTGGGGATGGGTCATAAGCCTCCTATTCCTGACAAAGTGAGCCCAGAAGGGAAAGACTTCCTTTGCCACTGCCTGGAAAGTGACCCAAAGATGAGGTGGACGGCCAGCCAGCTCCTTGATCATCCCTTTGTCAAGGTTTGTCTGATGACTTCGGCTACAAAAACTGCAGATGGGAATTCGAAAAGTCTCTTAGTTGGCTTGTTAGCAGCAGTGCGACAAGGCTTGGTATCATGGTGAGGGGCTCTGGTATCAAGTTGATGCTGTCCAGAAAACATGGTGTGGCAACTTTTCAGAAGCACATGTGATATTTTTAGCAAGCACTTGACTGTAGGGCCTGGTATACACCATGCAATAAACTTGCAAAGCTGTTTTGATATGCATTGTCTTTATGTTAAAAAGACTAGTCAGGCTTCAACTCAGTGATAGCTAATTAGATCTGAAGGGCTCTGCACTGAAAACTTCAGCAAGAACATATGTACAGGTTTCTAAAGATAAGGGCCCTCTCCATAAAAAGTGAAAGCAGGACATGCTTGAGAATGCTACCATTCTTCTGTGCAAGGGTCTGCTTTTAAGTTCCTATTTAAAGTTAAGTTCATATAGAATGTTTATCTGGCAGTTGGTGTAACAATCTGCAGTTCTTGCATGAACTATAGTGTGATTCTTTCCTTAAATATTCACAGCTACGAATTGAGGTGTATTGAGGGCACAGTAGGTTATGGAATTCTGTCCCATTTTCCAGCACAAAGATGTTCGCTTTGGTGTTCTGGTTCAGTAACTGTGTTTGGGATTGTCATACCTGTCCCTCATCAGTGCAACTGTAGCCAGATCCCATCCATCACAGAGGAAGAACGTGGTGGCTTTAGGCACCTAAGGGTTGCATGGTGACAGGGTGAAATGTCAGTACTTGCATATAAATGCTTGTTATGCATTATCCTGTGTAACAAGGGAGCAGGAAGAAGCTTCAAAGATGTTTGAGGGTGCTAAAGAAATTGATCTGTTGTCATCTTCGTGCTGCAGTGCAGAGACACAACTGACTTCAGTAATTGCCTTTTGCTTCCTTCACAGGTTTGCACAGATGAAGAATGAAGTTGCTCAATCTCTGGCCTTTTTTATTCTGACGAGATTTTAATCACTACTGTATGTAATATTTACATAAAGACTGAGAAACAGTATAAAAGTTGAACTTAACGAAGACTGCACAAGTGACAGGCGTCACTTTCTCTGCTGCTCCTGTACATTTTACTTGGCACATGTTGCTCATGTGACAGTGTCTGCAAGTTGGAAGAAGCTGCATGTTCAGTGAAAGTGCCATTACTACTGTATATGGACCATACCTTTTTTGTTCTTTTTCCTGTTTCTCATTTGATTGAGAACCGTAATGTTAATATGTAGTATTTTTGAACTCTTTAGGTTCAGAAAAATGCTGTAGTGTTACCAGGCGTTATGGACCTTGTTTTTTAATCTGTTTGAGTGCACTGACTGTGAACTTTTACTGGGTTTTTTTGTTTATTTGTTTTTGGCAAGCTTCAGATTTGTTATGCACAAGGCTGATTAATGAAATTTTTAAAAAAAGTTTTTTCTCAATAAATGGTTTATTTTAGGAGATGTTGGTAAAGGGACTTTGTTCCAAAAAGGGGGTTGTGTCACATTTTAAACCTTTTTGCAACACTTGTATAAGACTGCATAGCTAATCTAACTGGAATAAGCTGCTCTTATATTACAAGAGTCAGGGTTTTGTCGAGTTTTGAGACGTGCAGTGCAAGATCCTTCTTATACAAGTGGTAACAGATTTAAGGTTCCTCCTTTTCATCCTCTGAGGAAAGAAGGTGATGGGCAATTCCTGACACAGTTATCTCAGGGATAACTTCCTTCTTGAATGCATGGACTTTGAGCAGGGAGTGCTCTGCATGGCATTTCTGTGGTCTAGAGGAACTCTTTAAGATTATTCCCATGTTCTGTTTCACAAAACCAAGAACTTACTGTTAGCTTTTTAAAGCTGATTTCTGATCCTGGGATTTGATTTCCCTACCACACCCGGGTTGTCACCAGTCTTAGACAAGGAAGAAGAGTTAGAAGTGGTGAGCAATTGGAAGAAACAGCCTGCAACACAGGATCTAGTTGATTGATTGACTTGCTATCACAAACAGGTGACTTAAAACTGTTATGTGCAAGCATTAGTACAAGTTACATATTCCTGTTACAGCTTTAGACTTAGAATTGATAACTTGGAATTTCTTTTAGTATTTGGTTTTATTCTAGTGTCTTTTCTCTTAACCAACAAGTCCTTGGTTAGTCCCAGGTGTGGGGTGAACTGTTGGGGACATATCACAAAATCTATCTAGAAAAGTATGAGCCTTGATGTGCATGTCACCTGTGCAGTGGATTTAGGCTTTCAAAAAATATAATGCTGAATTTAAACAGACTTCCCCTTTTTGGTTCTCTGTTTTCAGTTGTGATAGGAAGGTGAGTATATTGTCATCCTCAGCAAAGGACTATGAAAGCAGCTGGAGTAAACGTGCCCCCCAGCCTGCTGTGTGCTTCACTTTGCCCTGTAAGAGACTTATCTGGGTCATTTCTGTTCTCACTTGCCCTGATTCACATGCCCTTGTACACAAACAAAAACTGTGGACGGCTTTTAGGAGTCAGGATAAGGGTTGCAAACTGTTACTAGTTTGTTGTTGCCAAGCAAAAGAAAACTCCTTCACTGCATATTGGCTTTTCATAGTTTTATTTTTGTATAAACAAACATTAAGACTACTTTTGTTAAGGCAGTTGTAGAACAGAGAGTTGCTCGTTGGGATGTGGGGCAAACACTGCTTCCTAATGACCTATGTCATTCTTTTAATACAGTGAACTGGAATAGGTTCAACTTTGGCAAGTACCATTAAGTTTTCCCTGTTTGTCAGTGAGTGCTGGAAGGGCCCAGGGGTGTGTGCTGGGACTTGCAGAAGTACTTGGAACTGATCCAGGAATGGTGGCATGTTTGGCCCTCAGCCTGTTCTAAGTGTTGGTCCTAGGGAAAGGGGTATGAAATAATCTAAGTACTTTTGCAGAAGTATTTACACATTTGGTGGCACTGGACACAGTTGGAGAGGAAAGGGCGGAGATTTGTAAGGAGGATTAAATGTCTTCCCTACCACATGTTTAAGTCAGTGGCTCTTTAAAACAGCCAAAACAGCTGGTCTCTGTCATTGTCCCTACATGAGTATGTATTTATTTGCTGCTCAGAACACTCACCTACCACCCTGAGAAAAGGCCACTGTATCTGCCAGGTACTGTGTACAGTAAAACGCTTTCTGTGCCTCACACCCGTTTTCAAACTCCTGTGTACAGTGTCTTCAGGTCTGGCTCAACAATGTGCCTGATCATTACTACAGGACAGCTTCAGATGGCAGGTTCTGTATAATACTTGGGTTTTCACTGTTCAGATTGTCACAGTAAATAGAGTGCAGGGCATGTGCTTTATTAAAAGAATAGCATTGTAAGCATGGCAACATTTTCTGCTCTTGGGCTCTCACCTGTTGCATGTGTTGGAAAAACTACAGTAGAGCCCATGTTTCTATTCATGACATCATGCAACTTACTCCAGAAAGCTTCAGTGCATAGGGAGGCCATGTGTACACAAGACATGTGAGGAAAAAAGGCCCCAAAACTAGTCTCTCACACTTCCTGTAGTCTATTCCTTCCTTGATGTTGAAAATTTTGCTGCCTCTGCTACCAAAAAACTTCACTTGCTGCCCCATGCTAAAAGCACTGCTCCACCTGCTCTTTAGGTGCTGCATATTAAAAAAAATGAGTTTCACAATTATCTAATGTACTGAACAGCAAATACACAGTTCATGGGATGTTTCATACTCTGTTGTATTAGCCTCTGTTTCTTCTGGCCTCTGTTTTAGTAGAGGAAAAGCTGTTTTTTATACCAGCTGCTAGAACTAAAGAATGCTCACTTTCTGCACTAGAGACTATCATTGTTTAGTCCTGTGTGTGCAGTGAAAATGGACTGACTTTGAGAGTGCCAATCATAATCTCTGCTAAGTATCAGCATCTGTAGGTTTTAAAAGACTGGGGGTTTTTACAATAATAATTGTTGGTATTCAGAAGTCCCCCCTTTTTTTTTTTCTTGTTTTCTGTAATTCTATGAAGTTCTTTTTAGTAACCTGCAGATCCTTAACTCTGGAAGTTTTAAAACAGAAGGCCTTTGCAACACCATTTTACCAAGGAGCTTGATTCTAGTTTTATTTAATTATAAAAGGTGTCAAGTCTAGACAGGCATAAAAAACCCTTAACTGTATTGCTGCCTTAGGTCTTTGTCCTAGTTCCCCTCTTCTCCCCAAAAGAAAAAAAAAATATATTTAAACTATTACCTTAAGCTGACTGTTATGAGGCACAAAGTAAACTAATTTATCAGAAAAGACAGACAAGCAGATTAATTAGGATCACAACAGTATGGGTGTGGGGCTTACATTTTAATGCACACTTTGCATTATTTCACTACTCCATGCCCAGTTATTTTCTTCCTCCCATTTTTAGGAAGGCCTAGAATTTTAAGTAGTGTTTAAAGCCAAAAGGAATTTTATTACCTCAGTTTTTCCAAACCATAAATGGCATTTACTCTTAAGAATTACAAGTTTCAGCTATCTCTCAGATGTATGGCCTGGGGAAAGAGATGGCAGTGGCTAACTTAGCTCTGCTCACGCCACAAGGCCAAATTCTGCTCCAGGTTATGCTACTGCAAGGCTCTGATGTCTGGATGTCCAGGGTCTGGCTGAAGTTTTAAAGGGCCCACATAGTGCACAGTGGCAGTAAGTTCTAGATGTACAAAAGCTCTACTGCAGTTGTGCCACTTCAGTAGAGCTGCTCCAGTCCAATACTGGTATAACCAAGCAGAGCATCTTACTGTACTGTATTTAAACACTGACAGATTATGGTTGTTAAACTGTGTGATCTAAACAACTATCAATTTTAATCACCTTGTAACAATCTCCTGACATTAAAGCTTGCATCTCTGGTTAGTTTCCAGGTAGAGTCTCTTCATACAAGCACGTCAGAGTTTATTTTTTTTTCTTCAAAACTCAAGACACTTCATAGGAAAACAAACCAACCACACAAATGCAAACCTGTTGTGGAGAGTATAGGAAGGAGTGCATCTTTCAAGTGTGTCATCACCCAAACCCCCAGATCAAAAACAGCAGGAGCACATACTCAGATATGCATGGCAATTGCTCATCCTACCCTTCCTCTGATGTCACTTGAAGGACTGTGATATGCACTTAAGAGTTTTCAGCAGTTGCATTTGTTCCCTTTGGATTGAAGCAGTCTCTGAAGATGCTACTTTTGTTTCTGCTTGTTGTCATTGTTGCCATAGGTGGAGCCCTTGTTAATTTCTGTAACCCCGATCATCCATCTGACACCAACAGAAGCTGCAAAATAAAGACAGTGAAAAGCTGCATTGCAGGCAAGGACTGAAGATCTGCACAGGTGAAAGCGATTAACAATGTTCTCAGCCTTCCAGCAGCAGCACAGCATTAAAGGTAACTGCCCACGCTGCCCCTGTGTGGCCTTTGATGACAGGTGCGCTGGATGCTTCCACACCTCCACATCAAGTTATTTGCCTTTGGCATCTCATGAAGATCCTCAGGCTAGACATGTCCTCTCCCACCAGCAGGGAAAAGGCTACAAGGAACCAGCATGAGTGTGAGAGGCACAGGCACGGTGTGCCCACCCCTGTTTAAATGCTGGACAAGGCCAGCTGTATAATGGGGATGCTGTGGGGCTGCTGGTATTTGCTGGCTCTCAGGCATCAAGTTACAAAGTGAACTAATGTACATGTCTGCATGCCAGGTGTGGCAGGGAAAGGGAATCTGCTGGCTGTCAACAGCCCCTGTGTCTGGAAGAGCACAAACAAGCCCAAGGGCACTTCAGATCTTGATAAAAAAAATGTTAAGTTGTAATGGGCATGTCGCAAGTGGCCTGATTAATTCAAAAGACTTTTATAGCTGATTTAGTAGTAATAATTCATCATGTGCAAGGATTATTTTATTTATTTGTAGCACCTAAAGTGACTAAGTTAAAGGCAATGTAGCCTTAACTCCTTCCCTCACAAGTTTTTTTTTTTTTTTTTTTAAGGGGCTCAGCTGCCCAAAATCTATTCTTCCCCAAGCTTCTGCTCAGCTACTGTACATACCCAGAACTGCCATGCTTCTTTCAGGCCTAAACCTACTTGGAAGTCACAGACATCTTCCTCCCTCTGCTGGGGATGCCTTTTACCCCAAAAAACCAAAACAAAACAAAAAAACCCCAACCAACTAAAAAAATAAACCAGCCAAACTAAGCAAACCAAGAAAGCCCCAAACCTCCCTTAGAGCCTAGAGCCTCCAAAATCCCACTTTCTTTCTGACTGATGGTGAAAAGGCCCAATAATGTGAGGTGCTCTAAATGTTTCATCCCACTCTGTCTTTCCTTCTCTAAGATGACCTTGGACATTCTTACCAGTTAAGGGGGCCTCTTTATGGTTAAGTCAGAGCCAGAGATCACTAAGAGAATCCAGAGGCTTCATACCACTACCAGGCACCACTTGTGAACAGGAGGGCTGATACAACACTCTGTGTCCTGGCATTTGCTGCTCTTCAGCATTTGAATGGGAGGGGGCTGTCAGGTGGCAACCAGTGCTGCCCTGTGCTTTAGCAGATGCAACTGGGCATTACAATATCAGCCACAAGAACATCACTACAGGCCCATGTTCTCTGTAGTATGACAGTAAATTGACAGATTTTAAAGTGCAAGTGGTAACTGGATAGCAGAGATTAGTCACACATGATGTGCCACCATGATGGCTAGACAGTGGGAAGCTGGTCTGTCCACAGGGCTGCCCTCAGGTCTTTGGGATGCCAGGAAAGCGGGGCTCTCTCACAGGCAGATAGCTGTGCAGTGAACAGCCCAGAAAGGGAGCTGGCTCCGAGGGAGCTCACTGTCACGCTCCACTGTTGGTCCACACACAACTGAGACAAGCAAAGGGTTTTGCTCTCACAAACAGACAAGACAAAAAGAAAACCATCTCTGACATTTAACTGGCCACGAGCTGGGGAAGAGAAGAGAAAGATCCAACATGTAGGCTGCAGTCTGGAATCATAACATAATAGTAAGTATGAAATCATTAAGATTTTAACCACAAGGGATAGAAACAGCATCTGGAGATAGACACAAAGCATAAATAAGAGCAGCTGTTATAGCAACCACACAGCACATTGGGGATTTTATCCAGTTCCAAGAATGCCACTGCCTGGACACAAAAATATACCTAGTTCAGCAGTTAAGATGCCCTTTTTTCCCCCCCTCCTTTATCCCTGTCAGAAGCTGCCAGGGCCTTCTGTCCTCATTTTACCCTGTAGCCCTCAGCACCCTGGGAAATGTGGGGTGCAAGGAGAAGGGACTGCTCATGTTTGCCAAGACTGTGGAAGCAAAGTTGAGAGCAAGTGCTGGGGTGCCTCCCTGGTTTCCCTGTACTGCCTGCCTTCTCCATAACTCTCCTGGGGCCTCAATGCATATCATCACATTTGAGAATTTACTCAGTTGTTGTTTCAAATACAACTGCACGAAGGGGAACTTTGGGAGTTTTACTTCAAAAATAGGTAAAAGGGAGATCAGGCAGGAATTGTGCCTAAATTAATAGCTGTGAGAGTTTAAGTCAGTCCACCCTGAGAAGAGCATGAGAGGGGCTTATTGGCTGAGGCATCCCTGCACTGCTCCACAGCAAATGACTAAGCATCCAAAAGATGCAGGAGGTTGCTGAGGACCTGCTCTGCCTGCTGGAAGGCGGGGGCTGGGCTAACACAAATCAATAGTGCCAAAAATGTAATCTCTTCCTTGGAACATGTTTTAGCTCCAGGAAAACCACCACCTCCACACATAGTACCACATCCGTCAGCAAAACCTTAGCTCAGAACAAAGGATTTCCACCTTTTCTTCCACACCTCAGAATTACTACTTGTGTGTCTCCTTGCCTTTGTACCACACAGCAAGTGCTATAAACAGCACAGCAGGTAGGGGCATCAAAAATTCACTTAAATAGTTTGCTGTACACCTATATGTATATAGGCAATACATTGAGATTAAGATATGTACAACTAAAGATTATATGAATGGTAGAAATTCCCACTGAATCCCCACTGAGGGCCTATCTTACATACTACGAAGGAGAAGAAACAAGCAACAATAAAAATCCAGTTTTTAGGCTCCAGGCTGAAAGGCCAGACTGTCTCCACCACCAAGCAGAATGAACACAGGCAGAATCCTGCATATAGTTTGTATCCCTTTTTAAAACTCACTATAACACGGCTGGCTTGTGCTCTCCTCGCCCTCCATTCATCTCAGCCTGTGGGCATCAAAAGCCTCACCGCCCAGGTCACTTCATGTTCCAGCCCTTTGGTCCACACTCTGCACTTGGACACTCCAGTCCCTGAGGACTCACAGTTTGTACTGTGACCCCCAAGCACAGACTGTACAGCAGACACAGCAGCTCCCACAGAATCCAAGCTGGCTCATTACTCCTTACACTTAGTTCAGATGAAACACTTCTCTTGCCTGTAACCAATACGTAATTGCTGGCCCTTTGCCATCAGCCCAGATGCCATTGTGCTTTTAGCATTAAACATGTAAGAGCTGCTTCTCCCTTTAAAAGCCCAGAGAAGCCCACTCATCTTTTGCATGCATTCCCCTTTTAACTGCTGACAGCTCTATAATGAAGTACTTCTAAAGCATGAAGGATGTCCTCCCTCAACACAAGTTACCAAAACATGAAAGGCAATCTAAAGGCAACGCCTACTGGGTTCTTTGAACCCAAATGAGACCAGGGAATCAGGGAAGGGGAAAAAAAAAAAAGAAGCTGCTGTCAAATACAAATGCTGACGTTTGACAGAAGAGCTCACTGCTTTAACACCAAAATATCAGCACCAAGTTTTAAATAGCAGTTGTGAGCTAAGTACGTAAATCTCTTGCCATGTGTCCTGTGAAACTAAAGCTGGTTTTCAAAAGAGACGTTTGTCCCTCAAACTACTTGAGCATTTATCCTCTGGAGCAGGGACTGCCTTGTGTTGGGCTCCCGGTACCAGCATAATGAGATGATTATTGGGAGTTTAATAAATAGCCAAACTGCTGCACAGCAAAGCAAGAGGGGACAGTAGTTGCAGTATAAAGAGGAGATGTCCTTTATTTCGGGCTGAAAGAGTTTGAACTGAACCAATAGAGCTGTATATATATTGGTTATTCATTCCTTGGATCTGAAAGTTAGGGTCTGAGGGATTACAGTTCTTCCACTCCAGCTGGAGTGGAGCATTTCTCATATGGCTCTGTCCACCTGAACAGTACGAGAGCCCACAATAAGCAGAGACTATCCAATGGACAAATGACAATCTGGAAACAATGCAGAACATACCAGATAAAGGACCTCCTAGTAACTCCTCTTTTCTATCAAAACCTATAAAAAGGTTTATCTTGTGATATCTGCACCTGTATCAGGTACTGAAACGTGCCCTTAACAACAGCAGTCTACTACAACAGACTATTAGGGATTAATTTCCCTGGACTATCAGGTGAGCTGTCAAACTGCCACAGAAAAAAAATACTACCTGTGCTGCTTCAGTTAATGAACAGTGAGAAAAGGTCCGCTAGGAGCAATGTGAAAAGCCAGTTCTATCATCTGATAAGCCACCAGATCCCAATTACCACTCACGCTGGAAAAGACAGCAAATACAACACTCCCTGCTTTGCTACAAGTGGGCAGCTGGCACCAAGAGGCACAGCCTTCAAGGTACATTTGTGTCCATGTACCACTGTCTCCAGCCATGGCAGAAGTCACTTCTGAGCCCTTGCCTAAAGCTGGAGACAAAGTACAAAATAAAATACTCTCCTCTGTCAGAAGGTGGCTGCATCACATCCAGAACATTCATGACAAGGATACCCCTTAGGATATAGAACACATTTTGGGGACAATGACCTTGCTACAGGAACTCAGCTTCTGGTTACTAAAGTCAATGTGGCAGCTTGGGCTGAAGCTTTTTTCTGCTTCCACAGAAGGAGACCAATGATTCCCAACTAGCAATAACATTGGTTTTAAAGGGATACAGTGAAACAGAAACAGACTATGACATACCAAGATAACTGTTGCTCTTTTGGTACGTAATGACACATCCACTTTTAAGCAATAAACTAACTTTGCCTTTTGTTTGGTTTGATTACTAATGGCTGAGCTTCCTTCCACTCCCACGGACTCTCTTCCCTCCACAGCTTCACAGCAGTTGCTATCTGGTAATAAGTGACATCATTCCTATTTCCTGCTCATCAGCTAAAGGTGTCTGGCTGAGTCTAATCAGGCAAGAGCCTCTACTACAGGCAGTGCAGCGTCTTCTGCTGCACCACAGGTCCTGGCCAATTACAGGCCGGGTTTGATCACACCATGTATGCAGAGTGAGAACAGGGCTATTGCTAAGCACAGGGGTCCTTCAAAGGCTGCAGAGGATTGCAACCTGCACCATCCCACGGATGCGTATGGGGCAGCAATACACATTGTGCATTCTCAGTGTGTTCTTCAGCTCTGCTTTTGCAGCCTGGGAGCTCATACATCCATTCTGGCAGCAGACTGCTGCTGTAGTCTCCTGTTAGCTCCAGTGACACAGATAACCTGAGAGTAAATCCTTTGGATTATCACTGCATTCAAGAGAGGGCTCACAGCAGCCTGCTTATTAACCTTTTTTTTGTGGCTAGAAGCAGAAGAACACTAGGCAAAAAGTAAGACAGCATGAAAAGGAAAGGAAAAAAAACACAACAAAACCCCAAAAACAAAGGGTGTTCTTGCTGTCCATCATAGCTTTTTTTGTTTACAGGTTCTGTCCCTTCCTTCCTGAAAGAGAGAACACGTGACTTGATGGCAAGATGGTACTGGACTTAGGGTGGAGGGTGAGGAGTGTGATGTCACTCAAATTAATAAAGGTTAAATCCAAAACCATCACAGATGCCACAATGCCAAGCATTAAAGCATCCAGCCCTAGGGTTAAACTCCAAAAACCCTGAATTATGGAGGGTACAAAGGCATGAAGCATTTCAGGATGGCACCCAAACAACCACCCTGCTGAAGTGGAAAAACTGGAGTAAGAGGAAAATGCTGAAGAGAAGATGACAAATTAAAAAAAATTTGCAATGGCTATATTTCAGTGCACCATTGGCTGTTGCTTCACAATCCAGTACCAAACAGACTATGTCAGCATTTCTTCTAAAGGCAGAACAAATGCCCTCTTGAGTGCTATTGCCAGGGATGAAACATTTGCAATGATGTCACACCTCATCCCACCCACTGTTGTATACCCATTTTGAACAAGAGCCCAGGGGAGGCCAATAGACCTCTGCATTTGATAGGGATGTGAACCTAACACCTCCCATTCCTGGGGGACACATCCCAGCCACAGTGCTCACTATGCTCCCACACTATTCACCAGTCAGAGAAGAGGAAAGAGGCACTACTTATGGGTAAGGTGGGTGAAAAAAATGCCTCAAAGTTGTAGTCACTGCTCTGAGAAATTCTTACGCATTTTACACAAAGCATTCTCGGCACCAATAATTTCTCCAGGTGAGCACAAGAGCAAAGGATTGCCCTCTATTTTCCTCTACCCTGACCACTGAATGTACCAATGATCATGCTGGACATGATCCTTCCTCTTGTTTTCCTTCCTTTGGCTCAAAGCATCACAAAGTAAATTTCCTGCCTGCATGCACACACCAATTCTTCCTTTTCCACTTTTATAAGAAGCCTCAACAGTAACTGAATGCAGCACTTGTTTTGGTGGGCACTTTCTGTAAAAGGATATTGTGTGCCTACCATAACAAGCTCTTCACAGATGGGCAAAAGGACATTAGTTGGTTAATCTTGATCAGGCTAGAATAGGACCTGCTCAAGATTCAGACTTCTAAGAGCACAAAGAAATATTGCGTGTTAGGAACAATTTCCTAAATAGAGAGCAAAGATGCACTTCTGAGACAAAAAATGCTCCTTATTTTCCTGCTTCCTCTGTGTCGCTATTCTGGACATGGCTTTTTAATCCAAGTCTAGTATCTCTACATCCACTTCACTCAGAGCCAGGAGGACTGTGAAGTTCTGTTTCTTTTTCAAAGGGTGTTTGTAATATACACAGAAGTTAAAATCAGGAAGCCATAAATATAAGTGATGGTCAATGCAATCATAAAAAAATATATGCTTTATAAATGTATGGCTTATTCTGGAAGGGGACTTGTTCTTCAAACAAGCACCCAATCACAGACACTCAGATCTGATACACTTTGCCAAACTGACCTGGTTCCTGCTTCCGTGAAGGGCATCAAATGAGATCTCCCTTCCCTTTCTGTGGGCCAGCTCCTTGTTTAGTTTTTCTTCCTCCTCTTAAACAACATATTAGTTTAAACAGAAACCAAGGCAGTTCAGAACTACCACAGGAACAACAGGAATTACCCGGGACAGCCATTCCCTCTGCTACATAAGTCAGTGTACAGTCACAACAGCCTGGGCTTAAACCACAAGTTCATGGGTTACCAGTGAGTGACACAGACTATGATTAGACAAAAGAATTCTCAAGAGAATAAATTATCCTTAAGCCTCTCCTCTAAGCACTTAAAGTACAACCCAGCAACACACAACACAAGAAAAGAAAGCCTTTTGTAGGCAACTCACTGAGAAGTCACTGTTTAGATTTCTACAGAAACTTTTGTATGCAGCTCTTACAAAAAATAATACAACTATACAAAAATAAACAAACAAAAAAAGAATCTTTTTAACCTATTCCAAGCTAGAGTGGATAAAATAACAGATGGGCTGTTGAATTTACAAGTTATCTTTATATTTAGCAGGTGCCAATAAATCATATCTGACAGTTACCCTGTTAGTAATCTTTTTGTTTCAGAAAACTTACCTATTATAATGACAAATGCAAAACTAGCCAGTGTCAGTGATGATCCACTGTTGATCATGTTGATGAGCAGCTTGAACAAAGGATATAGCAGCAATAAGGCCCAGAAAAGCCAGTTCAAAAGTGTCCATGGTCGATGGGGTGGTACTATAGGGACTGCTGGGTAGGTTCCTGTTCGGTAATATTCTTCCTGGAATGCATCCTAGTTAGAACAAAGGAGGACAACAATTAAATCCCCATCTGCCAGCAAAACTAGCCATTCCTGACTTTGATGTTCCTCCTGCTGCAGGCTTGTAACCACAGAGGAAGATCAAAGACCAAGTGATGGCTGGAAAGCTTGTACCTTGAAGTAAAGGAACACAGAGTCAAAAAAAATATATATATATACATATAAAAAATGTGTGCATACTTTTGTTCTTCTGCACATAGCAGCCTGAAAAATGGCATACCTGGAGAGTATAACAAGCCCAGTAAAGCAAGATGTGTGCTGGGATGTACACTCCTGTAGTAATGTTGAACCTTGTGCAAGAGCCACAGCCACTGCCTGAATACTGCTGGTAAGCCCGAGAAGTGTCTGGGTACATGCTCAGCAGCACAGCCTCTGTTCCCTAATGTTTTCTTCAACCACTGCACTGTTCTAAAACAGCACCACAAACCCATCAGAAAAGGTGACCAGACACCATCTTGTCCCATACTCCAAGGAACACCACCCTTTCCTGCCTGCTTTGAACCACAAATGCAGTCTTATTCACCTCATTCTCATGAAGCTTGTGGTAGGACGTTTGGGTGCTGAACCTTTCTAGAGGCAGTTGAGTGTGCAACCAGTTTACAATCTCTCACTGGTCTTGATCAAAGTATCCTCCCTTTTCACATAATATGAGGAAATAATGAGGTGTGTGTTGTTTTTCTTCTGTTTCGTACTGTGTGTTTTTTAAAGCACAGAAGACTTAAAATTCAGTGTGTTCCTCTAGAGTCCACGTGGGTGAACAGCATTGCCCTCAGTGATCTGATCAACCAAAGATATCAAAAGTGGATGGGGTAAAACACCCTTCCTACTTGTTCAAAAGCCAAGATTATTAATCTGTGTTATTACATAAAATTGGTTAATTAATCAAGTCTGGCACAAAAAGGAACCTTAGTTTAGTCAGAATGAAGTACTATATTTCTTCTAAGAAAGGATGTTGGGTTTCCAAAAATTCCAGCAAAGCCAAGACTGTCCTAATCAACCACAGGAAGATTATTTCTGTTACGCTGTGATTTTACACTTACTTACACCCCTAGCTGACACAAACAATTCTTTCTTTATTTAATAGCAACTGGAGCAATTACAAGCTGCTACCATTTTATCTATTTCAAGGGGAACATTAAGCTTTTAAGAGATTGTACAGTAATTAAAGCACTGCACTCTCCTCATTGAGATTTAGAAAATTTATGACTGTTTTACTCAGGTGAGCTGGATTGTACTGGGATCACTATGGCAAATTAGTCATCTTCAACAGATTACACAGTATATGAAGTTTTCTTTACAGTGCCTTGAGGACTTTGGTTTATGACTGGTTTAACACAGAGCTACTAATCATCAGCAAACAATTCTACTATATACAATTAGGTTCCCAAATACCCGTATTACCCAGGAAAGTGAAGAATTCCTGACTATTATTGATATTGCCATTAGAGACCCTGTTTCTATAGAGAGCAGGACAGGCTTTCTTAAAATAAACACAGCAGTGTTTCCTTTCTTGGCTCTGCACAGCATGGGGACAGCAAAACCACTGACCACATCTCACTGAGAGGTTTGAGACAGATGGAAAATGTATACAACGGGCAAAACAATGTCAAAGCCAACACCTCCACTATACATTTCACACCGTTGTGGGGAATAGCTCTTCAGTTAAGACTCGTTATGCTTATATACATTCACTTTCCTTGCAAAAGACATCTGAGGGTTGATTTGTCTACCAAGCTTTTGGAAGAGTGCCTATGGTACCCATCAACATCTCAAATCAGACTGTAAACACAGGATGTACCTCAGAATTTCCTGAAATCACCTTGCCCACATTAAGTTGCTTTCATTTCCCTGCATACAGACCTTGTTTTCAGTTTGTAATAAATCCCATTCACTCCAGTATCCTTTTCAAATATGGAAACATACTCCCTCTATCAGCCCTACCAAATTTAAGTTACTGCAGGCAATGTGGAGGTAATGCAGGGAGTCTCCATCATCTTCTGAGAGGCTAACTGGATTCTTCCTCCCTGCTCCCACCAGGAGGTCTGACAACAGAGGTGTGCTGCTGCCTTTTCATGAGGAAGCCCACAAAGGATGAGTACCCAAAAATATCCTCTTTGTTCCCAAACACTGGAGTCATGTACATTTCCCCTCTTCAGTTATGCTTTGTTAATCCCCTAGGGCATTTTGGCATATATTTTCATGCCCTCTTTTCCCATGCTTCTGCCACAAGTGAGAAGAGTTATAAGCTTGCTTTCTTTTTAATGGAAGTTTAGATTCTCAAGCAAAACTTCTATGTCAGGCACTGAGGCTGTAAGGAGGTAAAAAAGGAAAACAAACATGCAATGGTTAGCTGAGTTGTGACTATTACACTGTATCTCTTCAGATCTGGCACTAAGATCCTCAACCCAGCCCTTGTTAAAGGCAGCCTTTCTAGCAATGGCAATTTAAAAAAATAAAATAAATAAAAAGAAAAGGCAATGTGCAACACAAATTGCACCTCTGTCATAATTTGGCATTAAATGATACAACGCTGGCCACGTGGAAGGATAAAAGCACAAAGACATGGTGCTTACTGTAAGCCTGGAAAAGGAAGGAGAACAGTGTTTTGTTTAGAAGAGCACAGCACCATTGTTAATCTGGCAAGATTCTGTTCACTGCATTTGTAGCAGTGGCTAAACCAAAAAATGAAGTACTAATAGGAAGAACAAACATGCCAGATTCCCAGAGAGAAGTATCTCTGACAGAGGTACCTGTAAGTGAGATCAGGTGATGACCTAAAAAACAAAGTGACAAGCTTTTCTCAAACACCCCGACTCCTTTACTAATGCCAATTAAAAAAAAAAGAAGAAGAAGAAAAATAAGAAAAGGTCATAACCTTCCATGTCCTCTAACTGATGATTTATTACTCGTTCCAACTGCTCTGCAGTTCTGATCATCATGAGTGCACAGGCCCTGACCTCAGTACCTGTGACACTCCCCAGCCACTAAATCACACTACTACGGCATAATTCAGCACATTGTATGTAAGTGTAAGAAAATACTGCAAAATTATTAAAATCACTGAGAATAAGCAAAGGCACATGCAACCATAATGCACCATAAAACAGGGGCTCTGCTTTCCAGTTATGCGCAAACCTTGTCTTACTTTGAAACAGAAAGTGCTACAACCAAAACAGACAAAACCCGTGATGAATGTGTATCTTGCAAAGAATGACTGCCCTTTGAATACAGATTTGTTACATTTTATCATAAACATTTAGTGACTTTGAAGACAATCTGAAACAGAATTCATTTTTGGAAACAGCACCAGGGCGGCCTTGCTGCTTGTTATCCAGCCTAAAAGTTCGTTATCTTTGTAAAAATGCAGGGCAGAAAGGTGAAACAAAATTGCATTTTGATCCTGCAGGTGGGCTTTCATCATCTCAAAACTCTTGAAGAAGTTGTCCCTGCTCTAAACTCTGCCAGTCTGATTTTACAAAGACATGGGATTCAGTAAACCAGGAATGACTGCAATGAAATGTTTCCCTAATGTAAAACAGCTGGAGAAAAAGAAACATGTCACCTTCAGAAAAAAAATAAAACCATCACCGAACAAAAAACCCACTCATAATTAATCAAAAAAATGTCATGTAACCAAAAAGGTTTTAGTGGAAAACAGAACACACATTCCTTTCCTCCTATACCTAAACAGGAAACTATAGATTTAACCAACCAGCCAAGTCTTCACGGAGAACAGATATGAAGGATACTAACATATGCCATATAATATGATATTATGAAGGATAGATGTACATTTGGTTTGCAATATAAGTGAGTGAGTGTTCACCAAAGAGGGAATAACAGCAAAAAGTTGAAGTGAATTACTTCAAACTATGTAATAAGGGATTCAGGAAAGCAATTCCAAATTCTCATTTATGTTCGTGTCTTGCAAATGTCTAAACAGTTCTCAGGAACATGAAAAAGGACTACAGAATCATAGCAGCAGAAAGTGGACTTCTGCACTTTTCAGCAAAAGGACTATTTGCATATATATGCCTGTAGAATGAGCTCAGATCCGTGGGTAACATCCTGCCTTTCTGCAAAGGTGCTGGGGGTTGTGTCTGAATTAGCTGTTACTGGCACAAATTACAAAGAAGGGGGATCAGAGGCAAACGTAGTAGACTTACAAGTGAGATCTCAAGACACACTTACTTTTCACATTCCTGTAAGCAAGCTGCTTAGAGGGGCTATGAATTAAACCAAAAACAGTCATGGTATGAAACCAAGAAAGAATAGGACATAAGTCAATACAGAAATGCTCATGTGGTGTGTCCTGGGTAGAACATGACAAATGGCACAGCAGAATTTCGCTATCCCAGTGAGAGGAAACCAGAGTGTAGCTATATTCTATCACTTTTAAATCCAAAGCACTGCTGCATTCCAATCTGAACACATAACTTTGATCACTGTATTGAAGCAAACTGAGCTGCCAGGCCCTCATGCCATGCATGCCTATGACTCCCACTGATTGAAATGGGAGTGTGGGATGTATTCAAAAAGCACATCCCTCGGCCATCATCTCCTATATTCATAAAGACAAAACCCAGAAGAAACGGAGTCTGAAAGACTGAAGGATGTATATGAAACCATTTGAAAATAAGAAAAAAAGCCTACCAGGCATCTACAAACACAGTCATTATTATTCTCTCCCCATCCTGTATAATTAAGAAACTTAAATGCATGCCTTCTATACACACAATGTGAAAGCAATTTATCAGCCTGTCCTATTAATACTAGAGGTTTGCCTTAACAAAAAGACAAGAGACAAAAATTGTAAGACACTAAAAATATCTCATTTAGCACATAAATTCTTGATTAAGAAGGTGCCTTTAAGGGGAAGGACAACAGAAGACAGTTCTGATTTTTGTATTCTTACGCAACTTTCTAAAGAAGAGTTTTAAAACTACTCTATAAAGCCTTGTTCAAGCTTTCTTCCTGTTACTCTTTAAGTACAAAATAAAGGCAGTTATGACTGAGAGCACATGATCAGTTTGTATGTGGAGAAACAGAACACTTACCCTGAAAACCAGACAAACCAACCCAACCCACCTGAAGCCCCCAAATTACGACCACTACACATGCACAATGTGAAGGTCTACTAGCATTATAAGTAACTGAGCACTAGGGCTCACCAGTGCTGTTTAGACAAAAGAACTAACCTTTTCTTGATATAGTTTGTGGAGCCAGGTAGAACACTCCTGCTCATCTTCTGGGACTTCCTCTAGTGGAATTCGCCTGCCAATGGTAAACGAGAAATTCAACAATATTACACATTTTGGCTTCCATGAACAGCACTTACATTATATAGACAGATTATCCATTTGACAGGAGACTTGCTACATTTTCCACCTTTTTTAACTTGTGGTAACAACTCCTAGATCAGCAAAGCACAGTTTGCTTCTAGAGTCACCTTCATTTTTTACAGGTATGTGAAATTCAGAAACTTAGATTTCTAAAATAGGAATGCATTAGGTTTTAGCTCACTAGAGCAATTTTCTAGATTAAGGTTTACAATTATCTATTTACAATACCAAGGTTTTGAACTAATTTTTTACTCCACCTATGAAGTTAAAGGCTCTACTCAATCAGCTAGGCAATAGAGAGAAAAAACAAACTATTCTTACACCTAGGGTAAAGCTCTCTAGTGTTTCTCTATCAACCTTTCCAATTCCTGTAATTTTTGTTATGTGCAGCTTGGTTGGAAAATTTCCAGCAAAATGGCTCCTATTACTGAAAAATCCCTCTTGACAAAAAAAAGTTTTCATCTCATCATAAGAATTTTGATCAATAATCCTGAGAGAGAAGAAAATCCCCTTGCTATCCTCATTTAGGTACACTAATGTTGCTATTCAATAATTTTACATTTTCAATGTTGTATACATTTTAATTACTATCCATTAAGAGCAGCATCAAATTAACTTTCTTCAGCACAAGTGAAGCGCTTCTTACAGTCAGGACACTCCTGTTTGCAGCTAATAAATTAACAGGTGTGACACTACTGGTTTGCTCCTTTAGTTAAAAAAGTCTTAAGATGACCAACATTAGAAGTCAACATGGCCATCCAAATTTTGCAAAATTCCACTTAATGCAACACCTACAACACTTCGATAAGAAAATATGGAGGATTTTGAAGAACATCTGTGGTAGTCCCCAGCTAATTGCCAGAACAAATTTAGCCATGAGTCTTACCCTGCCTGTAAGTGCTTTTCAAGAAGCTCAAAAGGGCAGAAAGGTAAAGAGCTATCACCCTCAGTCATGAAAAGCAATTTGCATACTCTGCCAGACTGACCTGCAGCAGACTGGAGTGATGCAAAGGGAGATGCAGGGAAACATCCTGCTCTGGTAGGGCCAGCTGCTCTTTTACGAACACTACCCAGCCAGGCCATGTACACCAAACACAAGGACATTAGGCTAAGCTACCAAGTGGAAGTTTCTTTTTACCCTTGGGCAAAAACAGCTCTGAAGAAAATATTTTTTCAAACAGGAAGAAAAGGGGAGGTTAAAAGCAAAGGTCACCCTATTCTACTTCATGTTGGTATCCTAGATAAACCAGTTGGACCAGCCCACTATAGTCTAAAGGGGTTATGATGAACTCCTGATCACTTGTGGCATCACTTTTCGGCTCCTATGCTCCAACACTAAACTATCGTATGCCCTGACTGCCTGTAGTATGGATGCTCCTGGTAGAACCTTGCCTGGGAATTGGCTCATTTCTATTAAGATTTTGGGAAGCCATTGGGGTATTTATCACTTAAAGAAATGTTAATGAAAAGGAATCCAGGTAATGTTTTTTTTCATTAAACAACCCCCTTCTTCGTAGGAGAAAGCAGCAGTCAAATTCATGAACAACTACACCACAAAACAGACAGGAACAGTCCTGAGACTGGCCTCCACCAGAGCAGAAACTCCTGTGCAAGAGACAGGTATAAATCAGCTTCATTTGAACACTTAGATGGTGTTTGGTATTCTTGCCAAGGGAGTGAAAAGAGGCCCTTCTGCTGCTGCTGAGCTAACAAACAAACAGATGAATAAAAAACATAACAAACAAAAAAGTACTGTAGACATTTATGGGTTCCTTGCAAATCCACAGTCACGGAACTTTACAAAAACCCCTTCCCATCCAATATGAATTTTTATCTGAAGTTTTGTGAAGTCAGGTTGGTAGAGATTTGCTTTCCATTACCTACTTGAAAACATTCCCTTATTTGTCCAATTATGATTGCAAGTACACACTCCTATATACTATAAAAGGAATAAAAATATGGAGTACTTGCCTTACATATAAATCTGCATGATATTTTTTTCCATTTAGAACTCCCAGCAATGTTGGATTTTCATTATTTCTAAAATTGAGGGTAGAATCATAGACTGCAGAAACTACAAGAAGAGAAACAGGTTATGTGATTACCATAGTGCTACAATGGAAATAAGTCATTATCTCTCAGACAATCAGAATATTTAGACATGAGGTCATCAGCAATAGCACCATAATTTGAGCTGTCACCAAGGTAAAAATGACAATGGAATATTCAAAATGCAGATTTTTAAGAAGCCAAATAGCCAGTGACCCTTTCAGAAATTTGTCTAGTAGAACAGAAAGGTCTGCTCTCCACCCTTGCCTCCTTCCCCAGCAAGTGCAGAATGATGGGCATAGGGAACAGTTACAGTTTGACAGAATGTACTTAGGACTTCCTAGGAGTCAATAGTTGAAAAACTGCTGCCTTTCTCAATTCACTGTGAATGATACAACTACCCCTCTAAATGTAAGGAAACAACCAGGCAAATACACACTTTATAAAAAGTGAACAATAGATACCCTTTGACTAAGAATAGGTAAAGTGTGTGTGTGTATGTGAGAGACATCTTACAGCAGGAGGGCTTAATGCAACAGTAAATCGCTGGGGTCCAAAAGAACCCCCCTTTGGTGTTCACTGTTTGATAACTCAGGCACTTGCTATAGGGCAAAGGCAGAGACAGAATGACAGACCACATCTTGTGTGAGCTGCACTGCTGCTATGAAGACATGCAAATGTGAAGCAAATAATATACAAGTTCCACTGAACAAAACTGCAGCCAAACTTTCAGCATTGAGAAAAGTGATTCTGCAGTTCAGGACTGAGTAGTAACAGCAAAAGCATTTCAAAGGCTGAACACAGATAAACTAGACAGCATTAACAAGTATTTTCTACTGAAAAATGTTCACTGTTAAACGACATGAAGTGTTTCAAAAAAGTTTGTTTGAACACATCCTTAGAGACACTATTTTCCTGAAGTCACAAAATTGTCAGAGAACAATTCATTTTCCTGACACTGAAATCAGTTGGGCATTGTGGTAAGAATTCTAAGATCAATGACAGCAAAAAAATTTCTCTTTTTTTGGTCACATAAGTGACTAACAAGCATTTCACATGTAGCTTGCTGTATTTTAAGTTCCTGCTCCAGTGTTTTGCAATAATGAATAAAAATGCATGTAATGATCCTTTATTGTGAGAGCCCTTGACCCACCTAAGAAAGTCTAAGGAAGACTTTTATTACACAGCACAGATTTGGAAACCTCTCTAGTTATGAGAGATAAATATGGCTTGGTCACAGCATGCAGCTCCCAGAAACTCACCACATCATTTGTTACTGCAAAATAGAATTCATAGCACAGAACAGAACAGCTTCAGCACTGAAGGAAAATCCTGAAGAAAAAGGCCAAACCCCTATCGCTACATACAGACTGTCCCCCTCACTAACAACTCTGTTCTTTTCCTACTACAGTTGAGTTCTTAGCCCAAACTCAGAACTACAGCGCATTAGCCAAAATCTACTTCAAGCATACTACTCTCCATGTACAATACAAGTAGAAAATTACTTTTTTAAAATAAATTATCTGCCTCCATTTTTAAGCTTCTTAGTGCAGAAGGATTTTACTAATCTACTCCAATTTACTAATCCAATGTAATTGAAGTACAACAAGAGCTCAGTTTGCTTTATACAGGGTAAGCTTCTTAGTTTATTCTTTAATAGCATTATACTAATGACAATAGGGATACAATAAAGCAAAGTATGATATACACAACACTTGTTCTTTCATCTTTTACAAGGCATACGCATTTGAATTTTTATATGAGATGGGCTTTTGTTCATACACATTGGAAGATTGTTCTCCTGCTCTGAAAGAAAACTTCTGTGAAGTTGGACAGGAACATCTTTATGTGCTGACAGCCATGCACAATTTTCCTTTTCTCCAGAGACAAAAAAATCCTATTCCAGTTTGCAACTCGTATGTAGTTTGATATCAGTCCAGTTCCTTTCAATAATACTGAAATGTTTTGGTGCAAAGCAGTGCCAAACCCAAGATAATGATAACATGTGCAGGGGTAAACAGACCTCTGTTATACCCAGATATAACTGAAGATAACTAAAGACTTCAGCATTTCCATTCCAAAAGTGCAGGAAAAGAACAATAGAAGTGTCAAAGAAATAGACTGCATGAAATTAACATTTGCCAGAGAGCTTCCACAGCCAAAGCACCACTAGCACGCTCTGTGACATATTGGAACTGGATAACATTAAACGTAGCTTTTGTAATTACATAATTAGAACTGGACATCTCATCATCTCATCATTTGGATGATTTTCTCATCCAAAGTTCAAGAGCCCAGAAATTTCACTTTCTGAAAGAAGTAAAAAAATAACTCCACAGTATCTTGGAAAGATTGCAACAACTGTCTCACTCTCAGACTAATATAGGTAGCATCAAATGAAGTTTTGCTTCAATGGTGAAATATTTTCCTAAAGAAGTTGTATCTTCAGACCTCTTTTTCATTAAAAACCAAACATAAATATTTGAAAGCCTTTTCAAAGGCTCAGAAGAGATTATAACTAAACCCAAAATTTTTCCAGCTGAATTGCTATTTCCTGTCAAAAAAGCTAGGGTTTTTTTTTGTTTTGTTTTCTAATCTTTGCACAGCTTTTTTTCACATCTTTATCTTTGTTGCACAGCATTGTGTCAGAGTGTTCCACACTTAAGAATTAAAGATTTAATTTCTTAACCTCAATATAAAAAAAAAATCTTCAGATTACATATCTAGTGAGGATTTTCTTACTTCAACTGTCCTCTTGAATTTCGTGCATTATTTTGTAGACATGGTGGATCATGCAAGAATCATGGTGGATCATCTGACAAACCAGCCCACAGGGAATCAGTACACCTACATGCGCCTTCATACCAGCACACAACGACCTGAAGTGAAGACTGCAGAAGGGAAGGGAAGGGAAGCTACAGTGGAATTCACTGTACTTTTGGCATGACACTGCTTTGACACAATCCTTTGATTAACATTTCATTGCTCTGGTCAGCTTGGTCAAAAATCACTCATCCATTCAAACTTGGTACCTTGCTCTGGGTGATGACTAGCAGCCCACTTGAAAAAACATAATAATCCAGGACTGAATTACAGCTCAAGGGAAGAAAAAAGTCATTGCAAATACTCCCAAACACTGTCATACTGAACAGCATGAGAACATAACTCTGGAATTTATTCTTATGCATTCCCTCTAGGACAGTAGTTCCCAGCATGCACAACTGGAGGAAAAGGTACACAACACAACTTGGGCTTATCTAAAATTAGTGAGCCATAGTGAGCCATATTTTTAAATGCAAGTCTTAACTAAATAAAAACAGCTGAAAGGAACTGCCTGATATAGAGCCAGGCAATAAAAGTAACAGTTAAGTATATCTTTTGAAGTATTTATGACATTTATTTTTACTCTAAGTAATGGATGAGTGTTTTAGAAACAGACCTGTATTTTCATTTGCTTCCATGACCAGTACAGGTAGCACACAGCAGTTTATTAAAACAGCAAATAGCTTCTAGAAATTAGGTTCCTGGGGACTATGTCTCTCCTACCATATCGGTAGAGATGGTCACTGACAAAATTATTAGAACAAGTTAAAAAAATATTAAGAGCACTTCTTTAGGAATCAAATTGTGTGCAGAGGTCTGAATTTGTGAAAGTAAGTCTCTGAGGAGAAAAGAATTCCATTATCACTTATGAAAGAAAAGAGGAAGGAAGGTTCTTTACTTGTTCTTTTATGTAAAAGATATTTTTATCTAAATATATCTGCTTATCCTGACAGAAATGGCATCACTGGTATGGAGGCAGCTTCTCATGTATGCACACTGAATAAACTTATTCTGAAGCTAAGTTCTTCAAAACAGATGGACGTGCCAGACTGATGTCACCAATGTCTATTTCCAGCTACTGCAAAAGTTCTTCAGAACCACTTCCAGAATGACTGTACCAGGTAGCATGAAGAGATGATACAGTTTTGAAGAGGACCAACCTCTGATCACTGCTACTATGGGTGAATTACCTCTATAGACAGAAAAACAGCATCTATCCAGCCTCAGACAAGGTGAATCACACCTTTGCCAGAAAGGAGGAAAAAAATAGAAGCTCTGTCCCACACAGCTGTGAACTGGTCCCAGACTGGCTTGACTTCACTCCTGTGTGGAGCTGCAGCTATGTCCCTCGGCAAGGCACTTCAGCCAGGCCCACCAACCCTTGTGGGAGAGCTGAGAGTGCAGTAGCCTAAAATGGCAGGGCCCAAAATGGGCTCAGGCAGCTCAGAATCAGTCTCTCATTTTTAGAGATGCACAGGGATACCCCACTACAGATTTGACCTACCTTCCAGATAGAACTTACATATCTAGGTTATGGACTGTCAAAGCAGACTCCCATCACATTCTCTATTCAACAAGGATGGACCTGGACCTCCTTGTTATCTGTACATGGTAAAGTTACAACGAGTTCTAGGAGTAAGACATTGTTTACAAAGGCTTTTTAAATGCTCTTCCCATGTACCTCTTGTCTCTGTAGGACAGAACATATAGTAACCCAGGCAGTAACCCTTGTATCTCCTTCTCATTGCAAAAAGTGACAAGGCAAGTAAAGCAATGTACCCAGAAGAACCGACAACACCGATATGGGGTCATCAAGCCCACAGAGTTGGCTGGGTTTTTAAGCTTGACAGTTTTTGCTGAAACTATATATGAGAAGCTATGGTTCTGTGCTTCTTCTTGAATCCTCACAGGGAAATACTACCTTCTTAATGGCTGTATATTGTTTGATCTAGCAAGGCACAGATTCTGGACTGAGGTAGTGACACACACTCCCTTAAGTATGTAGTTAATCTAGTAGTCTCAGCCTTCTTTTTCTGAAGGTCTTTCAAATATTTAGGATCCTAGTAAGTGTTACTGTAGTGTATCATATGAATATCCAAAACTTTTTAAAAACGTTACTTGGGTTTCCTAAAATTGTTTCCTTTTGAAACATGTTCCCCACAAATCAACTGTTTGTCCAGAATCATGCCATGTTTTGCTTGTATTACACAGGGCAGTGAAAAGAACAAAATCACCACCAAAATAACCTGTCCCTGATTCCCAGCTCAGGACATTAGAGGTCACAGAGTTTTGACTCATCTCTTCCTCAATGCCTCAAGTCTACTACCCACCTTGCCCTCAGCCAGAGTCACTCTTATTCAAAAGGCAAGGTTAAACTGTGCCCTTAAGGGAGTTGCTGAATGCCTAACATAACCTACCTTTTCTTCACATAGCAGAGAAGATCGAAGCTATGCAATCCATTTTGGAGGTGGAAAGTTGCAAGTGCCTGATAAGCTACAACAGCGATATGATCTATCTGACTCACAAGAAAATATGTCGAAGTATGACAGATAGCAAGACAGCTGACTGCAAGGCTCTTTTTACAGCAGCTATCCCAAATATGCCACATGAAAATGTGTCTTAAAAGACAAAAGAAGTTTTGATATTAGCTTCAGTCAAGCTAGAACATTTTCTTCTAAACCTATAACCATTTTGTCTTTCTTACATATCAGCCTTTTAACAACACATAAATCTACCAAACCCCAAAGATACTGTACTGTGGCTAATTAGCACTGGTTTTTTGTTTGTTTTTTTTTTTTTCCCTATGCAAGTAACCAGACATAACTGGGGGTTAGGGAGTTGGGAACAACATTAACAAAGAAAAACTTACTCATTTTCTGTAATGCAGAAATAATTAGTTTAATAATTTTGCCTACATGTATCTTCAGTCAAGGTCTACTCCCCTTCCTCAGCTCCACAAAGAAACTCTAAAGAGCAAATCTATATAGGAATTTAAAGCAGAATTATGTTTTTATTTAAACATTATGTCATTTGAGGCAGATATCTACCACAAGAAAATATTTTAAGACACACTGCCTCATATTCTCTACTGATGCATTTGCTTCATTTAGAATAGCTTAGTAAATCCTAAGAAATACTATCCTTTGGCAATAGGTAGAGAATATGCAACTTGAGATTCCCCAACAGAAAGTCATGGTAACAGAAAACAAACAAACAAACAAAAAATAAAAAAACCCAAGTTGGTCTAGGACTTTATTAGTAAAACCACAGCACAGTGGAAAAAAGGTCAGAAAGGATCCCAGGGCTCTTCTGCTAGGACACATGCTACAGGAAAAAGAAAAGCATGGCAAACTGACAGCAGTTAGATGAAATAATGATTTAGCATTATTCCCTGTGACTTTCCTTACCTACATTTCTCAAACACTGCACGGTGACAGCAAATCCTTTCGTTCGTGGCAGTAGGTGATACTTGAGCTTGGGCAGACCTTTGGCTTCGGCTACCTGCATGCTAATCTGGTGCTTCTGTTCTGTGAACCTTGTGCCCTCGCAATGAATCAGGAACTAAAACCAAGAGAGAACTACAGTTAGACAGAAGCTCAGGTCTTCCGTGTCTGACTGAGCAGAGGTCTCTCTGATTCCCACCAGCACAGCCCAAGTTAACACTACTAGCAGGGACAGTTGTAGCCACATACACACATAGGTAATTTATTTGACTGAAGTGAAAAATTCCAACCAACCACCAACCCAACAAAAAAGTCAAAACCAAACATTGATCCAACTTGCCATCCTTTATGCTTTAACATCTGCTCTGCTACTTGTTATCAGAATGACTTGATTTCTCTAAATGAGTCACTCTATCTCTACACTCAAAATCTATTCCTGTTGCAAATGTTTCACTGATGGTGAAGTGTTCAGGTCATGGTTTCTAAAACTTGGTAAGTGTCTAAACTAAACACATTTCTAGGAAAGGTTTCAGTGCCCAGTTTGCTCCCCTTCACTCCAACCTGCTGGCTTTCACTATGGCACGAGGACCACTGACAGGTACAGGCAGTAATTTTGATGCCAGTGACAGAACTGATAACAGTTTTAAGGCAGCAGATGCAGGACAACTGAAAGCCTCATGCCCTTATGAACTATAGCAGTGGAAGTGTTCAGACATGAACAATCAGTCTTGCCACTGGAAGGCACGGGAGAGCACCAAAGATCTTTGGAGATTTTACCACTTGCTCATCTGTTTTCTGCCAAGCCTGAATGCAAACACATCAGAGGGCATTACCAAATCACAGAAGCTAAGTCCTCATAATCCACAGCAAAAAATGTAGCCAACAAAAACAGAGATTGAAGAAAACTAGCCAAGCTTCAACACTAGCTCATCAAAGAGCACCTTAACTCACATATCACAAACCTAATATTAAGGAGATAGATGAAACATACAGAAACCATTAAGAAAATCTTCATAGTACTCTTTCCATTCTTTGCCTGTCTGCCTTCCAAGAAGGTGCTAATGTTGTGCCTTTTGACGTATGTCATCATACAAAGGCAAATTAAAATTCCACACTGCAATAACCCCAGGTGTACATCAACAACTATCTCCCAAAGGTTGGCACAGCTCCTTTTTTGTAATCCCTCTACAGCAGGATCTACAGGATGGTGGTGGTTTGTGCTCACTGATTAGTGTTGAACTGCCTAGGTGCATAGAAAGTCATTCAACACATTTTAAAAGTCACAGAGCACAGGCAAATCTCTGTGAGAGAAACTGAAACTAAAAATTAAGAATGGCCCCTTTGCTATAAAGCCTCCTGCCTGGAAGTCACTTAAACCTTATTGAAGCACAAAGATTAGTTTTGATTGCTTAGCACTCGTTTCAATCAATGACCCTTTAAAAAAAAATGTATGTTTAAGAGAATGAGAGATACAGCATTTACATCTTCATGAGGAAACTGCTTCCTAAGCAATAGTTTCTGTAGGCTCTGGTGAGGCTGCTTAAGATACTATTTCTTTAACCAAATTGCCTTTAGCCATCACTCACTCATGAGAACTGTGATTTTTGTGATTATTGAGAAGAGAAAAAATTCAAAGGCTTTTCATTCTCAAATAGGAAATGCCAGGCAGGGTCAATACTAAAAAATTATAGTAATGCAAACCAGCACACTTTCCTGTTACTGAAAAGTGATACCAATCCTCTCCCTGTAATGTGGCCAACGGCCCAAATGGGCCACATCTCTGACCAGATACTTCTCTGTGGCTTCCACTTCTACTGGGCCAGGTCTGACCAAGCACCTTCCCAGGAAAGGCAAAATCACAGGGAAGGAGAAAACACTAGTATGAACTCTGCAATCTAAGGCAAGAGGGAGCTTAGATAAAGAATATGGCTGATGTGTTTCAATACAATATTGTCACATGCACCTGTTACACTGCCATGAACTCCTGCATCTACACCTCTCCAGGCTCCTGTATTTAGAGGAACACAAAATTTAGTGAATGGATCACAGGGCAGGCATTTTGCAGTAAAAGGTGTAAGGCTACATACCACAGAGGAAGAAAACAGACAAGACAGATTATTACATGGAAAATTTCAGAGAAAATTCAATTCTTTGAGAATACTCTCCTGATACTGCCAGGAAGTTCACGAATCAAAGTTCTCAGGAGCAATTTGTTGAGTATAAAGTGTTATCTGTGCCCTTCATCCCTCCCAAGCACTACAGCACCTCACAACACACGTGTTAGTCATCACTCACCCAAAAGTTTTCAGGGTAGTCCCGGAGACTTAGCAGCTTCTGTATGACTGTTTTCCGATCTTCCTCCCACTTGCGCTTGCAGAAGACTATCTCCAGGAAATACCACATCCAGCCAATGATAGGCATGTAGGAGAGCTCCTTCTTTGCAAGCACTTTGGAACTCTACAAGACAGAATCAAAGCAAGTGAAACAGAGTTAAACCACTTAAGAGTTCAACATGGGTATGACACATGCACAATTAGACACTTACATATCGATTCTTATTGAAAAATCCCAGTGTAAAACCAAAACAAAGAAAATAAAGTTCTTCTCCTATGAAAGAATAGTAAAATCTAGTATCAGATATATACACAAAATACTTACAGAATTAAACGTTACATATGTGTGTTTGTCTATCCTACCCAAATCCTGAAACACAAAACAGAAGCCAAATTCCTTCAAAGACTGATGAATCATCCATCCAAAAGACCCAAACCATACCAACAGAAACTTTTAATTCTTAATTCAAGCAGATCCTAGGAAGTGGTAACTCAAGTTCCTTTAAGAACAGCTATACTTCTCCCCAAAGCTGGGAGTTCTAACCATGACAGGAAAAAAAAGAGAGAAGCAGAGTCACAGAACCACTGCTGTACAACATATTGATGCTATGCAAGGTTTAACAATGGAAGAAATCTTAAGCAATAGAAACAGCAGCAGCAATAAGAATACTTGATGTGTGTTTAGGTTTGTCCATGAAAGGCCAGAAATACTTACAGTACTGAATTTCTCTTCAAAGCCTGCTTCTGAAGCAGAAAAAAAAAATAAAAAAACCACTCTTTATGCCTCACAGGTGTGACAGACACTGAAATGACTGGTCCAGACCCTTCACAAGAAGTCTGTGATTTATTAAGCATTGAAGAAGTTCCAAAAGTCAAATCCTACTCCAGAATTTAACTCTGTGATCACCTCAGACTGACATCCTTTGGACAGGAGAACTGATTCCACTTGCTCCTTTCCTGTCTTCCAAGCCAGCCCACATTAGTAAGCTGTCCTACATTTCACTTGGTTATTTAATTAATAAAATCACACCTGTGTGTGTTCCATGTATATAGAAATTGTTGCTTCAGCATTTCCTGAAAAACAGTGACATTTTCTTAAAAGACAGATGGAGCAGTTACAGTCGAATTTCTAACCATGATTTCTTTATAAGCTAGCCCATCAAAGTGCTCTGCAGACAGATTCCAGGACATGGCATTTGACTAGTAGAAACTATTTATTGGTAGAAGTTACTATCAACAGAAAATATTTAGTTTTATTTTTTTTGGCCACTGTTGTTCATTTGGTTGCTAGGGGAAGAGACTTGACCTAATTCTTTATCTCAGCTCATTTATTTCATCTGCTCTTAGTTCCTTGAGAAGGAAAATACTTTAAATAATTAAGCTATCTCAAAGCTCGTAAGACTGGAAGGCAAGTGCACATCACATAGCTTCACTAGCAACTGTTAACACAGAAGCAGAACAGAAGATGACAGACAATTCCTTTTCTAAGCATGCAGAAACCATCTCTATCAAATGATTTAATGCTTTGTAATAAAGTGCTCCCTCTTCAGCATTTGAGACCTTCAGAATCTCAGTGATAGGCTCAGATCAGGACTCCAGACCAAGCTCTCCCAGAAGGAGCAGCCATAGTATCCAGCAGTTTTTGTCATTTCAATTTCAAGAGATGTTTTACCTTAGTCCCTACGACATGGCACAGCAGCACTGAGCCTAACCTCCTCTTCCAGCTCCCCAAACCGGGCAGAGAGAAACAGGCTCTCTTACTACCACTCTCCTTAGCTCTGCTTTTTCCTACACTATTGGTTTTTCCTTTTCCTAGTTACTCTTAATACAAGTAATTTTCTTATTTCCAAAATAAGTGTAAATAGTTTTATCATATAGCTTTAAAAGCCTCCAAAGAGCATTTTTTATAGTAGGCCATGTACAGTATAACTTCCATTAAAAAGAACACAGACCAGTTCACATGCTTTTATGTTCCTCTCCATCGTATGTGCCTGAGGAAGACACCTGAGCCAAGGCTTTGCTCAAGAAACCCCAACAGATGCAAAGGGTTTTTAGCTGAGCAAGGAGGGCTAAAACCTTAGGGAACTGCTGCTCACCTCAGCCACAGCCTAGCACAAGCCACTGTACATTGAGGGCAACAGCAACAGTGTCACCCCCTCAAAAGAGAAAAAAATCCAATGCGCTGTTAAAGTTTATGTACAGTAAGTGTTCATTACCATAAGAACTACCATAAACTAACCGAACTGTGCTCTGCATAGAACGTACAAGGCCCCCAGAGCACAGAGTCAGAAAAGAATCTGCCAGTTCCCCCTCCCAGACTTTAAAAGGCAGGAATTCTAGTTCAAAAAGATACCTAAAATAATTATTTCACCATACCTATTTTCTAATGTTTTGCCTATTTTAAGAAGCGTACAAGTTACACAGAAGGCACAAGAGAAGTTGCTACCACTTCTTTTTTTCCCCTTCCCAAAGAAACGATATTGTGAGCGAAGGTGTTATGTGGCACAGGTATAACCACAAAAGCAGAACAGATGTCTGAATTCTTCCCTAGGGCATGTTCTTGTTCATTTACTGTGCCAATGCATTTTTAAAATTTAAAAGCGGTCTTCTAGACACGCATGAGTACGACTCCTCAGACGCACATAAAAAGAAGCTAAGTCACCTCACACTGTTTTGTGCACCCACCTGCCCTAGGAGTGGAAGGAAGGCTAATGACAGAATTAATTAGGGAAAGGAAACTCCTAAGTGCATTATATTGGCAAGAGTGCTCCGAAGTGGGAGGAATACATTAGGCCTTCCCTCAGGAGCTACAATCTCTCTTACCATAACTAGAGCTACAGTCTGGTCTGTTTCAGACATCTACACATGCACAGCTCCTGTGTAAATACTGGGGAAAATGCAACTCTAGTTGACTTCAGCCACTGTTTTCTTTACCAAAGTGCTTTGGTAAAATATGTGACAGTTACCCCTAACCTTCAAATTCACCTTGTTCAACAGAATAAAATTCATTAAAAAGTGCCAATTTTTTCCATGTAAGCTGCTTTCTTGAAGGAAGTCAAGCATTTTCAGTGCTCAGAACTGTGTGATTTCAACAGATGTTTCATGAAATTTCTGCTGGACAGCAACAATATATCTACAGTAATAACATTTTAAAGCAGGTTAATTTATTTTGGCCAAGTTCGTTCAGAAGGAAATAGACATGAAATTCTCCTTTTGTGAATGACTGCAGCAACATTACAAAACAGAAAAACTATTTTTACAAGCTTACTTTAAAAGCATTTGCCCAGCTATGCTGTCAAAGAAAGAAAATCTTGATTCTGCATGTTCAGCCTCAGTTATTCAACACATCTCGATCAAAGAGCACAACAAACAGCAAGATATAACTGTGCCAGCAGAGCGTGTCCAAAAAAATTTGTTCCACAGTTTCAAAACAAGTTCATTGTAGCTGCAAACCATTAGCAGCAGCAATTTGGCTTGTAAGTCATTTCTTCTTCAGGCTGCCCTCAGCACTGACATACTTTTGATTATTTCAACCGAACTATTTTTGAAATATAGCACTCCTTCACATCATACTCCTGGGACATCAAGATGGAAAGACAAGTTAGGCTCCTAATTTCTCATGTTTTGTATTGACTATATCTTCTCCATGTTGGAAAGGTAACATAGCAATATTTTAGAAGATGTAAGTCCAAGCCCATGCTAATGTGCTGTGTTAAATGCAAACAATAACAAACTTTTGGCTGCCTTCAAGAAGAAGTACATATTTTGGAATCATAGAATTGCTTAGGTTGAAAAAGACCCTTATGATTATCAAGTCCAATCATTAATCCAGCACTGCCAAGTCCACCACTAAGCCACGTCTCTACATGCCACATCTCAATGTCTTTTAAATATCTCCAGGGATGAGGACTCAACTACTTTCCTTGGACAACCTGTTCCAATGCTTGATGAAACTTTCCATGAAAAAATTTTTCCTAATATCCTACTTAAATCTTGCTGATACAACTTGAGGCTGCATCCTCTTGTCCCACCACTTATTACCTTGGAAAAGAGACCAATCCCCACCTTGCTATAGCCTCCTTTCAGGTAGTTGTAGACAGCAATAAGGTCTCCCCTTGACCCTCCTTTTCTGCAAGCTAAACAATCCCAGCTCCCAGACTTGCACGCCAGTCCCTTCACCAGCTCCACTGCTCTTCTCTGGACTTGCTCCAACATCTCAATGTCTTTCTTTTAGTGAGAGGCCGAGAACTGGACACAGTACCAGGGTGTAGCCTCACCAGTGCTGACTACAGGGGGCAATTGCTTCCCTACTCCTGCTGGCCATACTATTTTTGATACAAGCCAGGATGCCACTGGCCTCCTTGGCCACCTGGGCACACTGCTGGCTCGTGTTCTGCCACTGGCAACCAGCACCCCCAAGTCCTTTTCTGTTGAGCAGCTTCCAGCCATTTATCCCCCAGCCTGGGGGATGTTGTGACCTGCATGCTGCTGTTGTGACCCAAGGGCAGAATCCATCACTTTATACTGTTGAACCTCATACAGTTGGCCTTGGGCCCAGTGATCCAGCCTGTTCAGATCCCTCTGCAGAGCCTTCCCACCCTCCTGCAGATCAACACTCCTATCCAGCTTGGTGGTATGTGCAAACTGAGGGTTTAATTGATCCCCTTGTCCAGATCACTGATAAAGACACTAAGCAGGACTGCCCTCAAAACTGAGCCCTGGGGAACACCACTAGCAATCTGCTGCCAGGTGGATTTAGTTCATTCACCACCACTCTCTGGGCCCAGTTGTTCAGCCAAATTTTATCCAGCAAAGACTGCAGCTGTCCACACCACGAGCAGCCAGTCCAGCAGGACCTCTTCCCTAGCTCACTCTCTCATCAGCTGTGCCAAGAAGTTATCTTCCACAAACTCCAGGAACCTCCTAGACTTCTTCCTCTCTGCTGTGTTGTATTTCCAAAAGACATCCAGTAAGTGGAAGTCTCCCATAAGAACAAGAGGCTACCTATTGTGAGACTTGTCCCAGATCCTTATAGAACATTTCTTCTGCCTCTTCATCATGGGTTGGGTGGTCTGCAACAGACTCCCAACAGGATATCTGCCTCTGATTCTTACCCAGAAACACTTGACCCTTTCATCACCATCATCCAGATCCAGACAATCAAAACACTCCCTAACAAACACGACTATCCCACTACCTCTCTTTCCTTGCCTGTTCTTCTGAAGACCTTACAGCCAACCACTGCAGCATTCTAGCTGTGCAAGTCATCCCACTATGTTTCTGTGACTGCGATATCACTGTTTTCAAGCCGCGCAATGGCTTCCAACTCCTTTTGTTTGTTGCCCATGCCATGTGCATTTGTGCAGATGTACTTCAGTTCGGCTATTAATTCTGGCACCTTTTCTGGGCAGAAGCCCCAATTCCTTTGTGACCATTCTCAGGAACTTCTGTGGTTTCTAACACATCAAGAACCTCTGTGCTTTTGCTGCTGCATAGATCCCCGTGCCCTCCACAGAGGCACCTCCACAGAGACACCGGACCAAAGAACCTCACTAGAACACCACCTCTCAAACACAGGCATGCCACCCCCAGCCTTATCTCTAGAAGCCTAATTTTGTCCCCTTTCCCCTTCAAATCTAGTTAAAAATCTATTAATACACTAAAATTCACAAATAAACCACTGTGCTCACACACCTACCACTCGCACACAATAACCTACAAAAGTCTCTTCTCACACCTATATTTAAGCCATGATCAGTTTTTCCAACAGGATGCTTCAAAATAAACAACTCAAATAAAATTTGTGTTTCCTGACATATTGAAGGGACAGTTAAGGTTAAAATTTATTACATGTGCTTAAGGTTTTTTATGAGAAACATGGTCTCTTTTGAAAATGAACATATTTTCATACAGTATGAGCCCCTCAGAGTAACATTTATGTTTTGCTGAGACAGAAACACCAGCATTAATAGCTTGAAACACCAGAGACATCAGAAGCTAAACAGATAAACCAGAGTTTTTGCCAATATTAATGTCTTCATCTCAGAAAAAGGGTTATTAAATTACTAGAAAAGTTATTTTACCACTGCCTGCTCAGATCAAGCAATGAAGCCGTCAATCCAGTCAGAGAGCATATTAAAGTGCTTTTGATAAAAATCCTGAACAACATCTCCCTCCTCAGACCGTGCCTATGTCCTGATTTTAATTTCCGGTGTACCAGTGGGTCTGTTTTCAGTGGGATGGTTAGCAACACACTTTGAAGAAACTAAACGCTACTAATGTGTTTAAATGGTGATACAGTAGTTAGGTTGTCTACTGCTAAGAAAGTAAATCCTATGGCAGGAATGTCACAGGCAGGAAATAGGAAGGGCACATCAGACTGCAAGGACCTGTCACCAAGACCATGCTTCTATTTACACAACAGAGCAACACACAGACACCAGACTCAGCATCTCCAGCCATCACACCAGCATGGAGTGGAAAAGCAGAGCTTCCACAACACAATCATCACAGTAACCCTGGCTCAGGATCACAGTAACAGCCCTGTCTTTTATTAGGAAACAATGGTGTGGACAAAGCTATGTACTGTTGGGGCTATGCTGTTTCCAACTCTACAGAAAGTCAAGTTGGCAGCCCAGCTCCTCCTTCCCTCACAGCTTGTTGCAGCCACCTGTGTCCAGAAGGCAGGACTCAACTGTCCCCACGGATATCTATGCTGCCCTTGGCATCACTTGGCATCAAGGACCTCTACATACCCCTCCTCCTGCACACAACTCCGAGGTCTGGCAGCACAAGGAGGTGGGAATGTGTGGCTGATGGGTGTCAGGAACTGAAAACAAAACCCAAAGAACCCTTCAAAAAGCCCCCACACAAGTGGAATACATACATAAGTGATTATAATCTGGGCTGAATGCAGGTTTTCCTGAACTCCCTGTTGACTTTAGTGTTTGTGAAGTTTGCTTCCTTCTTCTATTTTCCAACAACAATGAACAAAATCATGTAAGGCTTGGTGCACAGTTACACATCCATACACTAGCAAGATAATCTCAGTAACTACAATAACTTTCAAGAGTAAAAGTGAGCACAGAACTGCTTCTTCATGAGGTTTTCTCCTTCTCCATTACAAATGAACAGTTCTCTGGCTCTCACTCAGTACTCAGTGCTTTTCAATGGGTGCTCCAGAAATATCATATTAAGAAAAAAAAAGTTAAAAGTAAAAGAAATGTTAGTATTGTCATTCCTTCTCCCCCATTCTCCATGCATATTTCTCAAATTCTTAGCACCACATTTGGGGGGTTTTGCTACATTTTCTTCCAGAGCCAATAAAAAAATATTCAGGAAAGCAGAGAATCTCATGTCATACAAGATCTGAGTCCTTAGAAAAACCTAAAAACAACAGGCAAGAAACTATGCCACTCCTACTCCACCCCAAAACAGGCAAAAAAATTCCCTAAACCAACATTGATAAAAAAAAACCCCACACTGAGAAAGCTTTATAAATCCATTGAGATTATGGCACTTTGGCTGTAAGGAAAAAGCCAGTACAGGAGAGGAGATACAAAAGAAGGAGCAGAAAAATGCACAGATTTAATGTTGCAACTAAGACCAGAAGGGGCAGTTTTCATATCATAATTAAAAATCTAAAAGGAAATGGGACTTTCTTTTTCCTTTTGGGGACAGAAGGGGCAACAGAGGTTGAAGAATTTTTAATATTGTTTTCAAATAAACAAAAACAATATCCTGGTTTGGGCTGCAATGAGTTAATTTTCTTCCCAGTAGCTGTGTTTTGGATTTAGAATGAGAGTAACTTTGATAACATGTGCATGCTTTAGTTGTTGCTAAGCAGTGTTTACACTAAATAAAGGTTCTCACACCACTCTGCCAGCAAGTAGGCTGGGAGACAAAAGAAGCTGGGAGGAGACATAGCCAGGACAGCTGACCCAAACTAGCCAAAGGGACATTACATACCATATAATGTCATGCTCAGTATATAACTAGGGGTAAAACTGGCTGGGGGCTCCTGCTCAGGAACTGAAGTGTGGTGAACAACTCCATTGTGTATAATTTGTTTTGTAATTCTGATTCTTTTACCATCCTCATAGTTATTTTTGTCTCTTCCTTTCCTGTCCTAATAAACTATCTCAACCCACAAATTTTATCCCCCAATCATGTCCGCCATCCCACGGGGAGCAGGGAGTGAGCAATTACTCTGTGGTGCCTGGATGGTTAAACAACAACTAAGCAAAAAATTACAACATTTAATGGCTTCCTTTAATAAAAAATTCACGCTGTAAAATGGTGAGAGTTTGAACACACGCATGTGACACTGTTAAGAGCATTGCCATTATCTGCCAGGGCTGCAGGGTACAGCTGGATGTCACAACAAAGTCATTCTATCTCCCTGCTGCAGCCAAGTACAACCAGTTCCAACTCCTTTGTCTCTAAGCTGTCTTCGTATTCTTTCTCTCCCCCCTCCCCAGTCATCTCCTTTCTTCACTGGATTATTTAAGGCAGAAAAGAGAAAGAGTATCTGAAACATGCCAAACAAGGCAGAGAAGTACCAGAACAGATGCAGGACACAGCATGCGCAAGATGCACTTTTCAGCTGCAGTGGACTGAGATAGGCTGAGTAAAGTGCTGGCAGATACCTAGAGTTTGCAGAGAAACTTCATGGAGTCTACAATTAAATGTCATTAAATATAAACTTCTCACAAAGTCTCTGAGCTACAAAACACTGGAGGCTGGGATGCCTTAGAAATCTCACCAGACACCTGCCTTTTCCCTCTAACTCCTTTTCCTAAACATCAGCCCTAACATAATGGTTCTTACATTCCTAATTGCGCTGCCACACCATGCACTGAAGCTTTGCATGCTGAAAACTGATGTAAGGCAGCACGAAGTCAAACCAACCTATATTCCCCATCCCTACACATTCATCTACCCCTGCACTGCCCCAGGCCAAGTACCAGTGTACCAATACAAACAGTCCAATGAGGAAACTCTGTTGCATTTTCCCTTTATTTTTTTTTAAACCTGGCTGAAGATGAACCTTAGCTGGTTGCCCCAGCAGAGAAATGCACTGCTTTGCTGTGCAAATGAGAGCACATGGGAATTATTTCTTCCTGGAACAGTTTCTGGAAAGTAAAATCGCAATATATTACTCAAGACTGAAATAGAGTTTTAAACCAAAGAAAAAAAAACAAACGTATGTCAGTTCCTAAAAGAATCCTAAGATTACCATAAATTGAGTAATAACTGCAGGTATGGAAAAAAATATTTTCAGTTAGTGCAACACAGTAAGTCTTCAACAGGCATGCTTCTATGTTGTGGTATTCTTATGCATAGGGAACAGCATAAACTAAAACAGAATCCTGATTAACTTGGAAAGCTATGACAAAAAAAATTACAGCTAGTGAGATTCAATCCAATCCCACAGCACCAATGAAAAAACAAGGTATTTTTGATCTTGTAGGCCCCTACTACTTTGTACAGAAACAATCCCTTCATTTTCTACACTGGTGCTTTCTGAAGAAGCAGCTGACTCTCTAAAACACAGCTTTATTTAGAAAACTGAGGCTATTAGGCTTACAAAATTAGATAGACTATATTATAGCACCACTGTATAAAGAGCACATAAATAGGAGGCTGTTTTTTGCATGAACATCTGTTTGCCAGGAACAGGTTTCCCTACATCTCCTGCTGTCCCATGCCATCCTTCAGTTCTGTGATCAAGTCCTAGACATTACAGCAGAATTGTTCTTCAGTAGTTAGGATGCAACAGCCGTTTTGGCTACATGCAGGGCCTGTAATGCTAAGGTTCATTTTCCTCTTTTAAGGTCCCTATTTATGTTGGGTTTTTGTTGTTTGCTTGTTTTTTAACAGACGGCCATTATTGTAATTTGGAAGTCACTGGAGTGATGCCTAAATTTCCAGAAAATGCAGAGAGTTCAAAGGAAAGGCCACAAAAGAATAATAGATTTGCAAAATCTAAGGTCAGGACTTTTGATAGTGGCCAGTATCAAAGCTAGAAGGATGCTGCAGGCAGAGAAAACAAAAAAGGCAACCTTGAAAACAAATGCACACTTTATTCGTAGACTAATATAACAGTGTATTCAATCGTGGGTAACTCATTCCTCCTCCATCTGTTACTAGCCACAAGCTGGTTACTGCTTTCACTTGAGATGGCTGCTCTTCGTTCTGAGAGGCAGGCTACATCACTCAAACACTAGCTGTGGATTTTTACGACAACACTGGATAAAAGCAAACAAAGTCTATAATTTACTTGGAAAGAATCATGGAACAGCTCATCTTTCTGCAGCGCAATGAACTGGCATAGTTACCTAGCAAGCGCAGAGAGACAAGTAACTGTAATGACCTCCACAAGTTAAAGAAATATCTCCTTCATCAGCTTTAACTGCAACGCTTTTAAAATTCCTGTGGTTGCCCAAGCAATCCTGTCTCAGTATTCCACATACTTGAACTGTATTGCTATAGGTTCACCTCTAATTCTGGACAGTGGCTGGATGAAATTCGAGCGCATATCCGTTAACATTTAAAAACATAAATAACTTGGTTTGGGGTTTTTTTCCACATCCAAAAAGAATTAATTTATTTTAAATTCTAAATGAACTCACCCCCAAGACCCCAAATCTCTCACAAAAGTTCCATCCACAGAGAAAGTCAATTTCGAAGTTGTGATTAAGGATTACAATGGCATTCTCCTTCCCATACTTGTGGTAACTCTCTGGGTCAGTGTAGAGGGTGCAATCAGTGCCTGACCACCATTCCAGCAACATCACCATCTCTGAAATAAAGAACAAGAAATACAGTATATACAAAACCACAAATTAGTATCATGTTGAAAATACCAGTCATCACAACAGCACATGGCAATAAAAGGGCTGTAATGAAGAACATGTAATGAGGGCTGTTTAAAACACAGCTATCTTTACAAGTCAAAGCGTGGTTTCCCAGCAGTAACCTAGTTACTATCATATACCTTTCATGTTCCTATTTGCTTATCCCATTATCAAGCACAGGCTTGCATTGCAGGCATTGTATTTGTTTTGCGTGGAACTGTAGGTCTAATAACAAGACTTGTGAATCAAACCTTTATTTAGAGAAATCTTTCTGGTCTGGGGCACAGGAAGCTGAGGTGAGTCAGTAAAGCCAAGAAGCTCAGCAAGCTCTACTTCCACAGAGATGGAAAAAGGAAAACTAAAAGCAGTGGTTCTCCTCAAACGGCCTACGTGTTGAGCTGGGGGTACCACGGCACTAAGTGAGAGCTGTCTGTCAAGACAGATAAGGAGTTAGGGGACATGCTTGCTTCCTGTCAAAGCTACCACAAAAGTTCTGAACCAAAGCAAAGGTCCAATGCCAGGGGTTATGCCTTGTTAAGTGAAAGATATCTCCTTCTCAGAAAAGAGCTGTGCCATATGAATGTCTCTGCTGGAAGGATGAGACATCCAACATGCTCTCCTGGCTGAAGACAAGCCTGAAAGCACCACAATTCCTCATTCACCTCACCTCAGGAAAGATCAAAACTAGGTCAGTCCTGGACGCACTTCTGAATTCCCTTCAATTTAGGTCCCCTACTGGTCTCAACTAGAGACCAAAACCAGAAAACAACCAGGAACAAGTTATCTACAGTTTCAGACATCATGAGCAAAATTAACTGTCTGAACCTCTTGGATGACAATGTGCTGTACAGTGGAGAGCAGGCATTAATGACATGAATGAATTTTACCTAACAGTGTTACAGCCAGGCTAATAGACAATCTCTATCTAATTACCTTAATATAATAAAAGCATGTTTATGGTACAGACTAATGACTGACTGGTCAGTTCACCTGCTTATTTGTAGTCAGGGCAGGTAACTACAACCACAGCAGGAGTACAGAATATTCAATCCCTCCTATTATGCATCAAAACAATAGTCACAGTTGCAGAGGGAGACTTAGACTGCCATATGCTAACAGAGCAATGGCAGATTTCACTTGTTGGAAACTAATTTCCCAATGAAAATCAAAGATGGTCACATCTCAGTGAGACAGCTGTGAAGATACAGAAGGATATACTTCCAGATTTCCCCTGCTAAGAGCTGCCTTATGAAAGACTCACAATTTTTCACCTTTCCAAGGGCATAGCATTCTATTATATTAAATTGGAAATAAAAGCTCTCCACTCCCCAAAACATAGCAAAATTGAATAATAATTGGGAGGGAAAAAACAAAGTAATTTGCAAACCTTTATAGGATCTACAGTCATATCATAGGGCAGAATACAATCACAGAAAAGAAAGGAAATTAGTGACAGGATTAGTTTGTTTGTAACTTAACTAAGAACTCAACGAAGAGAAGAAATGACTGCCAAATGGGATTCTGTCTTTTTTAACATCTACTGCCATCAAATCTATTCCCTAAAACAAATAGTACAGATGATGATGGTGAGGCTTTCTTGACAAAAAAAGCCAGCTTTACCTGACAAAAGCCAACCCACTTCAAGTGTGAATTTTTATTTATTTTGTCTTTTCCCAAGGGATTTGAACAAAACTAATAATATATCATATATCACTATATAGACGTGGCACAGGCATAGAGCCCTTCATTTATATAGCTTCAGTCTCAAATATATATTACAAAAGATCATAGGCAAAAATATTTCTAGATGTGGTTTGATTCTTCAGGCTTCACATAAGCAGGATTTTTGTTTGAATAAATACTGCAGAAATAGGTCCCTGCTCCTCACTTCACATTCCATTTATCACTGATGTGCTCAGGCAGTTGCTGCAGAAACACAAAGCAGAAACGCCTCTGTATTTAAATACAATAAATACCATCTGCCAGCTTCTAAGTTCTTAACATGTTTCTGCTCCTCATCTTTCCTACCCTTTCTTTCCCCTTCTTCCCAGTCTCTCTTCTCTTTGTGAATCTGAAGCAATGATTAGTAGTGGCAGTTTGTGCTACCAGCTTACTTCTACAGCCTTACACAGAAATCTATTACCCAGCAACTTGCTGTGGTGGCTCAGCCTCTCAAGGTCACTCATACATATCCTCCTTCCCTACTTCACAGTACAGATGACAGGAGGAAGCTTCCTCCTCTTTGTACACCAGTCATATTGTGTAAGTAGAAATCAATTGTACAGGGGGCAGAAAAAAGATTCTTTTGCTCCCAGCCAGGACTGGTCTAAGATTTCCAAGGCTTTTCCTCACTCCCTTTTGATGAGGTTTTTGAGTTTCAGCATTACAACTGAGCTGGTAAATTCATATTCAGCCACATCATGAAGATTCCTTTCTTTCAAAGCAATTCCTCCAGCGACGCTTTCAAACAATGCAAAGGAAGGAGAAAAATCAAATGAAACTTGAAATCTCCACTCCCTGCTTTGAAGGCAGAGTCCTTGCAGCACATTATAATTAGCAGCACATTATAATTAGCTTCAGAAGAAGCTGGTGGCAGGGAGAAAACATGACTTCAAATGCCTAACATGGATACTCTGTCTGCTTAGGAATTACAAGGTTTTCTACCTTTCTGAAATAAAAATAGGCTTTCATCCTGCTACACAAAACAGCCTGTACCTCCTGCTAGAGTAGATTGTTTCCTAGCCCGTCACTGCACAAATCTGAACTGCTTCAATGCCTGCACTTCTGGAACCAATAATGAGAAAGAAAACATCTCTGAGGCAGACGTGACCTATAAGTAGTCATATGAAAAAAAAAATAAGGGAAAAAGAGAAACACAGAGTTTATTGAGTCTTGTTATCTTCCACCTCAAAGTTTTCAAAAATGAGTCATTAAAACAGTTAACACTGTTTTACTGCAGAAGTTAGCAACTTATCTAACTATTCTTGATAAGGACCATATGACCTACTGTGGTCTCTTCCAACTTCACTCATTCTGTGATTATGTGATAAGCCATGAAAACATTTGTTTACAAGACAAACTAAAAAAGTGCCTGTTTTAAAATGCTATTAAAAGTATAGTTATGTGTTGATTCACAAATGTACAATAAGTAGAATAATTTGAAGATCTCAAGTAAGTAACCTGTTTTAAAGAGCTAGACAACTGTTTCCCTCCAAGACATACTTCATTTTCTTTAATCTATGTCTCAAGGCAACATCAAGAAAAAGAACTTAGAAAATTGTTATGGAATATATCGTATAAGCATAATAAGCTCTTCAATACAAATTAAAGCAAGGCAAGTGGGGAAGCTGTGACCACCATTTCAAAGACAAGACAGGGTGAATGGATGCATGATGAATGAGTACCTTGCATGGAAGACTGGTGAAAGCATTTTAAAAAACTGCAAAAATAAGGAAAACCCCACACTGACAGATATTCTTGTCTAGTCCATGTCTGCCTGTGTATGAATGACTTGGAATAACTTACTACCTTTCAAGATTTTCAGACTAGAGTTATACTTTCTAAACATTTTTCATAGAATTAAGTCTAGAGGGAAATAAAAAAGTCTGTATCATCTCTGGACTACTCAAAAACCCTCTGTCTACTATGAACAGGGTTAAACCCCTCAATGAACCTACTATATCTACTAATTGCAAAGCTGCCTAAAAGGTTTTCAAAATACTTCTAAGTATTGACAACTCCACAGCCTCCTTACACAGGCTATTCTAGTGTTTCATTATGCCTTCTAACCTGATCAGGCACTTCTGGTCTCCACTTGCTTCTTATCTAAAGGAGCTGCAAGTATTATGAGGAAAACTTGAAGACAAGAATTCTGCTGTAAGTTTACACATGAAACTGGATCTCAGAGCTGGAACATTAGTAAATGTCAATGTCTGCAGGAAAAAAAAATAAAATAAACTTATTGTTATAAAAAAAGCATATGAGCTTTTCCTGTGAGGGGGAAAAAAAGTAGTTCTTGGGGGAAAAAGATCCTGCTGGAAAGTCAAGCAATGCTATTCCCCCTTCCCCAAGTTGAAGAGGAGGTCATTCAGGGAGCACAAGCTAACAAGGCATCAGCTCTTCAGCATCAAGCAGAGTCCCTTCTACTCTTTACTCTATGTGAGCATCACATGCATGTGTGCATGTGAGCACCAATGAGGCATCATAGAGTTATCTGGTTCACCACAAGACAGAAGTCCTGGTCATCAACCCATAGGAAAATGCTTAATATGTTTAAACAGAAGCGAAACCCAAAATCCAGCCCCCTCTTTCCTTAGTGCTGCCACCACCCATTTCCTACCCATTTACTGGAGCTGGTGACATCACAATGTCTTTGGACTTCTTTTCCTCTTCCTTAAAGCTGTCTTGCAGCAAAAAGTAGGTGGCTGGTGATAGGACAGGGCATGGGGAATTATGCACACGAATTTCAAAAGGAGAACAAAGAAAGCTCTTCTTTGTTGGCTGCAGGTCTGGTTTTGAAGATTTTTGCCCAAGTTCCCATGGAAGATCCTGTAAGCAATTCCCTCGGATAACAATTCAATTAATTACATGGCTGTGCTTTTAAGGGCAGAGGTTACTAATAGAGAGGTAGGCAGAAATTATGATTTTTAATTTCCCATCCATCACAGTAAGTTACGCAAGGAAAAACATAAGCACAGTACAGCCTTTTCATATAGTCATGTTCTAAGTCCCATTAATTTCAGTACTTGCTTGCAGGAAATTATTTTAATTTACTTTTCTTCAAGAATCACATATTCCAACACAGGCAATGTGCTACTTTTGCCACAAATGACTGAGGACAGTATGTGTTGATCAAAGGAGCTAGTACCCAAAAACAGTGAAAGAAAACATGCCGCTTGGCAAGTTCCTATGACACCAACATTTGCTTTGTATGGGTGTGAAATCAGGCAGTCACATCTCGTCAGGATGTGGTTACTTGTTGAAAATACAAGACAACAAAGCTTTTTCTACTGTGTGCAGGAGCAGCACCACAAAGGGACTGCTTAGCAAAGAAAAAATGGTTACTGTTCATTCACTGCAAATCACTGTTTAGAAGGAACACGACTCTTCTCAATACTTTCTTTTAAGCTGTTTCCTACACACACATACAAACCAAAAATCATTTTGTCTTCAGGCATCCTTGGCCTACTTACAAGTTTTATTACTTTTATGCCTGTCTATCTTTAAGAAATATTATCCCTACCTAGCCACTTGAGTAAACCATTCACTCTTACAAATGGTACATTAAGACCATTTAGTTTATTATAAAGACCTCAACGTTCACTTCTTCATGGGAATTAGTTATCAGCAGAAGGGACATGATGGCCTGAAACAAAGTGCAAAAGCTACCATCTCCAGCTAGCAAGTGATCCCCAAAAAGATTTTGGGAAGAAGTTACTGATGGTCTTACAGTACAAAGTTAATTGAGAAGAAACAACAGGTATCTGTCCTGAGCACATCTGCAGGATTTCCATGTTGGTAGATTCATATGAGTAACTTCTGTTTCCTCTCAAGGAAAGCCTACTCTATAATATACTAAAATCAGTCAAAAAAGACAGCTGGAAAGGATGATTATGAAGCTACTGTTTCTGCCACCTCCATGATGCTTGTATGTTCCAACATACATTAGAGTTCCACAGATAATTCTGTCGTTCTCTGTTCTATATGCCTACTCTGCCTAAATACGTATGTACCAACTCTCCTCCCCCTGAGAGATTAAATGGAGAAATTGATAAATTAACCTTCAATCAACTGTTCTCAACCTGAATTTAATCTGAATTTTGCAATTTGTCTCAAACTTGAAGAAGGATTTCTGCATGAAAATCCTTTACAGTTTTCCAGGTATGTCAACTGGTCCAATAAAAACAATACTTTTGACTGCAAATCATTTATATCACCCATTTTCCTTAACCCTGTCCCAACTGTGTTCAGTCAATCAGACATCATCCCGAACAATAAAGACCAGATGTGCTACAGCCTCCTATTAACCATGAGGACAGGCAGTATCTGTCACAGTACTTCATGATGTCCAACAAATGGCACTTCACACAAGTAATCACTGCCCAAACAAAACGCAGGTGGAGCTCCAGATGTCAGTTCTAATTTAATAGCACTAAGCTACTCTCCTACCTTGCACAAACTTCATCTCTCTTAAGCAACAAGTGCTATTTGCACTCAACTATTTCTGCAGTAAATAATAAAGGATTTACACACTACACATCACCTTCTTGAAGTTTAATGTAGGTTTCTGGCATGCACATCAATAATATGTTCTACTGAGGTGGCCTGTGAGGATGTAGAAGGCACTCTGGAGAATTATGCTCTAAGTGGTTCTGTCATGACTGCTACACGAGGTCTGCACTATGAACCAGATTTTCTGAATAAGAAAGGTACAGAAGAAGTATCATGAAAAGTTCTGCTCTGTACTTAGTAGAAGGAAGCATCTTAGCGAGTGGTGGCAGGTGTCAGGTTTCTGTGAATATTAGATTATGTTTTTTATTAAATTATTCAGTATCTGATGCACATAAACCAGGAAGCCTAGGACATTCATCTGTACAAGGACATACAGGTGGAAGAGATGAATGCTGGGAGAAGAAACATGAAGAGTGTGTGAGAAACAATTTAAAATAAGGTGTTAAGTGATCTGCAGTGTTCAGTAATGCAGCCTTTGATAGCCCTTATCAGCCAGCACTTTCTAAAGTGACAACCAAACAACTTTCATATTCTGGCACACAGACTTACCCTGGGACAAAGAAAACCACACCTGATCCATCACACATCTCTCTCCTGCCATACCCTCATCAAATACGACCCTGCATCTCATGCCTTACCAGGGGAGTGTAAGAGGACTAACTCCTGTGTCGCACTGATGAAGTCGCTGAAGCAATGATAGCTTAAATGAACAGTATGTATGATGTTACTCCAGTTCTCATTTTGATGGTTAGGGTGGCATATTGCTGTCTATATCCCAAACCAGAAGATTAAATGAGAGCAGGGTGACCTATATTAAGCATAAGCAACTGACATCTTAAATTGTTAGACTCAAAAAAGTCAAATCCAATAATTATGAAGTTGTTGCAAATCTGCTCTTATAAAACACCAAACATATGAACAAGTACTTGCCATCAAGTATTTGAATTTCCACAGTTTCTTTTCAAGTATTTTGCTGATACCAGGAGGGCCAGGAAAAAAAGAGACTTCAAATCTAATATACCCAGGCAATATTAAGCCATTCACATGGCAGAATAAAAGAAATTGCTATTAATAAACTTTGTGGATGATACAAAGTCAGAACACAGCTTAAGAATCAGATGACTTTGAGACGTAAGGTAACAGAATTGGAACTAATTTTGATAGGACAGATGATCTCATGATATCTTGCAGAACTAATAAAAACAGAGCCTCATAATTCAGAAATGACAGAGTGGGGAGATATCTGGGAACATTAGCTTCTCACTGAAAGTTTCTGTGCTGTTCGTATTATGCAGCTCTAAGAAGGGAAACAAATGGCATCAGGATATTTTTTCCTGGACAGAAGGGAATGGCACATTGCAGCACTGAGAGAATCTCTGAGCCAGCACATCAGTACCAGATATCCACACTCAGGAGGAATTGCTGAAACAAAGGAGAGGCAGATCAGGGCTATCAGGATGGCCCAAGAGCAGAAAAGTTTGGCTCACTCAAGCTATCAAGCAAATGCTGAAAGAGCATTGTGTGAATATGGCTTATGGATGTGGAAAGTTAATAGTATAGAAAGCGAACAACTGAAGCTTAACACTTCTAGCACAAGAATGCCCATATCTAAAGTGACTGAAAATACAGGTATCTGACACTCTGAAGCTTCTTCTAATTACTTTCACAGATTAAAAATATTTAACAGCTTTATTAGGTGAATAAGATCAATCTTAAAAAGAGTATGTGAATTTATTTCAGTGATACAGTACCTCCTTTCTTCTATTTCCTGTAATTAATAAAAAAGGGAGATTTTCCAGACTGTCTTACAGACCTCTTTCTTCTCTTCCACCACTGCTTGAGAAACACACTGCAGACTGAGAAACACTTTGCTACCACAGACTGCAACAAGCATTCACTGGACAAGGAGGAAGACAGCACCTTGCAGCAATAAGCAAAGGCTTCTATTTAAGCAGGGTAGCACCAGCCATAAACCTTTTCCAATCACCTTCCAGGTGGCCAGGATACGAAAATTTGAGTATCCAAAAAGAATAAACATGAACCAAGTTAACAGATGTCAGTCTTAAGTTGCATTTATTCAACCACAATTGACCTCTTTGATAGAATGAGTCATTAGCATTTCCTTAATTATAGGGCTATCAACACTGTCCATACTCAGGACTCACACTTTCATTTACAACACTACAGGCACTTCTGTTACTGGGGTTCTTTTGCCATATGCACTGTTTATATGTACTAATTAGATAATCTAAACATTAGGGAAGTTATTTGACTCAAATGAATCATGTTTAATTCATATATTTAGGAAGTAGACGTATTTTCACTTAATTTCTCTCCTTCTAGCATGTAGTGGTTCAATAGCCTTAATTTCTATATATAGGAAGTTTATCCTCCTTAGTTGCAAATCAAAAATCAAGAATTTAGGCTTTAGAAAGAAAGCATTTGAGAACTAGACAGAAAATCCCATTATTTTTGCTGTTCTAAATCCATACCATCAAGATGTTTAGCCTGCATTTTCAGCTACTGACAAGAAGAGATGCAAATTTATCTTACAGAAAAATGACTTGTGATAAAAACAACCTAGCAGTTGCCAGAGAAAGCAATTTCCAGCACAAATTGAAAGAAAAGTGAATTTAATTAGGAAACTAAAAAAAAGGTAATTTAAATCCTCAGAAAACCTGCAATGTTTTTAAATAAAGCCTCTATTTAGCAAGAGTTACATTTCACAGATGTGTAAACATATTGAAAAAGAAGGAACTAACCTCTGCAGAACAGCAGAACAACAAAGCTAGGGATAATTTCTTCTATGGTTTCTGTACTTTTCCAGTAGTACCTGCATTGGGTTTTGATTACAGATAACTAAAGCACTCATAAGAAATACCTACATATTACCAGAAATAATATGCTACAAACTATTTTTTTACTTAAGGCACATAACTTCTACTTAGTTTTCTTATGCACAAGATATTCTACTTGAATTTCAATAATGGAAACAAAGAGCTGACTGAGTACCTATATTATATCATCAGAGTTAATGGTGAATAACCATGGAACCTCTATCACAGAGAACACTGTTCAGAACAAAACCATTACTCATTTTTCACTTGCATTCTATGAATTCCCTGTCTCTGCCTATAATCTTACAGCATCTCATCACATGAGGTCTTGAGAGACAAGAACTATGTCCCAGTGCTTATTTTAGCTTCTTATTTCCTATCAGTGACTTTCACAAAATGTTCTTTAGAGGAACAATAAGGTCAGAAACTACAAATCAAACAAATGGCTTTCATGAATTAAAAATAAAGTACTACAGATCAGATATACCTATCAAGTATCAAGATGTGATTTTTCTACTGGGGTCAGTCAGTAACCCCTTAAGATAATGTTATCCAAATATATAAATATACAAAAATTCTCACTTTTTCTTATTGAAGAATATAATGCACATCAGAAAGTGCACATTCTGTTAAGAAAGACATGCGCTCAAAGGATATGACAATATTCCCACACCTAAGGACACTACTGCCTCTCGATTCACATTTAGCTCGACTGTGCTTTAATTCCTATTTCCTCAAAGCTTTTAGAAAATGAACCCACTGGTGGAATATGGCAACCCACTCAGGAGCTTGTGTGCTCCAGCAAGTGAGGATACAAATGTATCACTCACTTGCCTAACCTCTCACTGCTAAAACTGAAAGGGTATCCACAAAAAAAAGGTTTCCTGGCTTACTGCCGTGTAGTCCCAGCAGCTCAGTATAACACTGCAGAAATTCTGTGCAAAGAGGTAATTAAATTAGCTCCGTAATTTTTCATGTCTGCTGCAACAGTGTTGTAGTCTTAGAACTATCAGTGTTGAATAATTTTCCTTCGAAACAGAGATTTAGCTTACATGGCACACGGACACACCTTGCATCATCAACTGGCTCCAAATTTACGCTCATTTCTTCAGTTTCCAAAGACAACCTCTGGCATCTACAAAAGGCAGGCTGTACTCTGGTAACCCAAGACATTTTCCTATTCAACACTTTGCAAATGATGAAGAGTAGCAGTCAGACACACCATTTCAAGTAGGTACAGGAGAAATAGTTATTGGTTCTTTTAAAAGGCATGATCTGACTTGTCCTAGCAGTAACAAAAAAAAGACCCATTATACAAACAAGGCATGCATGTGACAGGAGTAGACTAGAATTACAAAATCAGAGGCATACACACTGCTCATATTTCTGTCAACTTTACGATAAATATTTCTAGCACAACAGAATCACAAGGAAAAAAATCAAAAAACTTTCAAGATTTAACCATGGGGAACAATATTACACAAAGTATACCAGGTATGTCCTAGTTACAGCAGCTGGGACCAGCTTATCACTGTGTGGGTGTAACAAAACTGTGTATTCTATACCCTCCATGTAATTTATAACAAACAGTTAATAATGGATCATTTGCAGCAGCTGCCCAGGGCACACCTGAACTTGACACCTTAGGCTACAAGCTGGGTGTTAAAGAACCCTGTGAGATAGGTGAGTGTTCCTGTCTTCACACCAATGACTCAGCTGTCATAACTCCCTTCCAGCAAGGCATTAGCACCTTCACATCCAGACTGAGGGATCATGACTGGCAATGGGCCACCAAAGATTTCAGGAATATCCCATGACTCACAGAGTTAAATCACCCACTGTGAAACTCCTTGCCCTGAGGGAAGTACTGGGCATTCCCACCTGAACCTGAGGATATATAATCTTCAGGTTTTGGGACTTCTGGTACCATTTGTTGGATCCAGAGGAGGACCAGAACATCAGTAGGACTGGGACCACCACTCTTGACAAGACTACGACCATCATGCTCACCAACAGGTTTTCCTTTCCTTTTACTTTGTATTCAGGGGAACAATGTGGCACTCAGCACAGGGGTTAATGAACACCATTCTGTTCATGCCCCAGGGTGCTGGGTTATACATCTGTTTTTTGTGGGTTAAAACCAATTCTTTTTTGTATCGTTATATTTCTTATAATCTTTTTAGTAAGTTGTAACTCTGACTTGTAATCTCTCCTGAGTTGGGTTCATTTCTCCTGTCAGTTTACCTTTAAACCAGCATACAGCTACCAGAATTTTATTCCATGACAAACTCTTAAAAAATGTAGAGAAATCTCAGAACAAAAAAGACAGCCTATCTCAAGAGTCAGTAAATTCATTGAACTTAACTAGAAAATTCCTTTCTGAATTATCTTTACCATCTTTGTTGCCTCAACTTTCTCAAAGCAGGATCCATGTGACTCACTGACTTGGATGCAGCATTTATCAGCTTGAAAAACAATGGAGACAAAATTATTCTGTTCCAACCCTCTAGGCCATACACACTACTGATTTACAATGGATTGAAATACTGTTATTTTAACTCACGCAGGCTCACGCTTGCTCTTTTCATAAGACCTACAGTTTTTTAAAAACAATTCTTCTTGGTCATCTGGACTTCTTGCAGGACTTCAACCACTCAAAATTAGGAGAAGCACAGTAACAGCTACATCAGACCCATCAAAGGCAGACTGCACAATTGTTCAGTTGCCCACTGTCACCAGAGATGCCAGAGATCTCTGAGGTTCTGTGCACACCTTTTGGAACTTCTCTAAAGTCTTGCCCAAAAAGCTGGAAAGTAGAAGGCCAGTGCAAATGAACACTACTCAGCATTTGAATTTCTGATTATATTTGAAGGCTTAGACAATAACCTCTGTTATCAATACTGCTGCTCAATGTTTTAGCAACTGCTTGCACCACAGTAGAACCAAGAAGGGACAGGAAGAGTCTTGAGGTACCCCAGGTATGCCCTATCTCATTAGGGGCTTGTTATTTGAAAATGGTGTAATTTTTAACAGTTCAAATCCTTCTCCAAATGGAATTACCATGTAACCCAAGAGCAGTGAAAGAAAACATCAGCTAGTTCAGCTGAAGGACAGAAATCATTTACGATCTAGGTTACTGTGAGCATCATTCTGTACAATTCTTTTCTGACTGCCAAGGGTGTGACTGAGAAGCTTGTGAGACAACACTTCAGCCAGATGGCATGCAAAAGCCCTTCCAACAGCCTGGCTCTGTGGGACAAAGCTCGCATGGAGGCTTCCACAAGGAAGAGCTCAACACACAGACCTCCAAATCTAGATGTTGTAGCACATCAGATTGCTCCCTGACACAGTACAAAACAGATCTCAAAGTTCAGCAAGGAACTTTGATTTATGAACTTTGTGCAAAAGGTACATACTCTTGAAGAGAAACAGAAGAGCTGCTTCTATGAGGGTCCAGCCATAAACCTGAAGAGGAAGTCTCTCTGCTCTTAGCTGAGAAAAAAATTTCTAAATGATCAAGAAAAAAATAAATGTAAAACAAGATCGAAACATTGTTTTAAAGTACACTTAATTTTTTTTTTTCAAATCAGAGCTGGCCATTTATTTAAAAAGCCCACACAACCAGGAATGTGGACAGAAAGAAGTGTTTCATCTATCAACCCTATGTGGCAGGGATAGAGGGAGTCCCAGGCTCGCCACTGCTCTCCTTTTAGAAGCAGAGAGCTAAGGCAGGGTATGCAGTGTACAGAAACAGTCTCTAGGCAATCTTACAAGGCAGTGTTCTTTTATAAAGCATTGGGCACAGACAGGCTGCTGAAAGCAGAGCTCACTGGTAACCACTCAAAGGCAGTTATGCACGACATAGAGGTAGCCTGTGATTGGCAAGGAATAATATGCTAAAAGGAACAGTTCATAAGTCTGTCATTTGGAATATTAAAGTACAAAGAAAGCTTCCACTTAAAAGTGGTAACAGCCACCTCTTCCCAACACTTACTAATTTGTCAACATAACTTCAAGACAAAACTCACAGTTTAGGAGAGAGGCTGATATACTATGCAGTTAAAAAACAAACTGAAGTGAAGACTGATTATACAAAGATTTTTCCCCCCCCGCTGTTTTTTACTTCCCTCAAACATACACTGATGATTACTTAAGTTGGCCAGATCCTCAACTGGAATAAAAATAATCTTTGTCTCCAGTGTAGTCACTGTTACACCATGCTGAGTTACACAAAATAAGGATTAGATTCATCACACCCTTTACAAAGCTAAAGCTTTATCTGTGTTTTGATCTTGGCAATCTATTTGCAATTCAGCCTCAATGCTTGCTTAGTCAGAGAATTAAAACCTGCATGTACATGTGCATAAAGTGCACAGTGTAATAAGTGAAAAATACGTTCCTTTATTAAAACATTATGCCACTTATTTTGAAAGCTGATATTAGACAGCAATGGTTCTAGTGCTTGCTGCACCTCAGTTCCATAAACATGATCCATTTCATTTTCTTACAGAATTAAGACAACAAAACACTATTGACCAAAATGTGATTCAGCCTTTTTGAAGGAGAGTCATCAGTTTTGTTTGTACCAAACAAAATAAACTACAGGTAGTTTAATACAGCCAAGCAAGGATGTAAAACAGACAAGCTGAAATTGCTTTGGGAACCAAGAACAGAACCAGATTTAAAGCAAGATCCTAAGTGCACCAGCCTTCAAGTTACACTGAAAGCCAGAATGGGCTTTCCTCATAGGTGCTATCATAGGAACTGAAACCTTGTGGTCAAACAGACCTTAAAACATACATTAAGCAATGTCTGTACTATTTGAGCAAACAGCTGATCTGGGCACAAGCCTTGCACAGGACCCTTCCAGTTACTGCATGTGTACTGGCACACCACCTCACTTCCCAGCTTCACTCTGGCTCCTATTCCCATATTGCCTCCCTCTCCAAATGCACACAGGTCATTCGAGTTAGATTCTCTCTCTCTAAGTTAACACCCACAAAAAGGTAAACCACAATTTTTCCTCTGGTGAAGAAGAAATTTTAAATCAGCAGAGGTATTTTTGAAACAAGAGGTTTCAATTGATGCTGCCCTCTCTAGTATAGTCTTAAACTACAGTGGTAGAAGAACTCAGAGACAAGTTTTGTTCATTTTTTTAGCCACTGTTCCTTTTAAACTATCCCCATGCTGCAAATTAAAAGCAACCCTCCCTTCAGAAAAAACAAAACAGCTGTACACTTCAAACATTTAATTTCACAGCTTTTTTCTGTCTTTTATCCTGACACAATCTGTCTACAAAACAGCTTCTTCTCTCCAAGTTACACAGTGCGTGGAACAAAGCCAGCCTCACAAGTACAATGAGTTTAACAGTACAGAACTACAGTAGTCAGTGTTTTGAAATGCTCTTTTCAAACCCTTTGGGGAAATTAATTATTTAACAGCCACGTGTCAGAGAGATTTGTCTCACATTTGAAGGCTCCTCTTATCCTTCTTCCCCAAGGAATTTGGCAATACTCCCACATTTCAACAAACTAGCAGTTCCTTGTATGGGACCAGTTAGTGCTGGTAACAATCAAACAGGCATTTATTTTCTCTTGGTCCTCTCTCCACCTGCACTGCCCCCAAAGATCAACACACAGTTTCTTGTTGAAGGTCTAATGAGGCAGTAAACAGAGCAGCAGGAATGACCTTCCAAATGTACTACCAGAAATGAGTAAAAATGCCCTTCCAGACAGACAAGTTGGTCTCACAGGTTACTTCTACTAACATTTATTTTTCATATCTCAAGAAAAAACATCCAACAGAAGTACGCACCTGCAACGGGCACTGCTCATATATAAGAACAGACAACCTTCCTACTCCTTTTTTGGTCTTCCCTGCTTAAAAACGCAATCATGATTACAGGACTTTTCTACAGCAAGAAATCAATGACGTGAGCTGGAAACAGAGGAGAGACTCCAGCACTTCAACTCTTCCTCTTCTTATGAAGATCAAAGACAGCATTATTACTCCCACACCATTTGGGACAAAGTACTCAACAACATTTTCAACCTTCTCATATTGTTCACAGGAACCACCTTTGAAAAGCAGTCCTGAAAATTACTCAGCACCCCAAAATACTACACAACACAAGGAATAACCTAGCACACCACTGCTCTTGAAAGAGGTCCAATTCCCATCCCCATCCTTCCAACACAGAAAAAGAACTTCCAAAGGACTTATTTACAGGGCACATACATCAAGCAACAGCACAGAACAGGCCTTTCCCACTAGCTTTAAGTCACTAAGTCCAACAATGTAACCCACACAGCTTGGGCTGCTTCTGAGACATTGTTTGCCGCTCTGCTCACCTGCACTTGCATAATGATCTATTTATCAACCACCATTTGCTTTCCACATGAAGAAATCCATCACTTCTTATCAGAATAAAGTCAGTATCTCAAAGACTCATGGATCTGCCATTCTAGACTTCCTAATTCACACCAGACAACTGCATGCACCTACAAAAAGCTACAAGCTATCATCATAAAACAATGGAAATTTACATCACCTTTCAGGAAACCTTGAATTTTAGGTATGAATTAATGAAGAGCCTGTGAAGACACAAGGGAGAAGAACTCTATAGTAAGCTTTAATCCGAGCAGAAGTTTTCTGAACTCTTAGCATTTAGAAAAAATACTGAAAATATAGTGTTATACAAAAAGGAAAATGTACTATGATCTCAGTTTTAAACTGTAGATAAATTAAAAACATTTGGAAACTGAAGAGGTAAGTCAGCTATTTTGCCTGTGTATCCCCCTCTTCTTTATGAGCACAAAAGGCAACACATGTTCAAACAATACTGCTTTAGTTGGTATATTTTGGTGGGTAGGGCAAGTAATTAATTAAAATTTCACTTAGATCAGCTTGCATTCAATTTCTGAAAACATAACCCAATCCAAAAAATTAAAACACTTTTTTGAGTACTGCAAGGTTAATATCTTCCTATCTTTTGCCTTTGTACAAAGGGTAGCAAACCATCAAAAGGCAGTAAAATGGGCCCTACAGACAGGTTTGAGTTTGCAGGAAGAAAAAGATTCTTTAGTTCTCTATAATTAGACTGCCAATAAAGCATCCTCAGCAAACTGCAGAGGCTTAGCACACTGCACATCTTTAGATGAGACACTATATGAGCACAGGGAAATACGTGGAAAATGTTAGAGAATGGTATGAAACTGCTTTCAGGTAAAAAAAAAAATCCAGTAAGATAGGAAGGGAACTCCTTTACAGCGGCACAGCTGTATCAATGAGAGCCCCAGCCAAAACCCTCACAGCTGCAGATTTCCCACACTTTCCCAACAAGGGTAAGCTTCTTTAGAAGTGGCATCCTCAAGAAATCAAGAAATTAAATCTGTACAATCATGATCTATATTTCCTTACATAGTACAGGCAAAAGATGCATTCATTCATTAAAATCTTTCATTAGCAGTACTTAATGATTCCTGGATTTTTTTAATAGAGCCAAATAAGTACCAATGAACAGTAAGATATTTATTTACAATGAAAAACCTCTCAAAGAAGCCCACTTATCTTTAACTTTCAAAGAGAACACCACGCTCAGAGATGCAGTATACTGGAGACTCGATTTAGAAACACAGCTAAGTGAAGAATAATGAGACTGAAATCTACTTCCCACTTCTTTAGTACCATGAGAGAAAGCAAATGTTACTTATTGACACTTCAGCAATTTGCTTGAGTACAGAAAAAGCATACAGATGTAAAAGTGTGATAACTAAAGTGCAGAACAATCTATACACAAACAACTGCACTGTAATCTCTTTGCAGTTCCTTATTTTGTTTCAAATGTTATTTTGGCAAGTGGGTCTGGAAAAGGGGTAACTGCCTTCCCCAAACTAAGCACATGAAAGAATTGTTTCAACAAATTTTCATTTGGATTCTTAGTCACAATTAAAGGATTTCTACTTCTGAAACATGGAGATGGAAGAAACATGTTAAAGCATAACACTTTTCCAAGAGGGAAGTAAAGGAAATTCAGAAACATACATTTAGATTGCTCAACAAGACCCCATTACCTTGCAACAGTCTGAGAAGTGAGAAAACAATACAATCCTTAAGTAAGAAGCCTTAATATGAAGGTTGCAAACAAGTCACAGGAAATAACCACCTGGCCACAGAGGAGTACGAAGCGTGTGGACAACAGCAAGTCTTTCATCTCAAGTGTCACACTGAAAAACCTCAAGTATCTGCTGAAAGGACATATTGGTTCTTACTGGTTTGCAAATCCTGCTGCAAAAAATTAGTCAGACACCAGATACTTCCACCGGACCAGCTGCTGAAATTTTTGTTACAGGATGAGCCTGAAAACCCACTCCACAAAAACGTGCTGCTACATGACTCCCATAATTTTGAAAGAGGAAGAATCACCAAGGTGTGCACTGTCAGCGGTACACATTGCTCCAAAGGGAGCAGGATGAGTAGAAGATGTAGCCAATCAAGAGCAAGTGAGACACACTGCACCTCATTTAGATGCTACACCAGTAGATCTGACTGACCAAACAGAGAATTCAGAGCTCCCCCAGTAGCTCCTCCTGTGGCAGTAGTGTTCTTTCCTAGGCACAGCTGGATTACTGCTAGTTTGTATTTGCTTGTAACTGATGATGGTGATCCATGGGCTATTTTTCTGCATCTTTGCATCAAGTTTAAGAGACTACAGTTCAGATTCAGAATCACTTTAACAACTAAAATCAGGCCCATAGTTAAAATGGGGTTTCTACAAATATGAAACGTTTCTTAAGAAAAGTTTGATCCTCTGATTGTGATATTCATCCTTAAAGAATAAACAACAGAACACCAAAATGTCTTCACATTCTGTGCTATGACCTGGATTATTAGATACCATGTTACCAAATTATGTCGTGTCAGACAGAAGTATTTTCATACAAACACTCCACATCTACCCCAGTTCAGGAATCTAGGAAGCTTGCTGGCCAGATCTAATACTTAACAAAAGGTGCTAAAAACTTAGTGAAGTGCAATGCCAGACACCAAACAGAATGCAGTTCACCTTCTATTGCTTCCCTGCCATCCTTCTTTCCAGTGTGCAGGCTATCACCATCACCCTTCTTCAGAACAGGAATCTGAGGCAATAAAAATAAAAAATAATAAAAAAGGGAAAATGAAGACAAGTGACCTCTACAAAGGCTCCAGCAACAACAGCATAGTATCAGTGACAGTGAAGATGCTCTTTTTCTTGAAGATCTAACTGCCTCCTTTGCTCGTCACTGGTCTTGCATAGAAAGCATCAGTATCAAAAGTTTTTTCACATTCATTTTAACAGAAAGTAGTTCCTTTCTCCCAAACTAAGAGTTAAGCATAACAGACCCTGTCCCTTTTAGGTTGAATTAGGAACTCTGCTAAAGGTCATGCACAGATGTAATTCAAGTCGGACAGCATGTTTGCATCAGCCTGCAGTCTTGGTTGATCCATTTGAGATGACTGTCAATATTTGAACCACTAAGAAAACTGAATGAACAACACCTGCAAGTGGCATAAAATGAGAGGGACTGAAATGTTATTAGTTGATACAGCAATTTAATGATAGTAGGGAAAATGTGGAGGCATGTTAGGTACAGCAGAGGACTTATTCATAGCAAATAATGTAATTCTACTCCACAAGCACAATCTAGAAAAAAGGGAGTTCAAGCTGGGATAGGTGCAGCAAATGCATGCACACATACATAATCTTACTCTACCAGTAACACAGTGGAGAACCTGGTGCAGTTATTGGCTCCTTCTGTCTTTACAAATTAAAGAAGAGAAAGTCAAGGTTTGGTCTCAGTGGAGAACTGTACAGATAACGAGCAGCACTGTCACAAGTACATAACAGGTATAAACGGGTATTAGGAAGCAGGCTGGAGGAAGGCATTGATGAATTAGAGTAGATGAAACTTTAAAGTAGATGATTTCTACTGGAGATTACTTTTTCTAGAATTTATCTAGATTAAATCTAACATGGGCATTTCCTTTGTACACTCTATTTCTAGAGTCATTGCCATGGTTTGGCTTGAGAGAAAACAAGAAGGCTAAGGTAAGGTCTAGCTTTCCAGAGGTTCAAATCAACATTTTCTCCTTGCATGACTATGAAATCTGACCTCCAATTTCCCCCAAGTAGCTGTAAATTTTTCATAATCTTTACCAGTGGCTTTGTATGGATACGGTGTGTGGAACAAGGATAACAAAGGCTTATATGGACAAGTAGCTTGAGAAAAATATATTTTGCAGAGATTACTCAAAATAATGATGCAAACAGGCTAAGAAAGCAGTCCTAAGTGTCCTATGAAAGCTCTTTGCTATATGCACTTTGACAAGTGTAACTCAGTTTGCTTTACAAATAAGACACTATAGGATTGTATTAAGGGCACTGGCATACTTTGACAACAGCAGATTGCTTCTTCTGCAGTATAAAGTGACAATAGAGGGAAGTGGTGGAAGAAGAAAGCCCAACCTCTCTGGGGCAGTCTTGTTTCCTATTCCTTCCTACCTACTCAACTGCACGAGAAGTGACAATTCTCTTCCCCGCCCCAGCACCACCTTCATATGAACAAGTAAAATGGGCCAAGGGCTCCTCTAAACTCCAAGTGGACAGCAGGTTGCATGCAGGGAAACAAATTCTTGAAGATGAACATGGCCCTGATACTACTACAGAGCCTTATTCAGAAGTCCAGTTCTCACACTGCAAAGCCTATAGTTGCACTTGGAAGGAATTAGCTTTCCGCTATTATAACAGCCAGCTGTGATGATGGAACTTGAAGCAGTTCTCAGTTTCCTCCAGTTTTGTTTCTAGGAAGCTCAGTCATAAAAAGAATCAGTTTCCATTTTGTTTTTGCTGCAGTCAATGAATAGGAGTCAAGGGGCCTCTTTCCACACAAAGATGGGTCTTCCCCGCAGCAGGATTTATAAACTGTGTCCTACACAGCGTAACTTTACCCAGAGGTGTAATAATACCCCTTTCATAGCACAAGAATAGGTATTAGTACTACTATAATTTATTTATGAAGGCAGATTACAAGCCAAGTCAATTGCTTTTAAAACCCTTATGCACCAGTCCACACAACTGTCACTGTTGCCAGGTCTTTTGTTTATGCAAAGTTCACCTGGTGCGGAGAAGTCAGCAGGAGGCCAGTTTGCCACTCACCCTGGGAGCACGGAGGGATCTCAGTACAAGGAGAAGCTCATTTACCCCCAATACAGTAGCATCAACAGGACAAGTTAACAACCACTGTTCCACTCAGGCAAATACCTTCCACCCAGCACCTCTGAAGAAGCCATGGGTATGCACCATTCTCGTGGTCTGGGCAGGTGGCAGAATTATGTCCCAAACAGCCCGCTGGAGCCCAGTGACCTCTGCTCAACCTGGGGCTGCACTGCACCAGCCAACCAAGAACAAATTGATTTAACAATGACAAACTACTTTCCCACTGCCCAACAAGCTACATAGCCATGTGCACATATGGCTCAAATCCCAAGACAACCTGTTCCCTCTATGTGTTTGGTCAACTTCATAAGCTAGTGTAGAATAGCTGTGTGCATGCTTTGTGATGGTTTGCTATCACATCGAGGGGATAAGGAAGATGTATTCCCACCTCTTCCAATTCAGACACAAACAGCATCCATGAGAACTGTGATGTATTTCACACTAAATGCTTCCTTCCTTGGCATACATCTTGATTCTCAGTCTTTAAAAAAAAAACCTGAGGACAAGATGTCCCTAAATTATTTAAAAATAAAACCCAAGATTGATTACTTGCATAACCTTTGTTCTTATGTCATCTTCTGAGCACATTTACATTTAAAATTTTTATTGCTATTACCTTGTTGAGGCTTGCAGTGTTCAATTTCCTTATTAGGGTGCACTCAGTTGAGTTCAGTATTAGGGGCAGTTGATCAGGATTGTCATTTTACAAAAGGAGATTGGATTAACAGGCAGTTGAACCAATCTATGAATATATATTTGGAGCCAGAAAATAGCTTCTGATAGTTAGAAGCCCAAAGACTTTCATGTTTTGGTGTTGTGTTCCAGGGGAGAGAGAGGGAAGGGATGTTGCTCTAGGGTTCCTGTGTGAGGGGTTTTTTTTTTCTGTTTGTATTGGGGTTTCTTTGTTTTGTTTCTTTAAATTTAAAACACAACAGAGGGTGCCTAACTCTTCCTAGTCTTTTGGCTCATTTCAAGACCAACACAGAGCAAAGTCTGTTCTTTTCAAGTTGAATGTCCTCTCTGTAACTAATGCTCTTCAGTAAAGGTCAAGACACATAGAGAACTAGCACTAGAACTGTTACTTTGTAGATATTTGTCAAATTGGATAAGAGCATCAAACAGGAATGGTTTATCTACAGTAAAACATGAAGATATAAAAGCAACACAAACTGTAATATGGGAAATGGATGACACATCCTTTGGGGAGCAGGACACTTGAGCCGAACAAGGCCTCCAACCTGCAATTAAAGGACATTTACGCAATTCAAATTTTGTAAAAGCTGGCAGTTTATCAGAACCAGTACTTTCACATGTGCAACACTCTCATTAGAAAGGTCTCCCTGATGCTAATACATAATGGAGCAGGTCAATAGCGAAGCTAAACTCACCCTGTCTGACTCATAATGGGTTTCAAGAAAGGCGACAACTTCTCAGCACCAATTATTGAAGGTAACTTGGTATGTGCCGTTACACCTAGTCCATTCCACTAAAAGCAAGTTGTTGCTCTAGTTAATCTTTTTCACTATACTTTCAAACTGGAAACCAAGTTTCCACCTCCTCTTTCATTTGCACTGATGAAAAGTTCGAAGTGTGTGTCTTAGCCTTCTGGATTGTCCATAGTTACAAATGAGAAGTGTAGTGCTGTTACCAAACTCACAGTAGAGAAGCATCAAGTCACAGCTACACATGCTCAACTAACATGCCCCATTTATTCCATATAGCCATTTTATGGTAAGAAGCTTGTGAAAGGTCTGGAGAACAAGTCTTATGAGGAGCAGCTGAGGAAGAAAAGGAGGCTCAGGGGAGACCTTAGCACTCACTACAGCGACCTGAAAGGAGGTTGTAGCGATGTGGGGGGTCAGTCTCTTTTGCTGAGTAAGAAGTGACACAACAAGAAGAAATGGACTCCAAGTACACCTGGAAAGGTTTATACTGGATATTAAGGAAAATTTCCTCATGGAAAGGGTAGTCAAGCACTGGAACAGGCTGCCCAGGATTTGACTTATTATCCCTCAGGCATTTAAAATATGTGTAAATATGGCTCTTAGGTACACAGTTCAGTGGTGGAGTTGGCAGTGCTGGACTGACATTTGGACTCAATCATAAATGTCTTTTGCAACCTTAATGATTCTAAGATTCTGTGAATATTTTAACTCAAGCTAGTCTGGCTTGATTCATGTGAACAGAGAAGCACCCCCAACACAAGCTGTACTACTCAAGTGGGGACAAGTCATTAATCACAATAGCACTTTAGCTTCCCATATGCAGTATGACAGCAGACATTGCACAAGAAGTGAGAATACTACGTTCTTATATTAGAAAGGAGATAGAAAGAAAAGGAGGATAAGAAAACACCACAACATAAAATACAAAAAAAACCAACTCCCCCAGAAAGCACAGTGTCAAAGATGAAATGTTCTCCTCCAATTTTATGGTACCACTTATCTCTACCTTTGACATCAAATGGAAACCAACTGAACTTGCAGGATCTAAAGATGGCTGCTGCTTTCATTTCATTCTTAAATTAACCCATGCCTGCTCTATTTCACTCTTCAGTGACTTGGTGACTCAGGCTGTATCAGCCTCTCAAAGCAACATGATGCTTGTCACCACTGCAAAGCACGTGCCTCTTTATAATCTCCAATGATGAGCTTCATTGTCTCCAACTGCAGGCTGTTTCCATGACTTTCATCAGACCCTTACAAACCTGACTAATTTATTAGCCACCACATCAATGGCCCCAAAAGACATTGTCATACACCCATACAACTACAAAAAGCACACCCATTTTGATTAATTGGTCTTTAGTTCTTTGAAATAATTTTTTTCAATTCACTATCCTTTCTCTGCTTTTCAAATATCACTCACGTAAGTGTGATAAGTGACTCATATCAAATGATAGCTTGCTCTGTTGTAGAGAAATAGATTACTTTAACCTAGACATAATTTGTTCTGGGCATGACTGGGCAAAAAATTCACAACACAATTTACTCTAGTGGTGTCAGCACTGAAGACTAGATCAGCAACCCTGAGTACAAAGCCATCTGCCCCTCCAAGGACAAGCATGAAGTACTACTCCCTTTTACACACTCTCCATCCCCTAGATGAGACCAGAGTGAGCTAAGCTGAAGGATTCAGCCTGAAGGCTCTAGCATAGCTGATATCTCTGCACTGAGTACCCAAAAGAAAGAATGGGCCAGAAAGCATTGCACGAAAAATAATAGTATGCACCTGTATACAGCTGTGGACTATCTTCTATGTTCCACAGCTTCAAACATATATTATGCTGCCAGGCAAAAGGTAGAAATTTGGCCATATTCAACATCACCATTTGTACATATGAATGCAAAGTACTTGCATACTTCAGGGACACACATAGAGAGTAAAAATTATTTTTTTCAGAAGGAACATTCTCACTACATTACAGAAATAATAAAACAGCATCCCAAATTTATTTGGGCCTATACACGCTGACGCAGCTTTGAAACTTAAGTCAAAGGTATGTTTAAAAAAATGTTTTGAAAACTTGCTGATCAGAGACAACGATGGAAGATAAATAATTCCTAGAGGTCCTCAAATTGAGGCATATGACAGACTTCTACCTCAAGTAGTTTATTATGAATACTAACAATGTTTTCCTTTTTTAGCTTCCTAGTGGCAGAATAGGTGACCTTAAAGAAACCATTTTGCTGCATTTCTTAAACACTGTGTTGGAGGACAGTTTTCCCCAGTACAAAACCATCCATAACTCACTCCGCATTGGCAATGACATCACACTTGAATATCATCTTTAGGGAGCATCAAAAGGCATGTATTTTGCAATAGTTTCCTTTTTAGAAAGTACTTCTGAGTTTCAGAAAGGCCCAGGGAAATCTTTCTGGCAGGTGGACACATTAACAGCATCCTCCCAGATACTGAACATAGATACATAAGCATTTTTTAACTGTTTCTGTGAAGAGCTCTCTCTGCTGTAAGTTGAGAGCAATTATGTGAAAGTCAGGAAGTGGCAGTGCAATAAAACTGCACTGAAACTGCAGTTACAGCTCTTTAAAAATAAATATATAAGCAGATTGATTATATGAAGAAAACTGCACTTGCTCCGGCAATTCACTGTTGTCAGGTGGAGATTCTACCAAACTCCTACTAACAGAGAAGAAATGAATGGGTACAGCTCTCATTCATTGCATTAGAATTAACTGTTCAGTCAACTGCCACTGAACTGTCACATCTCTCAACAGTTTCAAAGGTCTGGTCTTTCTACAACTAATACCCTGAGCTTGTGCTCCCAACTCCCCCAGAAAATCAAAATAATTGCAACCCCTACTTCTTTCAAATATTTACAGGCTACCTGCTGTATTCTACATCATAATTACATGCATATACTAAATACAGACAGATGCAGCTAAAGGTCTGAAATGCCTATTCAAAGACATGATAGTTTATAACTGGCTTAAAAGAGAAGCATATGGAATTGAAGATTTTCCCTTTTTTTTACTGTTACTTCCCAGTCCTGACCAGTATTTGCACCAGAAACACTTAAACCAAGATCACTAACAAAATCATGGATGATAAAAAGATTGAAAGCATTATTGGAAGTGACTTGTTAACACTGTAAGCCAAACTTGCTGAGATGGATTATTTGGTCAATATTTCTCACTTGGCTTAATGGAACTTGATGGATAGCCAAATGAGAGGCAATCTTTCCTCAACATCCTGAGTCAAGCAAGTATCCCAGTAAAAAAAGGCAAAACATTTCAGCACAAGAAAACAATTCAACAAAGCATGTATCTCTTCACACAAATGCAGGTGTTGTAGGTAGTCATGAACTTTGTATAAGTTACTTTGAAACCCAGAACTTTTCTACCAATTCCCTCAAGACAAAACAGAAAAATACTTTAAAAAACAAAATGAAATCTTACGGCTTGAAATGCAGTAAGCCAGCCTGCAGTTGATCCTCCTGAACAGTTGCTTGTCGATTGGCCAAAGTATAAGTGTAAAGAGTTGAATGAAGTTAATGATCAGTCCTGACACTATAAATATGTAGCAGATCAGAAGGTGGCAAATGAATTGAGACTTCAGAAAGCCAACGATGTCCATGATTTGCTGAGAAAGCAAGAGGGTACCTTCAGACACAAAATTCAGAAGACAACCTGCAAAACCAAATAGTATCAGCAGTTACAGAGTGCATTTATTTCTATAAACAGACTTAATACAGACTTCACGTTTTACATTTAAATACACTAAAATGCAACTTACATTTATTGTAGAAAAAGCCCTGATGACAATAGTTGCAAAAGTAAGCATGGAAAGAAAATACTGTATTTCTGAATCAATTTATATTTGGCTTTGGAAACAAATTTTCACATTTTGATCCTAGTTCTGCAAAACCCATGAGCATATGACTCCACTCCTTGGACTACAGGTCTTTACTGATAAAATATGAGTAAATAATCCACTTATATTTTTATTTGAATTGTCTCTACTTAGTAAGACATATACTATGACCTCTGCTATCAGCTCCAAAGTAAACACAAGCTTTAGAGCTTTGTTAGGAACTTGTGCCTTTCTCTACAAGCTATGCCAGCCATGCTCCCCAACCAAGAGGTAGCAGCAGCCCCGTAATTCTAGCCTTATTGTCTTGTTCCCATCTCACATTCAAAAAACAGTTGTTTTTGGTAGGAGAATAAAAGCTTGGCTATGCACAATACACACAATTTGTTCAATTATTCCTTGAAACTGCAATTCTGTCAGTTATAATCCATAAACCCAGAAAGGAAACATCAATACCAGCAATGACCCATGACCCAGCAGTGTTTCCAAAAGGAAATCAACCCTTAGGTTACTTAAGAAATGTTTTTATAATTTTGGAAAGGTCCAGTCCAACCTTAGCAGTTGAGCATTCAGAGGAAGAGTCCTCTGCAGAGTATTCTGACCAATAAATACTGTACTGACCTGCCCCCACCATCAGTACCACCAGCGCTTGTAATGAAGACACAATCCCTCAGTAAACAGTCCCCAGTATTCTCAATACAGTTAAACAGGAGGTGCTGCCACCCTGTTCCATTCCTCCACTATTTCCCTATCTAAGGCATAGAAGTGTTTTCCCCGGGAGGAAGGCCTGAGATGTATTACTGAATGTGCCAGTCACATGGCAATAACAAAACAGCAGCTGTCAGCACCCCAGGGAATTAACCGATGAAAAAAATCTTTAGGCCTACCCTTTTAGTTTATGTGAGACCCCATTATGTGAGGCACTGTGTCTAGATCAGTGTCCTGAAACATTTGTTTTACTGCCCTTGCTGACTCTGCTTACCACAGCAAAGAGCATACACAGGAATCACTGCAAAGCCTCCGGAAGTTATTTAGCCAGGTTTTCAGCCACAAGGAAGATGAAGAAAAATTTAAGAAAGAGAATTGGTATTGTTGTATAATTTATATAAAGAGTTTATGGCAGTCCCAAGCCTATTATTAGCAGACAAAATGTGCCCTTTTGTTCCCTTTATCTTGCTGTACTATTCAGTACCACAGCTGACACCAGCTGTAGCTCAGAATGGCAGAACAGGCCTTTATTCTTTATAGTAACCACTGTCATAATACTTGCAAAAAGCTTTTGCAGCATTAACCAGCCCTTCTATTAAAGTTATGATTCTTAGGGTGGCAGACAATTTACTAGCTTGGGCTTTGACCAAAGGCTTTGTTTTTGTTGAAGGCTAAGCAGAATGTGAAATGCCTAGTAGAAACCATTGTTGTGTTTCATTCTCTAGCAACTCCATCACACACTCTGAAGACAGAGCCAAAAATTTAAAAAAAAAAAAAAAAAAAAAAAAAAAGGCAGAAAACTTCTTTAAAACAGACAGAATGGAAGCAAGCAACCAGCTGCTTACAAGTGGATCGTTTAAAAGATTGTACAGTGTCCAAAACCCTGACAACTGGTTTATCCTACTGTCCGATCAAAAGTCTTTTTGTGTTAGTCAGCCTGCTGAATTCCATCCCATAGAATCGCTCGAATCTAATGTAATTCTCAGAGATCAGTAAGGCACTGGATTAAAAATAAAAACAACAGCCATAAATAAAACAAGACTGGAGCACTATCTACTTAGAGTGGAAACTTAAAAACTCACTATTTGATATAATCAATGGAAATATACTGTAGCAAGCAGCTGATTGACACACTTTGCAACAAGGAAGAATTTGTCCACCAATTAGTCCATCAATTCCTTTTGTTTGTAACTTTTTATTATAATAGCAGTCAAACTGCATCAAAACATTACGTTTATTTGAATGATTTACTTCATGCTGAGTCTTTAAAACTAAACTTCACAGAATTAAAATATACAAAGATGAGATGATCCTGATAAAACAGTTATTGTCTTACAATTTTGTGAAGTCACAATGGAATCTCTGAAAGTAATTTACTTCTCACTTTCATACCTCAGCCATCAAATTTCAGTTCTGTAAAGTTTATAACACCTGTTTGTAAGGCAAACTAAATCTACCTAAGCAGTACCACTGAAATGCATCTAACCTACCTTGCTTGCAAAAGGAACAAGAAGTCAGAGACCCCGCTTAAATTTTTCTTTTCTGAAAAGTAGAGAGACTACACAGAATAATTTTCTCTTCTGATTAAATGCAAGCTGTTTTCCCTACAGAATTTGCAATTCAAGCATTGTATACAGAGTGCTAACTAAGTGTTGTTCCTCAGACAGAAGCTCATTCTTACAAGATTTGTTTTTTTAATATGATAGTTTTTAGACTGTTTTCCTACCCAAAGTCCAAGAAATACAGTTTATTCTTGGTACAAGCAACAAAAAGAATCAGTTCTGAACTTACAAAAGAGATCTAAAAACTTGCTTTTTAAGAGTTCACAGGAACATCTTCTACTTAATCTTATCTTACTAAAGCTCCTTATGGGTAACAACATAACACTAGTTTAAGTGCTAAAAGAATCAGGTCTTTAATTCTTAATCCATGATGCTGGTTTAATAAATTACACTGATTTCCTCATAGATAATGACTGAAAATTACAGCAATCTTTTGAAAACAAAAGGGACAATCAATGCATTTTCTCAGAAGCTATTAAGATCAGAGAGCTGCCAAGAAGCTCTCTCTCTTCTATCAAACACCCCTTAAAATTAATTAGGAGAAAATGGCCAGCCAGTGCATCTAAACCAGAGAGAGGCATTCCTTAATAACAGTTTTCCTTTGAATACAGAACCAAATACTAAAACCTCAAATGTCTGTCTAGGGAGCAAGTCAACAAGCATCCATTCATGTGACTAAGAGATTACATGATCAGGTTTAAAAGCACACTACACGACTATCCATTCTAACCCCTTTTCCTCCAAGTTTCTTCAGCAGAATCCATTGCATTTTCTACTTAAAATACTCTCAGTATTTCCTTCTGCTTAGACTAATAGACTAGAAGGATGTAAAAGTGATATGCAAGGTGAACAATTCCATGCCAGCAGAAGCTGCTGCCAATGAACTATTCTATTTTATACTTCCAAGTCTGTGTTTTGAGACTACAACTAGAGATCTCAGAGAACACAACTGCTTGCACTTTTACAGAAAGCACAAGAATGAAGCAAGGAACTGTCACCCACTGTTTCCCTAAGTTTATGTAGTGAATAAATTCCTTGGAGCGTGGAAAGCAACACACTTATTATTTGACAGCATCTAGAGCTGATATTGTCCATACTTACAAATAGAGGAGAGTCAGCACTATACCTCTTTTTTTGTTTTTTTCAGTACAACATGTTTAAAGCTTATGCAAAAGTTTTCACTTAAGTCTACCCTGATGAAGTCCTTAAATGCTTTGCTGCATGTTAAGAACAACTAAACTGGTGATGATGCCTGTTCTTGCATTTTCTCATCTAAACGAGATTCTCGGATGGATGAGTTACAGACACCAAGATTATGAAAATATCTCAGGTCACATTAAGCAGTTTCAGTAGTGCCTCTTAAATGAATTTCAGTTGCCATCAAAACCCCTATACTCAACACTGGTGAGGCCACATCTCAATTTCTGTATCTAGTTCTGGACCCCTACTACAAGACAGACATTTATGTACTGAAGCGAGTCCAGAGAAGGGCAACAAAGCCGGTGAAGGGTCTGGAGCACAAGTCCTATGAGGAATGGCTGAGGATGCTGGGGTGGTTTAGCCTGGAGAAGAGGAGGCTCAGGAGAGCCTGAAAGGAGATTGTAGCCAAGTAAGGGTCAGTCTGTTTTTCCAGGCAACTAGGGACAAGATGAGAGGACACAGCCTCAAGCTGTGCCAGGGGAGATTCAGACTGGACACCATGGGGAATTTCTTACAGAAAGGGTGATTAGATATTGGAATGGACTGCCCAGGGAGGTGGTGGAGTTATAGTCCCTGAAGGCATTTAAGGTAAGACTGGATATGGCACTTAGTCCCATGGTCTAGTTGACAAGGTGGTGTTTGGTCATAGGTTGGACTTGATGGTCTCTGATGTCTTTTCCAGTCTAACTGATTCTATAATTATGTGAAAACAGCACAGATAGTGACCCTGTATTTCACATCCAAGTCCATTTTAACAACACTGCTGTATATGAAATGCAGATGCAAAGCAAGTCAGAGGAAGCCCTTGTGCTCTTCTCTTCCTGTCAGTGAGCATCAAAAGTTAGAAAAAATTGAGGTCGCGGCCATGTATGTATTCACCTACAATGAGACTATCTGTACACACCACTCCAACAAAAAAACAAAAACCAACCAAGTCTGGAGGAAGAATTATCCATCTATTTGCCTCATGCTTAATTAGGGATTAATTAGGGTTTAAAACACTTCCCACCTCCCTCAAAGGCAACTACTAGAGCATTATCCCCTGTGTTGGGTTTATATGGCAAGGTTTTGTTGCAAGGGGGACTGCAGAGATTACTTCTGTGGGAAGACACCAGGAGCTGTCCCCACATCAAACAGAGCTGGTTCCAGAAGAGACTCACCACTGGCCAAAGCTGAACCCATCAGTGACACTAGTGGCACCTCTATGATAATGCTTTAAAAAGGATTAAAAAATGCTGCACAGCATCTGTGACTGAGAGAAATAGATGAGAGGAACAGCCCTGCAGAACCAAGGTCAGTTAAGAAGGTGGGGAAGGATATGCTTTAGGCACTCTCCTGCAGCCTGTGGTGAAGATTGTGCTTATTCCATATGCAGCCCATAAAAGATCATGGCAGAAGAGAGATACACACTGCAGTCCATGGAGAACCTCACAAGGCAGCAGATGCCCTGAAGGAAACCACAGCTTATGGGCAGGAACCCACATAGGAGCAGGTTTTCTGGCAGGGAATGCAGCCCAGGAGGGTCCTAGGCTGGAGCAGTGTGTTTCTGAAGAACCATATAATGTGGGAGGGACCTCAGCAGTGGCAGGGGAATAGCACACTGAAGCAGGAACTGCAAAGAGGAACTGTTAAGAACTGACTGCAACCTCTCTTCCCCATTCACTTGCGTCACTTGGGGTGCAGCAGAGAGGTAGAGTCTAAAATCAAGCTGACCTTGGGAAAAAGGAGGGACTTGGGGGAAAGGTGGTTTTAGTTTATGATCTGTTTTTCACTTCTCTACTTTATTATCAGTTGACAATTAATCATATTAGAATTCCCCAAGTGGAGTCTGTTTTGACCATCATGGTAACTGGGGGGTGATCTCCCTGTCCTTATCTCAACCCACAAGGTTTTCCATGCTATTTTCTTCCCTTGTCCAGCTGAGGAAGAGGAGTGAGGGAGCAGCTTGATGTGAATGTGGAAGGCAGCCAAGGTTAACCCACCACACCTTCTTCAAAAAGTTTCAGATCAGGGAAGAATTTGAGTGTATCTTAAGATCGTCCTCTAAAGCTAAGGGAACTTAGGAATGCTTTTAGATTTTCATAAGGAGTCCTGCATTCCTGAACAGCACACTGCTACAAAGCAGAGATCTGTCAGCTTGGCATTTCAAAGGCTAAAGAATGAATACCATCTACCAGCAAGCTTTAGAATTTCCAATTTTTATACTTGCTCTAAAACTGAATTATTGTTCATTTTCTATTGAGACGATTTGTGAAACTTAAGAAGTGAAAGTAACCCAGAAGTTTTTGAAATGGTTATCATACCATAATGCTTTATCCTTCTCCTTTTCAATTTTCCCTGCTGTGATCTAATGCAGGAAAAACAGCTATGCAAACTCTGTATGCCTGCCAGGATGCAAGTTCTCTCTCTCTGTATGTGTACTCTGCTGGCAAAATGCACAGGAGAGCTGTGTGAGCCTCAATGCCTGTCCCAGCAACAAAGGAAAGTGTTTATACAGCAAGGCATGCATAGTCTGAGAAGAAGTGGGAAAGACCAGGAGCCACTGCCAAACTCTGGTGAGAAGCAGTTTGGTTTTGATTCTTCTTCCAGAAGGATGAAATATTCAAGAAGGCAGCTGAACAAGGAAGCCGTAAGGAGATGAACTTAAACACATTAATACAAAACTCCTTGGAGATGCAGCATTTAGGGACTGCAGGACTAGGAGGGGTGCTATTTATTTGAAGAGAGTAAACCCCTTGAAGTTAAGCGCTTCTGTTCCAAGCTCCTAAAGAGATCCTCAAAAAACACATCAGAGTGAAGTACAGCAGTTATCTCGGGTGAAGAACATGAAGTTGACAAAAATAGCACTGGAAAACAAGTTGCTTCTTTCCAGAATGCCAAGTGTAGCTCTTCAACTGTCCCCCACAGATTTCTGTATTTTAATACATTTATATATATATATATATATATGTAAAGCATAATTATCTGCAACTGGCTTGGAAAAATACAATAAAGAGATGCATTAAGATACTCAAGATCTAGATGAGTCTATGAGAGTTCAGTCCCAGGGCTCAGTTTCAGGGACAACCAAGTCCCTCTGTTTCGTATTTTACTTGTCTGCATCATTAACCTAAAAAGTCACTTGCACTGCCACCAAGGGCAACCCAACACATACAAGTAAAATTTAGGGATTGAGCAAGGGAGCAGGACTAAAGAGCAAAAAACTCACAAGAAAGAATACTGAGAACCTAAGCAGGATGTGGGCTATGCTGTCACACAAATAAAAGCAACCTGGATAGTTCCTCAAAAATAACCAAGGTGAATAACCTCAAAGGGTATAGGACATATAGCTATAACACATGCTCATAGCCAATTTAATACTTGCTTTTATGGGCAATATTAAGTGCTTAGTCATTTGCCATCCCCCTCTATAAAAAACAATCCCCCCAAAATGTGTTTCTATGAAGTCACTTCACTGGATGATCTGGCTTTCTGTGAAAGTCAAGGTGGCTGAATCTGAATGTCTCCAACAAACTAAGCCTTTGTAAATAAATATATATATACATACATCCCTAAGTAGAGACACTTCCGCATTTAAGATACATGAAATCTTGCACAGAAGTCATGGACTATTTGAGGCAACTGTACATTTGAGGTACAGAGATCTGAATCTGTCTAGTTAAGCCATTGGTCCTCAATGCACAGCCTGTGAGAAATCTCTCAATAGTGAGATCACTCTTGTACACAGGACATTAACACATCAAAAACTACAGAGGAGGCAGGGGCAGTACAGCAGGATGTTGCCACCTGCATCATGATACTTCCCTAGCATCAAGGGTGCACTGATCACCTCTACTCTGGGCATTTCAGGAACAGATCCAGCACAGGAGTGGCTACTGAGTTCTTCAGTGGTTATGATAAAAATAATTGTTTTAGAAGAGCCCAAAAAGATGGGGGTATTGAACAAGGCTGACAAAACATCTTCAGGAGCTGGTATAAAACCAGGGCTGCTTTTTTAATTTTTGTTCTTAAATTGTTGTGGGAGTCCAAACATTTTCTTGATAAGAGGAAAGCTTTGGAAAGAAGGCCCCTCCTACGAAGACTCATGGCTTATGCTTGTCAAATAGCTCTCACCTTTGTTTAAAGAACTGTAAATTACATTCACAGCAATGCAAAGGGTCAGCACAAGGTACAGGAACTGCCTATGCTCTCCACAGACAAAATACTTGCCCTGCATTCAAACCAACTTTACACATGAGGCAACAAGAACACACAAATCACATTTAGGTCAAAGCTTTAAATATTTAATCCCCCTATTCTTACCCACAATTAGTTAGTTGCAAAGTTAGACTACAAAAGTATCACCTCCCAACTCCAGTTCTGCAACAGACAAAGTAATACAGCACAGTGTGAGCAGCTGTATCCAGGCAAAGAAGTTTCACATCCACTCAGATTTATCAGCATGAGTAAGACCACTTCTAAAGGCAACGTCCAATCCTTTATATATATAGGATTAGAAAACTGGATTTTGTCAATTTTTTTTCCTGGATTTATCCATCCCCTCTTATATGAAAAGCTACAGTCACTAGTGAAGTAAATCTGGCAAGATTTGTCTTACTGCCCCTCTCTTACACATAGGGAAGTTAGAACAACAGTCATAAGAGAGCTTCTGACAGTCACGTGGCAAACCCATAGAACAGCCAACACCAGAACCAAAACCTGCCAGTTTCCCAGACTCCAGCTTTCAACATAAAATGGTACTTTCCATCCTCCTCCCTTATTTGCCTTCTTGCCCACACTCAAGTTTTCCTTCCAACAGCTTCTGAAAGGCCACGCATAGAGAGTACAGAGGGAACAGACACATCCCAAAAGGACGTTCAGTGACACCAGATGATGCATGCAGGATATGGTACAACTCACCATGTATGTATTGATCTAATGAACTCTACTTTCCCTTCCTTTCTCCATTCCTCAAGAAATGAAAACCAAATATTCATCAACTTAGATGGTTCTGTACTATAAAGTCTAAGTTATAACTTAAGTACCACGTGGGCACGCAAACATACATTTCCCTCATTACTCCTACCTAAGAAGGAATTAAAGGCATTGATAGATGCTATGAGGACAACAATCAGAAGATAAAAATCACCAGCACTGGGAAAAGAATAGCTTTCTTTCCTCAGGACACTACCATAAAACAACCTCTTTATACCATCTGGAATTGTGATTTACATTTTAGTAATTTTGGGTAGTCTCTTTAAGCCTTTTCCCAGGAGCCTAATTTCTAACTTGTGTGGCCTTGCTCTTTTGTTTATTTAAAAAAGCCAGAAACAGTAACCAAAGAATAACATAGAATTTGCAGCAGTAAGAATCTTAAAAAATATTTGTGGAAAGTGGCGACAATAAGGCATCAATCACTGAGCTGAGAAATACACAATGGTGACAGTACCACTGGCTTACAAGTGGGACTCCCACCACCAGACTGTGGGCTGGTAGCAGGTTTTCTACCATACCCAGAAAAACAGTATAAATATTTTTAATATGGTACCTCTCTCCAAGCAGCTATATGGCCTGCTGGAGACAACCATGTTCTCCCATCTGGCAGGTTTCAGCCATGCTGCCAACGCTGCCACCAAATGCAACACATACATGGCACAGACCACATTCTTTGTGCTTCTGAATCACTGAGATATGAGGGAACAGCACTGACCTCCTTCACGAGAGAATCCAAAAGCTTCCAGTACAAATCACAAGACATTGTTAAGAGCACTGGAAATGAAAAGTGCCATTCACCTGATTACAGCTCCAACTGAGCTGTGAGGGTTTTTTATCTTCTATGACAGTAGACCGCCTCCTCCAGCTAAGCCATTTGCATATTTTTAATTAATATGAAGTAACATTAGTATGTTCTTTGAATACTAAGGAAACATTAAACAGAAATAGACTCACAAGGGTGGTTTTTTTTTAATCTCCAATATTTATTTGTCTATATTCTATCATATGACACTGAAGAGTCTAAGGCAGCTGAATTTCTCCTTGATGAAAACTGCATCCCAAAACTGGAAATGACAATGCAAACACAAGATGTAGCCACACCAAGAGATACACAGGATTATTAATATTTATTCATTAAATATTGTCTAATGGTTCTTCCTGTAGAAAATAGTTCAACTGAAGAATGAATGTGGCAGGGAAGCTTTCAGGTTTATTATTCAAAGAAAACCAATTCTTGTCTTAAAGAGGTTAACACCCAATACTTAGAAAAACATCTTATAGCTGAGATATGATTGGCACGGTTCCAAAAAATAAGATGCCAGCTTCAGTGAAAGGCTCAGCCACACCTACACACAAAACCAGACATTCAAATGCCAGGTAAAAACCCAAATAAACATGGTGATGGCTTTACCCACATTTTAGCAGTCCCTTTCTATATCAGTTTTCACTCACCTCTGCCTCATGTGATACAAGTGTTCAGAACTATTTTGCCACACCCTGAACTCAGAATACTTTCAACCTCCTCATTTTCCCTGATAGTCCCTAACAGCTTGATTTAATATAAGAACTTCAGAGAATAAAAGCCTTTATCACAAACCCTAGATTTATTAAGTCCAGTAATAAAGGGAGGTTTCATTTTGGACATGATTCAAATGCTGTTGAAGCAAAAAGAAATCTCCCAACAAGCTTCAATAGTCCTTGTTGTTTATCAAACATTAGGACTCCAAATCAGCCAAATACAAAATAAATAATCAACGATCTTGTATTCTTAGCACCTAAAGCCAGGGCTAGTCAAAAGCACCTTAAACATCCAGCAAAATCATTCAGAGACAGTGCTTGATTTGACAGTATTTATTTTACTGGATGGCACGTGTGTACATAACAGTTACCAAATGTGCTGCTAAGAATCCAGTAATATTTTAATATAATTTGCAGTTAATTAAGCATTAAGTACATCAACATCTACCTGAATTTTCTACATCACCTCTGAACAACTGCAGGAGCCCAAGTCCTTTTAAAAGCCTGGCTTTGAGAATTTCTCCTCCTAACTTCAAATACATTTGAGACGGTTTTACAAGGCTTAAATTCAAAATGAAACTTTTCTCTGTCTGCATCTTGGGTAAAAAGCAGTATTTATGTACACACTTAGGGGCACAGGCATGTAAAAACTTACAGTGATACACAGAATCACAGAATTAACCCCTGACAACCACCTGTGATTTGAAGGGGAGAAACCTCATAAATTATTCAAGTACAGGTGTAGGCTGCTGTAGACACAATGCTTCTAGACCTTCCAGAAGTGCAAAGCAGCATCTGCAGTAATGGTATTTTCTAAAGTGCTGAAAAACATGGTAAGAGGCAAACTATGATGTATGAAGACAGCGATAATGTGGCGATGAGGAGAAGCTGGACACAGTTTAACTTTCACACAGTAGCTGTCACTTGAAGTCATGTGCCATTTCTATGTATAGAATTCCCCCAAAAATGTTCTTTCTCTGTCTTAAACACCACGTTTTAAATTGAGTCTTACCCTTTTTCTGATAGGTGAAAAAACTTGCCTAGTCTGGCAACTGAATCAGCATAGGAAAACCTTTTCATTCACGTGGAACCTACTGGGAAAATGTGACTGAAATTTAACTTTGTCTGACTAAAAGGAAATCTGGTGCACGGCAGAAATTTTTCACATGTTAATAAACAGTTCCACATGCAAGTGAAATCGGTGTGCTTGTCTTTGCCTGCAGCTCCTAACCTTCTGGAAAGTAAACCTCTCAGTGACCTCTATCTGACTTGTTTCCAGCCTAGAACTGGTTAATTGCTTTCCCTGTTCCTGCTCTTTTTGCAAGCAGGAGAAAATTATTTCAGCGTAAAGCTCTTTGTAGCAGAATGTAACAAGACAGACAGAAGGGCAGAAGGTCAAAACAAAGGCATAGAAGTAAAAACGCTTTAAGTTGACAAGCAGACCACTAGCAGGACCACAACCCAGCATCTCGCAACTGTAGGCTCACTCCAGTTGTTAAGACTAATCTGTCCAGTTCCTAACACATGGCTTATGTACCTTTTCAGTAAATCTATTACAGCCACCATCTTTTTCTCAAATTATCAAAGAGAGATCTTTGCAGTATCTTAATCTGTGCCACAAAACACAGTTATTTATTTCCATTTCTCCTTTCCCTGACCTTCCCTTGGGCCCTACCCCATCTCTAGTCCGAGGCACTGGAGGAGGACAGGGGAAAAGCATGAAAACGAAGTGAGTCAGCAGTTTCCGAGCAGCACAGGAGCATTATTAGTCTGAGGTGATCAGGGTACTCACCACAGTCAGATGCGAATGAGCCCAAGCCCACCAAACAGACTGATGAGCAAACTTTCCCAAGCACCTGAAACTGAATCACTGGCCAAAGCCACCCCACAGACAAAGCACTTCAGGGAAAAAACACATACTCAGCTGCCACATACCAGTGCTGAAAGGCAACAAAGCACATAGCATACCGCTGTCGGTCTCATTTCCAGTGAAGCCCACTACATTCAGTATACCTAATCTCACTTGAGGAGACAGTTGCCTTGACTCATACAATGTTTTCCTTAGTGAGCAAGGCCCACAGTTGCAAAAGATTTTTCTGAGCAAAGCATATGCACGGTGCACTACTATGCATTGTTGCCCTCTTGCTGATCTGCTCCCTTATCAGGACATACCAACAGCAGTAGTAGTGATGCTGCTAGTTAGGGAACTGTTGTTCTACATCACGCAGGGGAAATTTCACATTTAAATGTTAAGATCAAATGACTAATACAAGTTCTAAAGGCTGCACGTGCTCATTTGTAACACAAGAATAGTATCTTGTTACACTCAGAACAGCTGTGAATGTCCCCCTGCACGAAGAGATTTCAAGGGGCACTACTCCCAGTCTTCACCTTCCAGCTTTAAAAACAGGGTACACAACAGAAAAAAATCAGCCAACCCTTTTCAGCAGGGCAGAGTACAGCCATAGGATTCTCATCCATCACCTGCAGAGAACCCTCCTCCTACAGAGCTCTTCTCTGCTACGGTACAGTAAGTACACTAAACCGTAAGTGATGCAAAACCATCACTGGAGGAGAGCACACCCCACTCCAGAGATGAACAATGCTTCAGTGCCTCTGCAATTTGGCTGGACAGAATAAGACTGACTGAAAAAACAATGTCCCTACCAAACAGACACCTATGGGGTTTCAAGAAACACAGTTAATTATGCTCTAGGCACAGCATTCCCTGGCCTGTAACTCTGGGTAAGTGCTAACCTCTGCAGTTTCTCCACTCCTAAGATATATTACTTACAGCTCCCTGTGAAGCACTCACTAAAATCTGTTAAAGAGCTTGCCAACAACACAACTAAACTTTGCTTAAGAGCAAACTTTATCCATCAGCAGCTTGCAACAGTTTCTCTGTTCACTGCCAGCTTCCCAATATATTCTTCCCCATGAAACCTGGCCCCATCAGCCACAAAACACGGTTAAAGTTTCATTTTTCAATACAGCTTATTCAGGCACTGTGAATGCAAAACATTAACAGGAAAGAGCAAAGCTTTACATAACATTTACATAAACTTCTAAACTGAATAAACATGTGTTTTAATCTATATTATTTGGAAAACCTAGGCATTGTATCAGATACAAGCATCCAGAGAAAGCTGCTGGTCAGTAAATGAAAGCAAACACTTAGAACACATCAACTACTCTAGTGATCCATGCAATCCGTCTGTATACAGAAGTAGTCCTGGCATATATAAACAGACATCTGTACATCTACATCAATCTCATAATTCAGATGACAAGTTAGAGAAAAAAAGAAGGCTACAAATTCTGGCCTAAGTTGTTCCATAATAGTTTCTCTACTCCACTAGTTTTTAATTCTTTTGTTACTTACTTTTAGTGTAAAGTCATTATCAGTACAAGCTGAGACTACAATCACCTGGTACAACTTCCTGGGCTGGACGCATTACTATTTTTAAAGAAATGTTTGGGAGGGCTTTTCTGGAGAATTTCTGGCATCTTTTTACCTCCTGTAAAGCATTTTCGGTTTTCATGTAGCAACAAGGTTGCTCTCTCCCACACAAGCACCTGCATAAGGTACATCACGCTTAGATGCCTGCAAACGGACTGAAAACACGACTCTTAGAAATGCGTACCAAAGATAAAGATCAGAAGTCTCCGTGCGACATTGCTGAAACAGACTCTTGGGGGTCGTCCTTTCAGGCATTGGAGTGAGTGCTCACTTGTTGAAATAAATGCTTGAAGGCATAACTTGTTTTTTAAATACCCTTCAACACATGGTATCAGTCGATACACCTTAAGTCAGTTTGTGGCCATTATTTAACTCAGCTTAAATATCTTTATGAAGAGACGCAGACAGGTGAAACGCACAGCTCCTACAACACGTGAGCACATCACCAGGGAGGCAGCCCGCAGCTCTCCTCCGTCTCAGCTCACGGACTTCCAGGTACCGCGGGCATAACAGCCGCCACGACCGACCTGTAAGCGAGCCCGCCCGCTCCGGACCCGCCACCTGGGCACGGTCTGACCGAGCCCGCCCGCTCTGGACCCGCCACCTGGGCACGGTCTGACTGAGCTCGCCCGCTCCGGACCCGCCACCGGGGCACGCTGTGACCGGGCACGCCGCGCCCGCTCGGGGAGGCGGCACCGATCCGGCGATCGCACCCGCGGCAACCGCACCGCCCGCCCCCTCCCCGGCCACTGCCAGCTCCCCGGGCGGGGAGCACCGAAGGGAAAGTGGAAGGCGCAGCCGGCGGAGCGGAGCTGGCGGGGCTGGGCGGCCGTAGCTCCGCCGTTTCCACGGAAACCCCGGCGCGGGCAGCGCTCGCTACACAAAGGGGGCCAGCGGGCGGCAGGAAAATTCCCGGCGGCCGCGGGAGAAACGACGCGACGGGTCCGGGCGGCGGCGGCGAATAAACCAGGGAACTCGCGCCCGCATCCCTTGCCCCGCCGGCAGCTGCCGGGGCCTCGCCGCTACAGCGCGACGGGAGGGGCCGGCTCGGGCAGCGCGCCGGGCAGAGCGGCCCCGCACCTGAGGAGCGCAGGTCGCGGGGGGACGGGCACGTACCTGGCGCCGGCGGCCTGGCAGCCGTGCCGCGCTCGGGCGCCGGGAGCGGGCGGCGGCAGAGCCGCACCGGCTGCCACTAGTTCGCACGCGGCGGGAGCGGGAGGGAGGCTCGGGCGGGGCCGGCAGGCTCCACCCGCCGGGCGGCTCCACGCCGGGAACAGGGCGCCCCTCGCCTTCCCTCCCCGCCGCTGCCACATGTCACTTCCTCCCGGCGCGACGGGAAGGCGCGACCCCTCCCCGCGCCCGCACTAGCCGGGCTCTGGGGCACGGGAGCGGCCGCCGGGGGAAGGGAAGGGGCGCAGGGCAGCGCCCGTCTCCTGAGAGCGGTGGCAAGGCTGGGCGCTCCGCATCCCTTACCGGGACACACGTGGGATGAAGATGGAGAGGACTGCTGCGGGGTGATGGGCACCTGTGACTATCTGCCTCTTCAAGTAGAAACCTAGCAACGAAAAGCGACTCCACGGCCTGCGTGCTGTGCAGAAAGTTAGATAAATGTCGATGGCAGCCATCCAAACACCGAGTACCCTGGCACACGAGGTTCACTCTATGTGACAACGCAAACATTTGCTGTCAGATTCTGACTGTGGAGTGTAAAGCAGATTCCCTGAACAGAGAATAGCAAGAACTGAGTCTATTAAACAGCAAAGCACTGGAAGGTGATGATGCCTGGGATGACACCGCTGGGCTGGGCGTCCGGTTATCGTGGGGCTGGAGGACTCCCGGGGCGGGGCGCCGGCAGGGGCTCAGCTAGGTAGGGCAGAACGCTGTTAGAGCCCCAGCCACGCAGCATCTCTGTTTACCCTCAAAGTAAGAAATACCGCAAGTAAACACTTGCCACAGTTTAACCCCAGTCGGCGACTACTGGCTAGGCATCAGGTAGTGGCTGGTGAGCTACAGTATGGTGCATCCTTTACTTTTACAGGGGTTTATTCCTCTCTCTCCGTTTCATTTCCTGTATCGTTATTGTTGTTATTATCAGCACTATTGCTCTCTGTGAGGACAAGCTCTGAGCTGAGGGTGGCTGCAGCACAGGCACTATACTTGTTACCCAGAGCACTTTGCCATGAGTCCTGAACAGAGCCGTCAGTCACAGCACAATGCAGCTCCACCGATAGTCCTCAACATGATGAAGCAATGAATCAAATTAATCAAATTTGTACAAGGAATCCAGCCAGGAGCAGCAGGAGATACAGCCACAACTGGAGACTGAGCTACAATATGGATCCATGTAGGAAGAAAAGCAGGAGATCAAACTGAAAGCAGATCTACCTACCAGACACTTCAGGCAGGGTCTAGACTGCCCAGACTGTCCATGGGCAGTATGTAAGTGAGGGTCCCGGCTGGGACTGCTCAGGGCTATTAAGAACTACCAGTGCCATCAGGGCCCTGACAGGTTCCTGCTGGTGAGGTGGGTGAGTGTGCTGTTCGGGAGGTCAAGATTTAGCCACTGTCTTTCCATTTGGTCATGAAGGAGCTGACTCCTGCTCACTGACATTCTGAGGCAGTGGTCTAACTGCTTAACTGTTACATGGAGAGAGATTGGTAAAGGGAATTTTTCCAGCCATATTTTAAAAGTCTGACTCTCTGGCTTCATTTAAAACAAAAAAGGAATACCACCAAGCAGAGGAAGAAGACTTAAAATCCCTGAATGAGGTACATAATTATGGAGAGTGGCTGCGTTTGTAGCACAGCTATGTCCTAAGCATCCCCAGCTAGCAGCTATGTGTACTACATGTACAGATTCTTAGGGTATTAGTCCAAGGTATCTCCCTCAGTGTCTAGGTGTTATCCTGAGAGTCAAGGGTCCAAAAGTCAGGCAGCATGATGCTGACTGTGGTAGTATCTGAACATCTTTTATCTGTCCTTGAGACCAAACTCTCTGCAGCTGGTTATTTGGGCATTCTGTGAAGCCATAATAACACTAATTAAAGCAAGAAGACAGATTTTTAAGCTGGAGCTGAATGTAATAGTTTTTATGGATTCTTTACACCTGAGAAAACTCTCCAGTGGAGAGATGAATTCTAGTTTTGATCCAGTACATCTATTTCTCAAAAGTCTAGCCAGGAAAATATGAATAATAAACCCCTCTTATTTAAGGTGGGAGTTAAAAGGTAAATCTTATGAAGCTCTTAGATACCATGGTAATGACAGAGGTTGAAAAGCATATAGAAAAAAATACTTCTGTATTAAGAGCAATCTTGTAATGTCCTTACTGAGTTGTTTTTTAGGTGGTATGAACAAGGACGGTAAAAAGGAATCAGATTCCTTAAGCTCTAACCTCCAGCACATTGAATAGAGGATATTAAGACTTGTACAGCTAATTAAAAATCAAACAAACAAAACACCATATGGCCAAGGGCAACTAAGTAAAGTTTCTTCAGGTCTCAATTTTGGTGTTTGCTTGTTCTGAGTGCTTGGTTTGCAACCTCAGTGCAGTTTTTTCCTTATTGCTTGTGCATATGCAGATATTTTATTTTCATTAAGCAAGACTCAAGAGTTGAGTCAGGAACTTACACCACTCAGTGATGCCTCCCAGCCATTCATCACTGTGTGAAATGGGTTGACTTTCAGTGAGTTTCCCTGTAAGAAATAAACAAAACAAAAACATAACAGCAACAAAACCGCACAAAAAAAACCCAACGCAAAACCCGCTATACTCCCCCTGGGCAAAACATGCACTCCAGTTGGTAAGGAACCCAGTTATCTCTTATGACTGAAAGGAAATTAACTGCATGCTGGTTCTCACAGCTGGACCCCCATCCTACTCACACACAAACGTTTAGATGACTTGTGAATTTGACTTCAGAAATTTTATTGCAGGGAAAAGCTTGTCTGTCCTGGAAAGTTCTATGGTTCTAGCTATGCCAGCCTAGAGAAAAAAGGCAGCACCCTGGTGTTGGTGCTGTTAGACTGATAGGGTGGATACTAATATAGGGATATACTAATACGGGGTACACTATGATATGCTGCCGTGGGCATCTGGACTCAAGAAGTCCAGTTCATTGTATGGCTAGATTCTCCAATATCTAACATGGTGTGGATTATAAAAGGCTCATTTCCTGCATTTAACACATTCAGAATGGTTCTCTTCTGCGTAGGCTGAGTGTAATAAAAGCTGAACTGCAGGCTGTCCTTCCATGCAGGCAATAACAGGAAGTCTTTCCTGTGCTTGGCTTATCCATCTTTATGAAAGCCGTGGGAAAGTAATTGTGTCTGTAATCTCTGCTGCTTTTTGGAGATTGATTAAAATCAGCTAACAAGGTCAGGAGGTATTATAAAGACTGTTGTATATAGCATGACTGCACAATTTTTTTTCCTCTAGGAAACCAAATGAAAATATGTGTACATAGATGAATATATGCTGACAGTTTGTTTAACTATGGAAACCTAAAATAAGAGGTACTGATGCAATGCATTATTGTAATGATAGAAATCCTAAAATGGATGCAGGTGTATCAGTTTAAATAGGCCAGTGGGGAAGTGGCATTGAAATCACACTCATAGCCTATATAATAATTTTTCTGGACAAGTTTTTCTAATGCGGACTAACCCTAAAAGTGACACCTGCCATCTTCTCCTCTACCTCATCTGTACAGTGGATCCACAGCTTTCATATAGAAAACCCCACTTCCTTGCACAGAAGCCACGCAGTACCCACAAATGGAAACATCCTGTTAAAACTAAACCCTGGGGCCACAGTTAATTTTAGAATAGGCTTATTCTTCAATTGAATAGACATTAGCAAAAGAGCTGTGTGAGATGCATTACAGGAATTAAGGTCCAGACTCTGCAATTTGACCCTTTACAAAGTCTAGTACATACAGAAGAATACTGACTGAGATAGAAAAAAACCATTTCTTTTAAAATATTTATTCTTTCACTATCCTTTATTTTCTGCAACAAGTCTGTGACTACTAATCAATTATGGTGCATTTACAATTTTTAAATATTCCATTAATAAATACCGAGGATCCTATCATAAAAATGTTTTCCAAATTAGTCTTTGCAGAATTAGACCAAATATTTTCACATCTGCTGACATCCACAAATAAATACTCCTTACATACATGCAAATATTATTTCTACAGCTGTTTTAAGTATTCAACTTGAGCCTACCTATGAGGAGAAGAGGACCCTTTATTTCTCTTTACACACATATCTAACAGAAATGCCACGTATTTGTTTTTCTTGTTTTCTTAAAGCTTGATTAGAACAAAAACTTCTTGGGTGGGTTACTTCAGGTCCACACTTGCTGACTCAGGTGACTAGCTTTAGATATACCTATAGGTGCAGTGATGGAGCAGATATTTTAGACATACACACACAGGTATGCATGCACACACATTGACACACACAAACACCTACTCCATGGCAGGAGGAAATCTTGCAGCTCTGATCAAACACAGTTCAGAGAGTGACAAAACAGTGAGGACTTCAATGGCACCTTGGAAATGCAGAGATGCAACAACTGTTCCTGGCATGGTCATGGGTGTGTGTGGGTGAAATTCTTATAAGATTTTGGAGGAAAGATCACTGTGTAGCTGAAAAGGTAAGGGTCGTTTAGAGGGTACTTAGGAAACTGCAGAATAATGCAGATAAGAAACTGCAGAAGAAAAATCTCAGTCTGAACAACTTGGAAGCTGGAGTAGCACAGACCCTGTAAAAACAGATGCTGCTTATGCATAACTGTTTACATCACATAAGCAGCACGTTGGCTGCTCTCCAAGTCTTCAAGGGCAATACCTGATCTGCATATGTAGTTACACAGACATTTACAGTTGGAAACAAATCCCACAATCTGTCACTCTTTTTGTTTGTATATGTACATTTCCTCACCTAGAAGAGGAAGTAGGTACTCCAGCATGGTGAGGACAAGGCTGCTTCATGTTGCAATAATGTGTAGAGGTGAGCTATGTGAGCCTGCCATTTGGAACTTTTACAAACTTACATAAAATGGCAATCTCTGCAATAAGTTTTTCTGCCTGATGTAGCTTGTAATGAATTTTGTATCAATGTCCTCACCCTGTGAATGGCTGCATCCTCACCCTGCCCATAAGAGACAGCAGTTTTAAGCCACATTTAAAGGATTCATCTTCATTCTGCCAGTGAGCAACTCTAGTCCCAGTGCCAAATTTATATTGAAGTTAGCATTTGATTATCTGTTCAATCATACAGAATTGGAAAGGTAATAAAAAAAAATACCCTCAGTATTTTCTAAGGCAAAATACTCATCCTTACACATTGCTCCTTGAAGAACATGTTACCTGCTGCAGGTCCTCTCACCAACCCTGCACCACACTGTCCGTACTGGAAACACTACACAGGATTCAACTCTCATCTTGATCAGCTGTAGCAGTCTCCCATGTTCTCCTAGGTGTTGCCTTTGTAAAGACAGCTGTATCTGATGTGATAAAGCGAGCTATTTCCCAAGAAAATTGTGGGATAAACCCTCGTTTGTGTGCTAGGAAATAATCACTATGCAACAGTCTTTCTAGGCTGGGTATATATTTTTCAATTTCTGTGTAGTGTGATGTATTTGAAGAGCAGATTTGGGTAATTTTTTATTCTGTGTACTTTAGTAGAGCCATTAATTATTCATAAAGACCCCACACTTTAGAGATGTTCTGTGAAGTATGATTCTGGGAGACATTTGTTCAATTTTTTTGTACCTTATAGACTACTTATAGATACGCTGTGTGAGCGAATTTAACTCCTCAAAAATGGAGCTAACTGGCATTCTGTACTGCTGTGTTCTTTCTTAAAATGAGTGGTAGTTTATGAAATAAGATTTTTAAATAAAAGGGCATTAGCTAAAATTGGGTAAAAGCTGAATACTTAAGAGTTCTTGTAAAATCTAGTATGCATATTATGGAATGAAAAAAATTGTAACAGCATCTTTGGTACTAAATTGCAGAAAGAGATTGTATGAGACTTGATAACAGGAAATACAAAAAGCATTAGTAGCTCAGGTCTTAGAGAAGAGGACTGAAAGAGCCAGGTAAAATTTTATACTGGTTTTTGCCTTGGGCTGTGAAATATCTGTGATATGATTGAAAAAATACAGTACACTATACATTTAGACTGATTTATCCCAATAAATAGAGCAAATCTGTGTCCTGTGTGAAAAGCATACAGGATACTATATTTCCTCTAATTTCTTCCTGTTGGCCTTTCCCCCCCACAGAAACATTGGTTTAGGGAACCTACATATTTCCAATGTCACAACAGGAGGTAGGTCTTAGTTCCTCATTTTCTATGATTTGGCCTGATCTTGCTCCCAGTAACATTTCACTGATTTCAGTGGATGCAGACACAGCTCCAGAACTGGCTATTGAATAAGAATACTGTATTAAAATTACTAACTTCCAGAGAAAAGTAGTTCTTGAATGTATAAATGTAAAGCTCTTAAGTGAGCATGAAAGTCTTAAGACAAAAGTGGTTTTGCATGAAATAGCTGAAAATCTCATTAAGACATCTAAACATTCCTTTGCAGCAGTTGCTCAAAAAAAAGGGGTCCAGAAAATGGAAAGCAAACTGGACACCTGTGAGAAAAATGACAAAACAGTTCTCAGAGGCCCAGGCCTCATAATGCTTAGGCTATTTCAGACACCACAGTGCTCTTAAGACAGTCAGTAATGAAAAGAAAATGTTGTTTAAAGAGTGATGTTATACTTTCTGAAGTGGAATTGCCTCAATGTGAAAGATTTTCTGTATGCCTTGCTGACATCTACTAATTATTTACCTGTGAATTCTAACTGTAGTATTTTATACATGTTTGGTTCCAGTTTTGTATCATGCCCTGCTGTCCTGCAGCCTGTCCATGGGGCAAAGCTTAAAAGGATTTGCCAGAGATGTAATAAAGGCATGTAATCCATGGACACATTATGGTAGGAGCAAACTAGGTAATATTGCCACACTTTTCCCCTTTCCGAAACAGTGCCAGGCACTGTGCCATGGCAAAGCCCCTCCATAGTCACTATCAGACATAAAAGATTAGGTCATTTCTGTAAAAGTCCCTCCCCATTTTTCTTGTTGGTCGGTTTTAGGTACTGGAAGACTGCAGTGGGGTCTCCCTGGACCCTCCTCTTCTCCAGATGGAACAACCCCAACTCTCTCAGCCTGTCTTCATAGAAGAGGTTCTCCAGGCTTCCTCTTAGTGGCTCTCCTCTGGACTTGCTCCAACAGGTCCACGTCATTCCTACGTTGGAGGCCCCAGAGCTGGCTACAGTACTCCATGTGGGGTCTCACGAGAGTGAAGTAGAGGAGAATTACCTCCCTTGGCCTGCTGGCCATGATTCTATTCATGCAGCCCATCTTTGGGCAGGATCCATCTTTGCTTCATGGCACAAGCTGCCCTATGGTATCTTTCTCACTTCTGTTCTTTGATTCTGTGAAAAGAAAGCCTGAGCATAGGGGGATAGCTAGAGGTATGACAACAGGACATGGAGCTAGTCAGCAGTCTGAATCCAGCAAAAGAGGGTGGCAAATCAAAGTCTCTTTATTCAGACAACTCCTTTGTGGTCTATGTGAAACTAATTGTGAATTTGCAATTTCAATCCACTTCCTTGGAAAAGTCAGTGCAAGAGATAGTAATTAGCAACCTCTTACAAACCATTGACAGGCTGTCCTAAAAACAATCCTCAAGCTCCTTGAGCATTGCATTGCCTGAAACTGATAGGTCCCTTGTCACCAATTTAATACATTCATCAAACTTGAAGCAAAGGCTCCAAATACCTCTCCGGTAGGAAACTGTACTAAGTAACCTTATGGCTAAATGCCCAAATGGCTCAGCTAGAAATTGGGCAATACTCCCACTTGGACCTGGAGGGATAAACCTTCAGGAGATAGTAACAAAACCCTGCTATTTAGATACTAAGGTGGTACCTCGGAACAGTTGCTAAGCAAGACCTTATCAGTGTGCTGCCTGCTTCACAAATCCCTCATGAAAGAGGCTGTTAGATACAGTACACAGAATGGACAGTTCTCTGAGAAAGATTGACTTTATAGCTCAGCATAAGAATTGCCGAACTAGGCATGTATTTGTATTAGAAGAAGGCATAAAACCCCCTCAACAATGCAGTAGGAAATACAGAAGTACCAAAACTGAGTGCAGTACATGTCAGATAATTTTTGTGTGATATGTTAAAAATTCATGGGCTAAAGGACACAAATTGCCATTAGAAGGAATCTCTTCCTCTGCAGAGAATCCTCAATGTCTTCCTACTGTCATTTGTCACAGGAGTTGAGGTGCTCCAACCTCAAGCCGCCAATGTTAACAAAAAAAAAGGCCTGTGCACACACAGCCTGGTGAGCCCATGTCCTTACCAACTCTTGAGCCAGCCCCAGCTGTTTGATGCAGGTTTAGCACAACCATTCTCAGAGTGATTTTACAGTATTTTATTTCTATGCTCACTTCCATGCTAGCAGAATATTACTAATCCTATATCCCATACTGATTGATAATTTTTTTCCCAATCTGAATAACACAGCTAATATCATTTCTTACTCATCAACTCCCAGATGACTAACAATCCGTGGTCCAGGAAACTGAGCTCTGAGATCTGTCAGTCAGTCACCTGGCAATTCAATTACAAGACAGTCTACATAAGCACTCTGAATCTACTGCTTTTCACATCTTTTTTTGAATCAATTTAACAAAAAACCGCTGCTGCCTTCTAGGCATGGTATCCATAATGGTAGCATGAATCAGAATTGGCTACACTGGTGTGCTGGTTTAAAGGTAAACCAGCAGGAGAAATGAACCCAATAAAAACAGATTATAAATCAGAGTTATAATTTAATAACAATATTATAATAAGTGCACAAAGAGAAATTGGTTTTAACCCACAAAACCCAGAAGTATGACCCAGCACCCTGGGGCACAAA
>JAWWEV010000115.1:32860641-33023899 GCA_035583235.1 Hafferia zeledoni | reverse complement strand
AGCTCTTGTCTCACAGGTGTCTTTCACACCCAGCTCACACCCTGAGGAGTCGGGTGTGCCCTGGGCAGCTGCTGCAAATGGTCCATTGTTCTTGGGAAATGAATAGAGGGGGTAGAATACAGAGCTTTGATCACCCCCCCACAGTGATAAATGGTCCTACCTGCTGAACTAGGACAACTAGCTGCAGTAAATCGACAGCACTGAGCAACCATTTCATTAATAAGAGCATCTCGTCACCAGCTGCTCCTTGGATACAAAGGACTGCAGCTGGGTCCCTAAGCATTTCTTTCTCTTATCACCCCTAGTGACTTGCAGTGTTTGAGACATCAGTGACTTCATAGTCTGAGTTTGTTTATACACTGAAAATGCCTCTTCCATGCTGTTGTCTTATTTTCTTGTCCCTTTTTCTTCATAAGGAGAGTCACAAATAATAAAATTAAAAAGAAAAATAAATTTGGGTTTTTTTCAACACAGATTGAATGCCAAAACCTATGGATGAAAAATCTCCACCAATTTCTAGCAATGACCCAAGACATACATGAGGCAGTGTGATATCAACAACTAGTTAAAAAGTCTTTGCCAGAGGGAAAATTTTCTACCTGGAAGGTATGAAATGTTTTTTTTATCTCCTATTTCAAATATCTTATTTAGCTAAAGAAATTATTTGTAAAACTAAATCTCATGCATTAGCCCAAGTTAAATTATTGCAATCCTAAATGGACCCACCCTCCTGCACTGAGTTGTGCCTACCAGGCTTTCTGCAAATCCACTTGAAATTATTAAAGTTTCTACAAAAACAAGGGGTTTTGCCAATTCTCAGTTCAGTGCAGTGCAAGGATCTTACTGTCACTCACCAAAACACATGTACTTTCAAACTGCAATTCCCTGCATGTGCAGGAGTCTCCATCATGTGAGAAAACAAGTGATGTTTGTGTAACCCTGTGGTAAAGACTTCTGCACAGAGTGGTATGCTTCATCCAACAGCCAAAAGTGATTCCTAGGCTTCTGTGCTGAAATCACTGCGTATCATAGCTGGAGGAGTCCAGCTGCTTTCATAGCATTTTATGGATTTTGCCATTGAATTGCAGCTGTTCTCTTAATGGAATAAAACCTTGTGGAAATATGATATGTATCTGAGAGAAACTTGCCGTTTGACTGTGGCTGTTACTACAGCAGAGCTCATGGAAGTGAGGTGAGAGGGAGGAAATACCAACCACCAGGATCATGACACTTTAAGGATATGAACAGCCTTCTGCTATAATCCTAGACAAAATGAAGCACAATAAGGCTTTGTAAGAACTGCTAAAATATTGCTCATAATGCTCACAGCTAAATGGAGGTAACAAATGACAGGTTTTGTCAGGAGAAGTTGTTTAGTTTTATAGATTAACTATTTTATTCTAAATATTTTTGAGAATCTGAAAGCCATTTCTGAATCAGGAAATGAAGGCCAACAAATAGACAAAATCCACCTTCTCACAAGAAAGCAGTTCTTGAAAACCTTCCTGGCCAGGTTTTTTTACTTGCAAGATATTCAAATCTGTTTCTTTGTTTTTCCCTTTTAGTTTCCTGTATCCTAAAATTGTGCCTAGAAGCTGGTTATTATTTTTGGAAGCATAGCCATCATTACTTTTAAAGTAATTTAAGAAAAATTACTTGGATGCTAGCAGCAAATGGGAGCCAGCACAGTAATGGCACAGGGACTGGTTTACCAGGGAGCAAATGCTAATGAGCAAAAGCACAGTAAGCTAGAACTTCCCTGAATTCAAATATCAGCTCTGATGATTACCTCACACTACCACACCTGGCACTCAAGCTGATAAAAATAGAGTTAGTTATTAAGAAGATTCCAAAGTATTTGTGGACCAATGGATTGCATTATCTTAATTAGACAAGATTAGAATTCCTTAATGTTGTGTTCAGCTCACTACCTGAGTGACTGCAAATCACTCTGGGTAAGCTCATGGAAGCTCCTTGGGGAATGAATTGCAGCTCCATAGAGAGGAAGCTATGGATTGGCCTGACATGCATCTGGTCAATGCACAGTGTAGGGAACCTTGCCTTTTGATGACTGAATATTTACGAACAGGTATAGCTGGTTAACTGAGGTCAAGCTGGTGTAGGACCATGAGTTTCTGCGACACTAGGTACTGGTTTGCACTAGGGGAGACTGTGGCCCTCTAACTGTGCTTTCCAATATGGCTGAGGGGCTTTTCAGCAAACAGACTCAGGCAAATCTCACAGGGGCACTTTCAGATGTTATTGGTCTTGTAGCTATCCTTCCTACCCTGGGTTATTAATACTGTAGAACACAAGGGAGCAACATGTGCCTGTGTCTTAGCTGCCCCAAGGCATAGGACAAATTTTCAACAAAATCATCCCCATAAGGTGAGCTATGGTAACTGTTCATTGAAATAAGGTAAGTAACAGAAGAAGGGCAGATAGGCACAGTAGTGTCTTCAGCCACTTCAGCAAAATTCTTCAGAGGATGTTTGCCAAGGTCCTTGCTGACATCGGATCTTTGCAGAAAGGTATGGAAGGCACAATGACTCTTCTCCTAAGAATGTACAGTTAGTTCTTCTCCTAGGGAAAGGAGAGAGGGCATAGACGTGCAACAGATCTTGAAATGCACTGTTTCAGTGTAGATTATATGTTGCCAAGTCAGCCACTCAAATATGGAAATGCCAGAATTAAAATGGTCTTTACCTTCATATGTTATGTAGGTTTCAATTTACATGGCTACCAAGTACTTTTTCCGCAGACCCTGTCCCATCTTCAGACAAAGATGAAACAAGTCTCATTTAATGAGGAGTTATTTAAAATTGTTTTATTATCCTTGTTCAGTGTTTGTGGCAGCAATACAAACAAATATTTATTGTGTGTTACTTAAACCCTCATGGGTGTTTTTAATGGCACTGACTGTCTTAGTGTTCAAGTCTATTTTCACAACTTACCTGTGAACTGAGGCCAGGGGCATGAATCTGATCCTGCCATTGTTACCCTAAGTGGTGAGTAACTGCCTTGATGGTTACTGGTGCTACTCTTCAGAAAAAGGAAAGAGAATTCAGGCCTGATTTACAGTCAGCATATTTGTGCTTCTAAATGCTCCCCCTCTTGCACAAGAAAGATGTATGGGAATGTGATAGCCATCATCTGGGATGAGTTAAGTTCTCACCAGAGAGATGTAGAATAAACTTAATATCAACCTCAAAGAGGAGGAATCTGGATTGTCAGTGAGAGAGAGGTTTGTCGTTTAGTCCAGATATTGTTCCACAAGTGCAGGTTTCCCATTACCTTTTCTCCAGTGCCTAGTCACATAAATCTTTGTGTGCAGCCTCTTTCAGTTGTAATGCCCTGCACTCCTGGCTTGGCAGAGACAGAAGTATGGCAGAGGCAGCCTGAACAGCAGCAGAGGAAAGAAGATAAAATTGTTTTATCATCCTACTTAACAGCTTCCTCTGTACTATAATACAGGGCATTAGATAACCTAGCCATTTGTGTGTACAGGGTCAACACATTGACCCTTAGATATAACAGCCACTAGCGTAATTAATGAGTCCAGATTTAAGAGATTGTAATAGCAAAAAGAAAAAAACATGCCTAATACTTTCCTTTATAGAAAAGCTCTTCCAGTGATTTAAAACCTTAGACAATTTTCAGCTTTCGATCTGAAATTTCATACCACTACTCACCCTTCAAGATTCAGTTCTTGGTGAAATTACAAGGTGCTTGCTTTGTTTATTTAAGGTAATAAGAAGCTAAAACCAAAGCAAAGTATCTACTAGGATTTGTTTGTTTGCCTTTTTTTTTGCTATTAAAATAGAAATACTGAGTAATATTTGAAACAACTGTTGCTCCTCAGGAATTTACTACAGAAGGAGATACTTTGTCATAGAATAATTCTGCCAGAGATTTCTGCAAATACACATTAATGCATTTTGCTCTGTCAAGTCATCAGATGCAGGTCAGAATCCATATGCCAGTGTTCTTAGTTTCCCATGTTGGTTGACACATTTATAACAATGTTCATTGTTGATGCAAAGACATCAACACTGTTGATTCAAGGAATGAATTGTGACTGAAATGTTGCTCCTGTATTTGTGGTAGTTCAGCAGGTGTTTGGTACCACCATTTATGAAGTAAAAAATTCAAGATTCACATTGTCTGTAACTAGGAAGCAACAAAGAGACAAAGTTGTACATAAAAAGCTTATTTTTTACTTTCTCACTATTGTAGGACTTGATGGAACTGCACAGGATCTTTAGCAGCATGAGAGGATTTTAATATTATTATGTTTGCTCTCCAAGTATTGAAGTCTTAAGGTATCCAGAAACATTAAAACCTATTTTGGAGAAATGGTTTCTGACAAGCCATTGCTGTCTGCAGAGTGGGTGCACTGAAGCCACTTATGTGGTGGTGCTGCCATTTGCTAAAACATTATATGTGTTTTTGAATAATTTCCTGAGCAATGAAGTAATTTGGTTTTGTATTCTTCCTGGGAGAAAAAAAAAGATCTGTAAAAGAGTTTAGGATTTTTTTTTTTCTTCCTATCATGTGGTGATTGAACAAATGGTTCATGGGTTGAGCATTGAGGATAAGAGTGACTTGCAACCTGTCACCAGTGTGGCTCCATCTTGGGCCCTGTGCTCTTCAACATCTTCATAAATGATTTGGACACAGGACTGGAAGGGATACTAAGCAAGTTTGCAGATGACACAAAACTCAGAGGAGCTGTTGACTCCCTGGAAGACAGGAAGGCCCTGAAGAGAGACCTCAACAAATGAGAGGGCTGGGCAATCACCACCATAGGAAGTTCAAGAAGGGGTAGTGACAGTTTCTGCACCTGGGATGGGGCAACCCTGGTTATTCGTACAGACTGGGGAATGAGATGCTGGAAAGCAGTGCCATGGAAAGGGACCTGGGGGTCCTGGTTGATGGCAAGTTGAACATGAGCCAGCAGTGCCCTGGCGGCCAGGAGGGCCAATCGTGTCCTGGGGGCATCAGGCAGCCAGTCAAGGGAGGGGATTTTCCTGCTCTGCTCTGCACTGGTGCGGCCTCACCTTCAATATTGTGTGCAGTTTTGGGCACCACAATATATAAAAGATATTAAACTATGAGAGAGCGTCCAAAGGAGGGCAATGAAGATGGTGAAGGGCCTTAAGGGGAAGCTATATGGGGAACAGCTGAGGTCATTTGGTGTGTTCAGCCTGAAGAAGAGGAAACTGAGGGGAGACCTCATTGCAGTTACAACTTCCTTGTGAGGGGAAAAGGAGGGGCAGGCACTGATCTCTTCTCTGTGGTGACCAGTGACAGGACTCAAGGGAATGGCCTGAAGCTGAGTCAGGGGAGGTTTAGGTTGGATATTAGAAGGAGGTTCTTCACCCAGAGGGTGGTTGGGCACTGGAAAAGGCTCCCCAGGGTAGTGGTCACAGCACCAAGCCTGACAGAGTTCAAGAAGTGTTTGGATGATACTCATGGGCACATGGTGTAACTCTTGAGAATGGTCCTGTGCAGGGCTAAGGGTTGGACTCAATGATCCCTATGGGTCTTTTCCAACTCAGCAGAGTTTGTGATTCTGTGACAAAGAAATGAGAACTCTATCCATGCTATAGGGTAGTGTATGCTCCAAGGAGCATATAGGGATAAAATCATACCTGCTATACCTTCTTAATATTCTTCTCAATGTCTATAAAATGCAAATTATTTAGTCCTACTTGTTGGTATAAAAGAAAGTTCTGGGCAAGATGCCTAAAAGTGCATAAATGACAGAAAAGGCAAAGTACTATTTTAACTTCAGGTTTCTTAGATACTGCAACAAAGAGTGGGAAAAAGGGCTTTTAAAATGCATTCCTTTAATTTTTTTTTTTAAAGTTATTATCTAGCAATATAGTTTATATTCTGCCAATCACCATTGTACAATGATTTAAATAAAAAACAAGCAAAATATACTTTTAACACGAGATGTTAAACTAAATAGGATAATACAAGAATGTGATTATGTGTCAGTATTTCAAACACTGGCACTTACTGATAAAAAGCCATTATAATCCCCTCTAGAAATTCTTCCTATTCCCTCCTTGCTGATAAATGGGTCCAGCTTGGAATCTGTCAGAGTGAAGATCACTGACAGCCACCTTTACGTCTTCCCTCCTCTCATCTCTCCCCTGAGTGTTACATCCTTTGAAGCTACATGAAGTGAGAAGGTTGGTTCTACAATCCGTGTATCCCTGGACTGCTGCCACTACAGAAAACAGTTTGACTGTAGTCAGCTGTGCCTTGAATGTCCTCCCTGGTGAGCTGGGAGGTATGCTGCCTGTGTCCTGGTGATCTTTAAATAGGAGCCAAAAGCAGGCAGACTGCTGCTGCAGCCATCCCATCAACTTGAGATATTTAATGGAGATATCTGAGTTAGGAGTGTGGTTGCTTCAAACTTCATCTGTAGTCAAGATAGAGATAGTCAGACACTTGATGAAAAATAAATCAGATAATTTCTATAATTTTCATCACTGATGTGTTTTAATTAATGCCAAGCTTATTCTCCCCATGAGTCACTAGAAACATCACTCAATAACACCACAGGACACGGCCCAGCTTTTGAGCTGAATCCACCAAACTTCTTCATGCTTCCTATACAGCCTCAAAAGAGGTGGTGGGGCAGGTGTGTGCAATTATCACTGCCACCTATCCAAATGATGCAATAATTTTCTCTTTAAGGTAATGGGGAACCTCTGACCTCAATTTAAAGTAGAAATTAAGAGTGGACTGGCAATGCTCAATGCTTTGTGTAGCCATCATTTAATGGCAAAATGAGTCTGGTTAGCCTCCTTGTCTTCATCTCTCTAAGTTCTCCACACTGCCCAGTAGCTCAGGGAGAATTTCATGTAGATATCTGGATTTTAGCCTCCCTTTCTTGCTGTCCCTATCTGTGTCTGTGCAGCTGTCTGTCAGTCTTTCCACAGAAGCTTTTCAAAGTTAGTCAATTTCAACCAAATTTTGCCAGGTCAAAAAGATCTCAAAGGTACTAAATTTGTCAGAGTAGGCTGTCAGTGAAGTACAGAAAACCTGTTAATACTTGCACTGAGATAAAAACCCCTTGTTAGGCATCAGAGCAGTTAGGGACGCGAGGCAGGAGGTGATGCCTGGTGCCATGACCACCCAGGTAGCAGCATCCTGTGCCGGCCAGTGTAAAGCAAGCTCTTTGTAACTGAGTCTGGCTGGCACAGACCTAATTTTTCTCATAGAAGCCAGTATGGTGCTGTGATTTGGATTTGGGACTAAAGCAGTGGTGGTAACTCACCAGTGTTTTATGGGATGCTGAACAGAGCTTGCACAGTATCGTGGCTTTCTATTTTTCCCACTCTATTTTTCCTAGCGAGTAAGTAAGGGGTGTACAAATGGCTGGGAAAAGACATGGCTAGGGCAGTTGACCTGAATTGACCAAGGCAATATTCCAAGTTACTTAACATCATCCCCACCTCTAGAACCTGGGAGGCTGTCTTTCTAAAGTAGCCATTGCTCAAAGACTGGCTGGGCATCCGTCTGTTTATGGGAGGTGGTGAGTGATTGCTTTTGTATTGCTATTATTATTTTTTAATATATCTTCAGTTATCAAACTGTCTTTATCTTGACCCATGAGGGTTTTTTTTGCTTTTGCTCTTCCTACTCTCTCCCTCATCCTGATGGGTGTGGGAGTGAGTGAATGTTTGGGTGGGTACTTAATTGCTGGACAGGGTCAACCCCCTACATTAATCTACATCTTTGTGACTTTTACCAATAGCAATATAGCTGAACCTCGATGGATAAAGAGCTGAACACATTGGAAAACAAATAAGTTGCCACACTGGAGGTGTTTAAACCTAAATTCATTGAATGTAGCAGATTTACAGTACTGTAAAGTAGTAAAAAAATGCTTTTGTAGCATGTGGAAAAAAAGTTTGTAACAGAATACAAATATACACAGGGGTGATTACCAAAGGATGTTTACTTGCTCACTTTGCAGTAACTTGCCTCTCCCTCAGATGCACAGCAGCAGCCATTTAGGACTCTATAAATGTAGAAACTGAGAAAAATTAAGTCAGAAAGAAAAAAGTCAAAGAAGTAAACCAGAAGTGCATAATTTGGAAACAAGGTGAAGTTTTTGGGTGAGGTAGACAATTGTAGGATGATTATGAGTTGCCAGCATGATGCCTCTGTGAACAATGTGTTGTGATCTGGCATGGCCAGGAGTGGATCCGTTAGAGACATGGAGGCATGGATTCCACAGAAGGCAGTGGAGAAGCCATGCCTGCTGTTGTATTCCAAAGTCCATCACTCATAGAAGATTCTAGGATGGTTAAAGAGATGTTTACTCAAGCTTTTAAGCTTGGCCTATTAAACCTAATAAAACAAGTGAGGTGGAAATATGATTGCTGTTTATCCAATCAGGGAACAGAGGGAATAAGAAACATAAGCAGGAAAACAAAAACCTTAAACTTACACATTATATTGATATAATGATACATAATGATAAGGTGACCATTAATACCTTGGCATGAAAAGGTTTCTCATCACTGGCAGCTTGGATCATGTTGCAGAATTGCTTTGCCATGAAAGCAAATGGGACTTAAATATTGCTTGCTATGGCACTCCTCAAATTTGTGGAAAGACTTACATAACAAGGTACCTCTGATGGTAGACTGGACACAACAAACCACAAGACCTTTCTAATCCTGAAATGTTAGTAACTTGAAAAGTAAAGAAATTAGGTATTGTTAAATATCAGAAAAACCTCCTGGTATAAAGATCTGTCTAGTAGTGGCATTGAATAACAAAGGAAGCTGCTGGATCTGAGACAATAACTTCATTAACAGGAAAGGTTTCTGGATCTCTTTCTTCCTGCAAGCAATTAAATAATTCACTGAGTAGTTTTCTCAAAGTGGGAATTTTCTTTTGGGAGTATGTGAACACAATGCTGTAGGAACATATATGAAGGAATCCTATAAGATCATCTTATCTGTCTAGGTTTAGCAGCTTGTAAAACATAGTGCTGTCTTCCATAGTGGGGCAAAGCAGTAAGAAACATCTTTTTTCTTTAGATGGAGTGCTACATAAAAATACTTATACAACATTTATCTGAGATTTGCTAAAGCTCCGCTTAAGACCTTTCACAATCTAATACAAATGTCTAAATGAACATAATTAGCAAAATACTATGATGTTTATATTGTTTGGTGGAAACTTAACAGAAAAACAATACTGGGTGCAGTCATCACAAAGGGCCCTGGATTATGGACTTCTTTGGTTTTTGAAGAAGTAAATGTATTGATTTAAAGTCTCTGAGGTCCAGATATTTCCATACTGCTCAGCACTCAGAATCTTTTATGTATGTACCCTACTTTTGCTTAGATGGGGAAAGATGTCCCTTCTGGGGTTTCTTTCTGCCTTGTTGGTGCTGTCTATTGTAGGAATGCAATCTGCAATGGTATGGATGATTCTCCTGGTCCTGGAGTTTAGTCCACTACTTAGGAGAAAATGTGCTCCCCGCTTTCCCTGACCACGTGGTCCCCGAGAGCCCCTGAGAAGGACACACAGAGACCACCAGAGAGGGAGAAGGAAAAAAGAGTGTTTATTGCTAGTCGGGGGTTTATATGGACCTTGGAGGGATTCAAAACCCACCAACAGAAAACAAGAGGGGGTTTGGCTCTGGGCCAATGGGAGTAAGGGGATTTACATTCAATAGGAGGGGGTTCAGATAACAGCGTGTCGCAACCTTCCTCCAGAGCCCTGAGATTACAGGGTATTCTGGGAAGAAGAAGCAGTGACATTGCAAAAAGACATTTTAACAAACATTTTGTACAATTAAATATCATTAAAAACATCAGTTGTTAAAGCATTATCAGTGGCTTGTTGATTTTCTTCACAAATCCAATTCTGGCAGGACTTTCTCCATTCCAGATGTTGTAAATCAATTCCTACAGAAAGAAGGTATTTTTTAAAAGTACATTTCATGGTGACCTTTGACTACCTGACCTTTTTTGGGTTCCCAAGTGGGAGCTGAGTGCTTACAGATATCAAGATCCAAGCATGACAGCCATCTGTACCCCAGCTCACTCAGATGATGATACAGTTGATCTGTAAGCAGTTGGACTGCCCCAGCCATCATTCATCACAGAGATCAACTGGAATGAGCCCTTCCTGAGGAGGGAAGGGGCTTGTGAGTTTTCTAGACTGGCAAAAACCTTAAAAAATAGTCCAATATAATGGCATAAATAAATATGTAAATTTGCTGATGTACAGCTGATTTTGTATAATGCAGCGGTCTACCAAGCTGGTGTACTTTATCAGGTAGGCCTGTGGTATAGCTGTAATAGAACAGCTAGAAAAGGAGGCTTTCTGTTGTGTAGATTTGGCTTTATGATTTTATTTATTCAGTTCTACCCCGAAGCTCACACAATAAAGAGGACTGAAAATGAAATGTCACTGTTTGTTTTTAATTTGTGCACAGTAAATGTCACTGAGAAGAGATCACTAGTTCAGGAGGAGATATGCTACCATGCAGGAGCTTATTGCTAGCACTGGTTTGAAGTCTATGTTTGCTTTCTGTAAAATCTAACAGAGTGATGCAATAGGAATAGCCTTGATCATTGTACTTTTGAAATAAAATAAGGACCTGAGTGATCAGATAATAAGCACCTTAATATTTGCTAAGCAAAGCCTGAGTAACATTTTGATAAAATGTTAGATTCAGTTACATCACCACTAAAACTTGGACGCCTGAATCAGAATTGATTTCAGCTTCATTAACTGACTGAGTTTCATGTAAATATCACGGTCATTCTGGCCTTTGAGCAGCAGATTTTAAAAAAGCAAAAGGCAAACCTGGCATTTGTTGTTTCACTGGGCACTTGAAAAAAGTCAGTGTAGTTTAGTGAGGTAGTTTGTTTTTTCTGGTTTTTGACTCCATCAGCTGTGGAACACATAGACTTCATCTATTCATGAAAAAAATTCAAGCCCTTGTACTATATTTTGATCTCTTGACTTTGGAAAAGCACAGTGCAGGGCTTTCCAGGTTTAGCTTCCAGGCATAAACAAACTGAGTTGGCTGGACCTATTCAGGAGCATTTAGCAACCATACCAAGAAAAACATTATATTGGCCACAACAGAAGAAGTGTCTGAATACTATTTAATTGTATTGATTGCTGCTTTCCATTTTACCACTACCTTTTGATTGTTACTTAAGGTCTTTATCCAACCAGTTTTTGGCCTGGTAAGCAGAAGCTGAAGTTGGCAGGCTGTTAAGATTAGTGTTTATGAAGCAGACAATACAATCATCTACCAAGTAAGAATGAGTGCATAGTTTGTTGTTTCAGATGTACTTAACTAAAGCTTTTTAAACCAAGTGTGACATCACTGATTGATGGATTTTAGTTTTAGTTTGCACTAAAACAAGGTGGAGAGAGAGTGGGCATGAATGTGTTTTGTAGATGAAATATTCAACTAAGAAAGAGACAAAGATGAAACTGGGACATCAAGTTCTCCCAGAGATCTCCTATGCACTACTAAAATGTCAAACTAAGTGGTGTTTTCACTCTTTAAATTAGCCTTCCCCCAGTGAAGTCAGCAGTTAAATTCCCAGAGGTTGCAAATGATGTCAGGTTAGATCACTGTTCTTTTGGCCACTGAAAATCCTACCTTTTAAAAAATTATTTCTTTGTGTTTCTAATGTGACAGTGGTGTCCTCTGGACCTTAAACTTCCAACTTGTTTCCTGCTTCCCTGAGCCTATACCATGATCATCCCAGCACACGGGTGGCCTCCACTTTGCTGCAGCCAGTTGTGAGGAAAGGAACGATGTGCATTTGAGCTGTCACCTCCATGAAGTCTGGCTGTGCTCTTTGGACTGAATTCCTTGGTTGTAGAATACAGATAATGGCATTTCCCTGCCAACACATCTTATGTGAATTCCTCAAGCATTCTAGGGATAAAAGCCAAAAAGTAAAGTAACAGGTGATGTCTTGCTGCATATTTTATCTACTGGCATAGAACCATACTCCATTATTCAGAAAAATGGAGACACAGACAAGAAAAACAAATTAAAAGAGTGCTATTAATAATAATGAAGAAAAATGAAATGGCATATGATCTGATTTAAAAAAAATCTTCCTACAGATACACAAACCACTACATTAAATATGATTCTTTGTATGATTAAATGAGCTTCTCTCAACTTGCCTACCTTACTGCTTTTTAAATCCATTCATATTTTTTCTGTTCTGGACATACTCACCCAGAATATAAGAAGAGACTATTCAGTGCATGTACTATAGTAGTTCCTAGACAATCAAGCTGCAAACTTCTAGGGCATTAAACTGTCTGAAAAAGAGGCACACACAGAATCAGTAGGTGATACACAAGTGGAATGACACAGGCAAACACAGAAAACATGTACACAAATAAAAATAATAGAAATCAGTAGACAAATGTGTTGGGAAAAAAAAGGGGCAGGTGCTTTTATAAAATTGGTTATTAGAGATAGAAATATTTCCTTAAAAACTGTAATTGAGTCAGATAAAATGTAAAGTAGTATGTTTGTCTCTTCTTGTTGAATCGCTGTCAATGCTGTGCTGTCAGATATATTTGGGTGAAGCTGTTGAAGGACCATCAGGAACAACTGGATATAGGGTTTCCTTCTCCTGGAAACTTTCATCCAATTTTTCTTCAGGCTTTTCTGTAGCTTAATGAGGAACTGAAGGAAGCATGAGAATTTTGCTGCCTGGAAACAAAATTTAGTTGCTAAGAACTACTGCTACTGTTTAACTCTGTGTAGGGTTTCTCTACATCAGCCATAACCCTATGTCTGTCTTCAGCTGGGATCATTTTTTTCCTAGTAGCTGGTACAGTGCTATCTCTTTGGATTTAGGATGAGAATCGTGTTGATAACACACTGGTGTTTCAGTTGTTGCTAAATAGTGCTTAAGTCAAGAACTTTTCAGTTTCCCATGCTCTGCCAGTCAGAAAGTGCACAAGAAGCTGGGAGGCAGCATGGTCAGGACAGCTGACCCAAAATGAACAAAGGATATTGTATATCATAGAAATTATGCTCAGTATATAAATTGTGGGGAGTTGGCTGGGTGGGCCAATTACTGCTTGCGGCAGGGCTGGGCATCAGTTGGTGGGTGGTGAGCAGTTGTATTGTGCAGCACTTGTTTCTCTTGGGGTTTATTTCTTTTTCTCTTTCTGTTATCCCCATTTTCATTCCTATGATTCTATGGTGATGATTATTATTATATTTTAACTTTTTCAGTTATTAAACTGTTCTTAACCCATGGGTTTTATCTTTATCAGATTCTCTGCCCCATCCCATGGCAGGGGTGAGCAGCTGTGTGGTATTTAGTTGCTGACTAGGGTTAAACCATGGCACCATACTAGTCAAACACTCAATCAGATAAATTGAGTCAGCATGGGGCTAAATAATCTTTGGAATTGACATTATGCTTTATCCTTCCAATCTTCCTGCAAGTGTTGCTTATTGAGCTTACTGCACAAAATGATTTATTTTTGTAGTGGTTTGAGCAGCATTGTGAAGACAAGGACATAGCAGTTGTTGTTACTCAAAGTGTGAGAAAGTTTGGCACAAAGAGATAATTCTTTCCAGTCTTCTAGGCCAGCAAAATTTCTTGGAATCTGGCCTCTTGCCCCCAAGTGCCTCAGGTTTCCCTCCACAAATGCCAATTTTACTTTGGCTTAAAAGATCTGCAAGATCTGTAGGCCAAAAAGCTTTGCTACCACACCAGTTTGCAATCTAGATGGTATCTTACTATTCATATGCAAAAAGCATATCCTATTGCTTGCTGTCCTTTCATAGCATAATTATTATTTTCCAATAGCAGCATAATGTTTCTTCTGGAGTGCCATTTACTGTTTTTTTTTTAAGTGTACATTTTAAAATGCTATAATTTGCCTTGCATTTTGTGATGAGAGAAGGCACATGTATAAGTGATATTTATACGTAGTCAAAGTCATGGTTTCTGAATTATTATTTACTCTGAACTATGAGACATGCTTTTCCTTGAGGAAATCAAGCTGCTATCTATTTTCTTCTTAATCTACTTGGTATTTGGATTTCACTGTCAGCTGGAATTAAATATTACAGATTTTCACTGTTGTTATAGAGCTGAATTATTATAATGATAATTATTTTTAAATATTTCAGCATACATCCCGTACTTAACCCATTTAACACACACTGAAGTATCCTGGATTGCAGTACCAAGAGCAAGTTTGTAATTGTTTTAATGTGAAAGATGAAGAAGGTTCAGGGTAAAGAGAATTCAGTTAATAGACAAATCTTGATAATAAGATACAGAGTTCTTTTTTTGCTTGATAGCACTATAATAAATCACCTTCTTAGAACATACATGTGTATTGCTAGTAGAGAAAATAAACCCTCATACTCTTGAAAACTTTCCATCTGCTTATGCCCTCAGGTTGGTTTACTTCTTGTTTCATGCTTGAGTCCTGTTTCTCTTCCTTACCCTCCATGGCTGCCCAGGACCACTTCCAGAGATGTGCTTGCCAACACAGAGGAAGCTTTTGCCGAGGGTGGCTTCATGAGTGGTAGCAAGCAATGCCAGTTTGATAATTTTTAAGAGAAGGCAAACTCTCCTCTCCATGAACAGCAGTCAAGAGTGCGCAGGAGCACATAGAACAGATCCTGTTCATCCCATCAGGAGCTGCACCTTGTCTCTGACAGAGATGTTGCCATTATGCCTCTAGCATGACCAATTGTACTACAAACTCAGCAGGCTCCACTGTGGACATGCACAACAGGTCTCTGCACGAGCTTCTGAAAGCACCAAACCAACCAAAGATGAGGTGAATCCCACTCTGATATTTCAGAGCTGAAATAAGAGAATCAGTCTGAATAGACACTGAAAACTTGGTCGTTCTGTTCTGTTGTGTTTCAAATTACATAAGAAATCAGATTTTAAAAAAGCTTTATATTTTTTAATGGCATTTTCCATGCAAAAAAAAGCTACCAGTGTAGGATATTTCATATCCAATTCACACACCTCTATTAATTCCAGCATTCCTACAGTTTCAGCAGAGCACTAATCCTGATTTTTCATGTGTGCTGATTTAAAAGTAAACCAGCAGTAGAAATGAACCCAAGTCAAAAAAGTGATAATAAGTCACAGTTACAATTTACTAAAAAGATTAAAATAAACGCAGTGATACAGAGAAACAATTGGTTTTAACCCACAAAACCCAGATGTATAACCCAGCACCCTGGGGCATGAACAAAATGATGTTTGTCAGCCCCTGTGCTGAGTGCACATGGTCCCCTTGAGTCCAAAGTAAAAGGAAAGGAAAGCCTGTTGAGGAGGATGATGGTTGCAGTCTAGTCAAGAGTGGCAGTCACAGCCTTGTTGAAGTTCTGCTCCTCCTCTGTATTCAACAAGTGGCCCCGGCAATCCTAAAACCGCCAAGATTATATATGCTTAGGTTCAGGTGGGAATGCCCAGTACCTCCCCCAGGGCAAGGAGTTTCACAATGGGTGATCTAACTCTGTGAGTCATGGGATAATTTTGGAATCTTTGATGGCCCATTAGCAGACATGACCCTGCAGGCTGGGTGTGAACATGCTAATGCCTCCCTTATCTCACAGGCTTCTTTAACACCCAGCTTGTATCCTGAGGTATCAGGTATGCCCTGGGCAGCTGCTGCAAACAGTCCATTATAAACAGTTCATCAGAAATGATATAGAGGGTGTAGAATGCACAGTTTTGGTTACACCCATACAGTGATGAGCTGGTCCTAGCCACTATAACTAGGACATCATGGCCTTTAAATTGTGAAAACTATGAGAATCTTAAAATAAAGAGAAATCAGATTTACAGCCTGTACCATCTCAAACATTGTACATATATGTGCAGAGACATTTAGTATAAACACAGAGAAGATCAGGACATGTTCTATCAAAGTCTGAAGAAATACATTTGGTTTTGGCAGAGTGTAACTCTGGACTGTGTGAAACAATCCTATGTGACAAGGGCCTACAAAGTCTGTCTCTAAAAGGAGATAATCTTAAGTCAATGCTGGAACTCCTTTCTTTATTCTCCTTTCCTGCTCTTGCTTACATCTTAGATGAATGCTCATAATCCCATTTCTCTGAGAAATTCTTCCCAAAAAGAGGTGATTCTATTCTAGCTTTATGACTCATGCCTGTCAGCCCTTCCCAGGCCAGAAAGAAATACAGGACCTGTTCTACAGTACATTGATTTCAATGGATCTTGATCCAGATGTGTTAATCATGTTTCTATGTAACAATTAAAACATTAACTTGTTAGGGTAGGCTCTAACTCAGTGAAACTGCCTTATAGCAAATAACTTCTTCTTCCTGTATATGAAAGGCACTAAAAAACATGGGGAAAAGTTTCAGACTTCTTTTTTTCCTGAATGTTTCTGAAAATGAAATGTAGTGATGAATTTACTTGATCAAAGTAAAATTAAGCATTGTGACTTTCCCCCTAGCCTGTTGGCAACAAGACATTTAAATTATAAAATAGAACTAGGTATAGGAAATCAAATAATGAGATAATCAGAGTTCACAGTAAAATATCCCCATTAAGATAATGTACTTACCTCAGCTACATTGCAGCATTCAATTTCATCCCTATACTTCCATGTAGCTACTTGGCATTTTAGTTCACCAGTGCCAAACAGGAAAATTACCTCTTGGAAATGTCCATTGTCTTCTTGTTGCCACTTCCCTTCTTTCTCATTTTCTTAATTCTGCCCCTTCACCTTCTCATTTTTGATACCTCATGTCTTCAATTCCTTTGTTTCCACTTCGTTGGAAGTGACTTTTAATGTCACTTCCAGTTTAGACAGATGAATACTCCACTGCTTATAGCAATGGGACATTTTTGAAGTGAGCCTGGGATTTTTTTTATACCTCAAGGTTCCTGATCTGCACTGATATGAAGCACACCCATATTTTCAGGACTCTGCAGTCATGCCATACAAAATATTAGTTCAAACTTTAAAAGAACATCATGGCTGTGGAATTTATTTTGTGCTGACATTATGTTTTATGTTTAATCAAAGTGTTAGCCTCTCAGCTAGGAGTTTCAATCAGTTGAGGTGATGCATGACCCACCCAATATCTTTATACTTGCTTACTTTGTATTCAAATGAAAAAACGAAATAAAGTTTAAAATTTTGACCACTTTATTTATTGTGCGTTGGTTTTTTTTTCAAAACTAAATTGTGCAAATCCTTACATGGCATGTTGGATGTAGAGATTACACATTTAATTTAAGAATAAGACAGCAATGTAAAGATCATAAACAACAAAATTGTTCAGGCTTGGAAATGCTATTAAACCTTACTTACTGTGTTAATGTAAAATGAAGGTGTACCCCTGCCCCACACTCTTAGAGCAATGAATGTATTTTCAGAATTATACCCATATTCTAATACAATTTAGGAGAATGATGATAGAGAGAAGTCCTGAGAAGTCTTCTCCTGCCTCAGTTTGCCATGTCCTAAGTATTCCGTAAGTACAGGAAAAATGAAGTCCTGTAAGTCTAGCTTGCACAAGACTTAATTGCATCCAGTCACCACTGTAGCAATAGTCATGGATAGCACTGAAACTGTATTCTCAGTTAATCTTCCCATTGTAACAAAGTCTATAATGAGTGGGTAGGCAGGTTTCGTGTTGTATGTCACAAACACACAAGCATGAATGTGGATGTTTCTATGAGAATTTGGTTTGAAAGCAAAACCAATCCGTACTGAAAGCCTGTTAGGAAGAAACCCTGAGAAAACACTTAAGAGCCAACAGTTGTCCCTTTGCAAAAAAAAAAAGCTGTTAAGAAATACTGCCTCAAATAAAAACATTGTGCTGAATGAGCAAAGAAGTGGTCAAAGAAAAAAGCAGATGATTTATTCTCCACCCCCCTTGATGCTCACACACTCACATACACTATGCAGGCTCATCCCTCTTGCAAGAGCTATGGATTCCTGACTGTGTCAGGTAAGGTTCTTGATGGTAGCTCTGTCTGTCCTCTATATTGACAGACTACAAGAGTTCAGAAAGTTGTAACCCTCTTTGTATCATCATGAACAAGTCTGTCTATTAAAACAATTACTCTTTTTACTTAGTGGATTTAAACCCCTTGGCATAACTTCAGTTTGATTTTGGTATGATTGCATATGCAAGAAAGCAAAAAAAAACAAACTAGGCCAGCTTCTGAACCCTGTGTCCCTGAAACCACTGGGAATTTTGTGTAAGCAAGGAGTTCAGAATTTGACCTCAATGAAAACTGTAGCAGCAGCACAGGCTGGCCTCAGCACTGCTAGTCAAACCAGTGATCTCCCATGCAGGTTCTGTTCCACTCCAGGCCACAGTTCCAGCACCACTCAAACTTGCACTGAGGGCGAGGACATTTCATGTGCATGCAGCCACCTGCAAAATAGCAACAGAATGGTTTTGGTACTTGGCAAACAGTTAGAGATGCTAATCTACAATTAAAAGCGTTAAAACCAACTTTCTTAGGCATTCATTTACCAACTAAGTAAAATATTTAATGAAAAAAGGTACAAACCTGAAGAATGTTTCCCTGGGCTTTCTAAAACCTGCTACTCTCTCTCTCTCATTGACCTGTAATATGTGGGTCTTACTTTAGGGACTGCAGGAGTAGAAGGAAATTAGAAAAGATTGTGCTAGGGATAGGGAAAAGAATGACAGTCTGTGGCCTCTCAAAGCAGTCATGATGGTGTCTCCTCAAGGTTACTCTATGGTAGTCCAGCTGTGAGCCAGAAAATGAACAAAATTAGATTCTTTTTTGGATTTGTATTCAACTGCAAGATTTGCAAATAGAGTAAATGAGGAGATACAGGCTTTAGTGGCTGAGTGCTGATTATGTCAAAATAGTATTAGTAATTTAAGTTGATTTGACCTTTTTGGTATCTGAAGTGACCTTTTGATCACATCAGTGTTTCCTGTATGTTGGATTTCTTGCTTGCCCATACCATGAGAGCAGCTTTAACCTGTCTGCTCACAACCTTGATCAAAAGTTTATTTTGTAATATATAAAACATTAATATTGTCAAAGGTCATTACAGAAATACATTTCAAATGGAAATTATGTTGCTTACCACACAAAGAGATCTATTGTATAATTCAAACTGAGAGAAAAGCATGCAGTATGAAGAAATGCTGAAATGTCATCTTGGTTTGACTCCAAATGGTGATGGGAGGTACAAGGAGTGTTTGTTCCCTACTGTACAAACTGTTACCCTTACACCACCTTTTTCATAAATGCCAGTCCAGAATATTTCTCAGAAGGCAAAAACAGCAGGAGACACAAGAACTGGTTTATTAAAACAGGCCTATCTGCTTCATCTGACATAGAGAGAAAACTAGTTGTGATGGCAAGGTCTATTCGTCAGTTTATATCTTTGTGTAAGAAATGCAATGCACCAGAAAATTTTTTATCTTATTTAAAAGTAACATACCAATGGCCAGCTTCATGTTACAGTTTATTTAAAGTTTAGATCCAGTCCTCTCTTATGATTTGTATTAAGCCACCACTGGGTCAAACTCATCTCAGTCCTGGCGCAGGACCCAGACTCCAATGGATACCCTCTGTCCAATGTGAGGCCTACCTGCTAAGCTACATAAATCATGTTATTCTCTGCTACATGGCAGCTGAGATCAGCAATCAGATTGGAGAATGCCTCAAGCAATATGACCTAGAGCTTTGTGAGGACAGCAGGCCTTGGAGAGACATGGATGTGTCTTTAAACTCACTCAGACTGGGAACTGAGCTGTAGAAAAGTGTTTCTCTCTTTCACTTCAGCCATTACAGGAAAGTTATTTGCATCCAGAAATATTTTGGAATGCCTGTAGTTTATACAGCATATTACAAAAAAGTTATTAGCATTATCACTGTCCCCTGTAAAAGACAGTGTCCATGGAAGCATTTGGGGAAGGCAAGAACATTTATTCTCCTGTGTGAAGTCAGTGCATTCCCCAATGAGGACTGTTGGCAGACTTCAGTGTACAGTTGTCACCCTCTTGACAGCAGCCGTAGGCAGCTCTGAAGTGCTTCTCTCAGTTTACAAATGACAGCCTAGAAGCTGGCACGTGCAGTACCCATGACCAAAGAAGAAAGCAAGCACTGCACTTTTTAAGCTTCACGCCTTAATCTGCAGAATGACAGAATCACCGAGGTGGGAAGGTCCCTTTAGAGACCATCCAGTCCAAACTCCACTGCTCAAAGCAAGTAGCATACTCAGGGGTCCAGTTGGGTTTTGAATGTGTCCTAGGATGGAAAGTCTTTTGGGAAAACCTGTTGCAGTCTTCAGTCACCCAAATGGTAAAAGAACCTTCTCGTGTTTAAATGGAATTTGCTGTATTTCAATATGTGTGCATTGCTGCCTGTCCTTTCAGTGGGCACCATGGATAAGAATTTGCCTTTGTTTTCTTTTCTCCTCCCATCATGTATTTATTTATACAGTCCTTTTATCATCTTTTTAAACAACTACCTGGGTATTCAGTCATATGAATGCTACATCCAGTGCCTCATTTTCCTGACCTACAAGACAGCTGGGCATTTTGTATGGCTTGATTAGTGGTTTTAGAACTAAGTGATTTGGAGTTAGTATTTTCAAGATAATTTAGATAAAGTGACAGAGGGAATTATTCAAGCTCTGTATGCTTTTCCTATCTTGGAATAATGTTATGCATATGTACACATGCCCACTTATACATTTATATTGTAAAATGAATTTTAAAAGACAGGTAAATACAAAATATCTAATAAATTTACCATTTTTTTCTACTGGAATATTGCAGTTGGGGCACGGCTTGGTTGTCTTCTTGATTGTTTCTCTAGATGCTTCTTCCCATCGAGCTTGCATGGCTGCATGTTCATCAACTACATACCCCTGCAAAGAGAAAGAAAAAGCATCTGTGGGCACAATACTGAAAGGCTGTGCTGGAACATGATGAAGTGAGAACTATTTACCTGCATGAAACAGACAGGCCAGGTAGGCTGGACTTTGTGAGAGATGCAGAATTTCTGCTTCAAAATGTAGACTATTTTCTCCCAGAGTGCACAACATATGTATTAGGTTAGATTCTGAACTGCAGGATAATAGGGGTAGCAGCAACAGCTGAAGCATGTGCCTTCCTGGAGATTCCTTCTAAATCCAGCAGCAGCACAGGCTGCATCCTCCCTTCTGCTCCCTGCACTGAGTGGCAGAGAAAGCCCCGGCAGGAGGACATGGGGGCATCAGCCGTGCTGCAAATGCACAAAGACAGGTAAGGCAAAAGGCAAGGCAAAGCAGCAGTCAGGTGAATCCAGCTGAGGCATGTCATGTTAGACACTGTATGTTTGATTCTGTTTCAGGGATTAAAGTCCTTGCAAGAAAAAGAAAACCACCAAGGCAATGCAGAATGGTGGGGTGCCTCGAAGGAAACTGTTTTTCATAATAAAGCTTACTCCTTTGTGTCAGAGGTCTGGGTTTCATTCCAACACGAATCTGTATAAATGTAGGAGGTGTCAAGAAGAAACAGAAAAATTTTGGAGAAAAAGTAAAAAAAACCCCACCTGTGAGGAATGAAAGCAAGCAGCTACCCAGACAGAATGACATAGATGGAAAAAATCATCATGTAGAGTGTAAAAGGGGCTCCTGTGTTTGTCCTATTTATGACTGGGACAAAATTACATAATCTACACAAGTGGCCTATTTGGCAGTTTCCTACCTAAAATGATAGTTCAAGGACAAAAGAGATGGCAGTGCCTTGGTTCATTTCTATCACACAAGGTTGGCAACTATAGGAATAGTAGCTGTAAACAATGTATGTAGGTTCTAGCCTTGAAACTGTCTCCATTCCTAACATGGTTTTTTTCAAGCAAGTGAGAAAATGATACCCTTAACCTAAATTATTTAATTTTAAAAAAAATCCTGTAACTTCTTTGTGTATACTTTCTAAATACTTGTAGGTGGTTAGGTGGATAGGTTTTAAATATTCATTTAAATGGATAATTTTAAAATATATTTATTTTGAGTTAGACTGAAAAAGAAAATTTGCCCAACTTACAAATGCAACAAACTATAACACCTCCTGATTTCTTGTCATCTACTGTTGATAAAACCTGTAAGTTGTTGCAGTGTCAGTGAGTAAGACTTAGATTTTAATTCTTGCCTGAAGTGATCTGAGTAAAAATGGAATAAAAAAGATCAATATCTGCAGAAATTTGTTTCCAGATCATCTGGTGGCCATTTCAATATGCATTTAAAAAGAAAACAAAACACAAAACAAGCAAGAAATATCTACAGGCTTATTTTAATCAGGAAACTTCAAAATTATGTGTTTGGTTATTATTTATTTTATTCTACTACCTACATCAGCCTCCTCAGCCCTCAGCAACCCTTTTGTCGCTCCTCACTTAATTTTCTACAATTCGTGAAAATTTTGATGTAGAGGTGACAGAAGTGTACAAAGTCATCTCATCTGTATCCTAGAAGTGACTTTTACTTTTGGGTCTCTGCTTCTGGAAAGTGAACTCAGCCCTGCACCCTGCTGGATTATTCAGCAATTTGGCAGAAAGATGACCTCTATACAGCAGCACATTAGTAAGTTCTGGGAAACAGAAAAAGCTGCTCAGGCTAACAGCAAAGAACATAATCTTGTATTGATTTTGCAACACCTTGATCTTTAAGGAAGGCTGACTTTAGCAAGCAATCTGAGCTAGCTCAGAGAGGCCTGAACACCAGAAGGGGAGAGAAGGGAATATTTGACCTGAGCTCAGTTTGCCCAGTGACAGAAATAAGATATTAATTTCATCTCATTTTAATGGAACTTCATTACTTAACATCCATATAGAGGATTCAAGATGAAAATCACTATAGCAGTGACAAAACACTGCTATTCTTTTCAGAATAGCTAAGTGGGAAGACCAAAAGTATTTTTAATTTTTGTAGTCAGCCCAGAAGAGCTTCACAGTGCCTCTATTTTCTCAAATGGTCCAAATTCAAAGTTTTAATACTTGCAAACATACTTATCCCCCATCTTCATGTCTTTGTTGTGACCTAACAGTCAAAATTTCACATATCAAATTGCTAATTTGATTTACATAAACATTTTTATTCTCAGTTCTGAAAACAAATACAAACGTGGGAGTGCTTAAGAATGACTAAAAGAAGCAACTTCTAACCACACATATGCAGATCACCAAGAAAGAACTAATTGCTGAAAACAGCAGATTGAATTAATATATTAACATTTTCCATTGCAAAAATTCTAGCATGAACTAGATGCGGCAGCACGATATTTTCAGCCCATTAGAGCTGAATTATCCCTCCTCTGCCCAGTCTTGTTGAGTGCTAAGTTAAAGACTTCCTGCTGTAGGAAGCAAATGTAGAGAAATGGCACAGTGATAGAATCCCTCTGATTCAGTAAAGAAATCATACCATCTTCTACCATGAGCCTCCAGCGTTCATGTGCTTTATGTGCTTCACATACAATGATGGCAACACTCATTTTTTCTTCAAACAATAAAGAAAAGGTGTATGGCAATTCTTCATTACCAATTTCTATTTAAATCATATTCTTACATCCTAAACTAGCAAACTTCATCTCCTTGGCAATGGCCTAGGTAATAGAGCAGGTCTGTCAAGCAGAGGTGTCTCTCACTCTGCTTGCTCTGCCTGGTCTTGGATAGGAAGTTCAGAGATGCTCTGGGTGTGCATCACATGTCAGTTTGCTGAGGACAGGAGACTTTGATCACTTCTGTTTCTGATTCAACACAATATGCTCTAGCTCCCCAGTTAGTACAAAATTTTTGTCCCAGCCCTACTGAAAAGCTACTAGATTTCATCCATGCCACTTTATGATTAACTTTTTTGATTCTCAACTGTGCTGCACATTATGACCAGTAATGAACATGCATAAATAAGAGGAAGCTACAGTAAGGACTGTTGCAAGCATTATTCAACATCCCCTCTACAATATTCCCTTAGTGAGATAGAAGAAAGAGTCTGCCTTGTTACCTCTGAGTCACAAGGATGTAGATTTACTTCTGTTTCTATGTTGAGTCATTTTGGAAAAATGATAGAGACCACAGAGACTCCTGAGGACCATACAGCAATATGATGATGTGTAAAAGGAAAACTTTTATGTATTTAATCAATATCATGCAGTACTGGAAAAAGATCCACAGGGACAGAAAGCACCTTGAAATAGAAATAAAGTGTCCTTAAAGCAGCATCTCATTCAGGTAATAGAGCACACACTAATGTGTTGTAGAACCATATAAAGGACATGGAGTATATGTTCACAGACAGCAACTAAGCAGTACCATCCAGACTAAAAACATTGAGAGCAAAATTTCTTATTAAAAATACTGGAAGCATTAGACATATAACGTTCAATTCTGACATCCACCAAATCATATGCTGTCTTATGTTTATGATCATGCTTATTTTGCCTAGTATAGACAACATCTGAAAGATGAAGACTCCTGATCCAGAATAGAGTAAGAAGCTGTTAACCTTATGTTTTGCTTTGCTTTAGTGAATGTAATTTCTGCACTCCTGCTTGTTTGCTCTTGGTGCTTCATTCCTTTCTGATAAGAAAAAAAAATCTGGTCATGCATAACTTAAAAAAAAAAAATGCATCCTAGTGCAGCTTTCTTTAAATTAGAAATATATTTGCTTTTTATCAGAAATGCTTGATTTTAAGCTAATTTTACTTGCAAAAAATAAGCTTTTAATTTAATAGAAATATGTAAAATTATGACTTTCTGTGAAATACAGAATTTGAAAAATGTTTAGATGCCTCAAACTAGAAAGTATTATTCATTTTCTAACAAGAAAGTGAGAAAAGATTGTATACTTAAAGGCATTTGAAAGGAAGACAAAGAATAATTCATTGTACACAAAGCAATGTTCAGCCCACCATAACACTTAGTTTAACACAGCCCACTAGAGCTAGAGCTCTAAGCAAAACCAGCCTCATTTCTTGAAGCCTGATCTACAAAGGAAGCCTGATCTTTTGTCTTCTCAGCTTCTGCAGAGTTGTTTTATGAACATGATCACATGAATTAACATCCTTTCATGTTTACTAGTGTCTTCACTTATGGGGGTAAAAATATCAGATGTCTAGGGCACTAGCTAGGTTAGAGTGATTTTGGAAGAAAATGCGTTATTTGAGTCATTTAATACTCAATATCTCACAAAGAGAGATGTTCAAAACTGTGGGAGTAGTGCTATAATTTAGAAAAAGATTTAGGCTAATCCAAACACTAAAATATGGCTATAGATAAAGAATAGAAAATATATTCACTCAATGAGAATATGTTTCATGCACAAGAAAAATAGAGGTGTCAGTACTACAGCAATCCAGTTAAATCCACATGAAGCAGCTTTGTGTGAACCAATTTGCCTGGTGTGCCTTGGGAATTCTGACATTAAAAAAAAAAAGTTTTGCTTTCTGATGACAGCAACTAGATAAAATCAAATTGACATACACAGGGTATTATGTCGGATATAAGATGAAATACTTTCACTAAATAATATCAGAGCAGTCCCGTTTGGTGACACTGCACATCAAGGCTCTCACTGCATGTTGGGGCCATTCATGTAATGAATTAAATTTAGGTAAGTGGTGAATATTTAATTTACATTGCTTTAAAGCAGAAAATCTAATCTAATACAGGTCATTCTTATGTAACCGTTTTCCATGAGGGGAATAAAGAATGTGCATTCTCCAATAAGTGGCAACAGAGCTGAAAATGACTGTCAGCTCAACCTCATAAACAATAGCAGTCTGTCACATCTTTTTTACTTTATTGCTGCCCAAGATAAGAAAGCTAAAATTCTCTTTCCATAGTTCCCATCTATTTTTCCTTAGACAGAAAGTTAAGAACGATTCTCAGAGTTCATCCTGTGCATCTTTATTTATACCATAGAGATTAACTTTACAGGACATTTCCTGGTTATAGTTATTTTTCTTGCTCCTTTAATTAGGCACCTGTGGGCTGAGACGTCCTGAGCATGACATTGTGAATATACCAGCTACTAAAACGCTGAGCCTCAGTTTCTTTCTTTTTTTTTTTTTTATTTTAGATACTTAAAAATTCAAGCTAAGTGTGCCACTTTTTGTACAGCAATGTCTTATTTAACTTTTAAAATTTACCTGATAGGAAAAGAAAAATCAATAACCTAATAATAGATGTTCCACATTTCATACTGTGACTCAGGACTCATTGAAAGATGTGTAAGATGAACCTCTTCAGTAACTTTTTCTTTCACTAAAATGCAATGAAATAATTAATGTCTTTTGTGGTTAGCATTCACCTTTTATCACTTAGATTATCATTAGCCACTTAGAGACTAGGCTTCCCAACCCTACATGCTTGCTGGAAGCGTACAGCAAAAGAGTTTAGAAGCTGTTATTCCACGATGGAAAGAGAAGCCTGGCAAGTAATGTCTGTACAGTTTATACCACCTACTGTCAACTCTGAGACCTGCACACAAGGAAGCAATGGGAGGAAAAGATGGACTGAAGACTCACCTGCAGCCCAAGTAAGCCGTTGCAGGAGCTACGTTAGAACAGACTTCAGTGGGGTGCCAGGTGATGTGACAGGCTTTCCTGGATGTGTGCATGGACACAGAGGTGCCATGTTGCAACTGTGCAACAAAAAACTGTTCTGGGAAGTGATAAGATGAATGTGCTTCAGAGCTGATGGTTTGCTTGAGACATCACGGCTGCATTAGGTTTGAGCCCAGACACTACGGTTAGGGGTACAGCCAGGGCATGTGCTGATGAACGGGGTCAGGTTTGCCCTGACTCAGCTGAGGCACTGGCTGCACTGCATTTGTTTAGGTCTGGTGGGTTCCTGGGCTGACAGGGGTGCTGGATAAGCTGGATTTCTGTAGACTGCATGGGTTGCAGGGCCACACTTGCTAGAACTAGCTGGAATTAAGGCTTGGACTAAGACTAGATATGGTCTGACAGGATTTTTAACGAGTTTGCATTGGAGCCTGGAGCAGAAGAGACCACTGGGCAAGTCTTAAGAATTCAGACACAATGGATGTTTTGTCTAGGCTTAGGTTTACAGCTATTGTTGGTCTAGTATCAATAGCAGACTTTTTAAAAATGAGATGAACTAGATTTATGTCTGAGTTTTCTATAAAGACTTCTAGACTGGAATGATGAATTAGAAATCAGATGCTTTTTTAGGTTCAAGCCTTCAAATGCAGGTTATAGGAGGGATTGGTTTACTCCTATCACTACAGAAATCTATCATGATGTTTAACTTACTCTCTTTACTAAATTCACAGTAACCTCTGAAAAAGCAAGCTTGACAAAAAGCTTTTACCTTTTTATAATTACATACTCGTTGGCTTTGTAGGACAATGGATTCAGCAGCTTCTTGGAGAAAGTTTGTCCATAGAACCACCTTTAAAACATACCATTTTGTAAACCATGTCATCCAGTTTGTCTCACTTGCCTCCCCCCAAACATTTGTGACTAGTTGCCCCATATTCTATTAACTTATTTACATATGTACCACTTTTACATCAGTCTCATTGCTATTACCATTACAGTTTACCTTGCAGGTGTCTTATCAACATGCCTAGCACCAAAACCATCCTCAAAGCTACTCTGAAAATGTTCAGATCTGATATGTGGTCACATTTTATTGTCCAGTTGCTAGTGAGCAGGAAGGTGCATTGCATATCCTTGTATAAAGAAAACCACCTAGAAAGGTTTTGTGCTGGTAAAGCTAATTTTTAAGGTGGGGACCTAGAGGTGAAGCTGGTTTATGGCTAGATTCCCCACCAGCATAAGCTGTCTATGTGTGAGGTTAAAATGGGCAAGGAAACCTGGTTTTGTGGAGTACATAGCAGGGACTATGTGGCTATTTCTAAACCTAAATCTGGCTGGAGTCTCCTTTACTGAGCCATTGATTTCATCATGCACACCGTGCCTTTTAATTAATCGAATATGATTCTGTCTGTCATCCCAAAGTTCAAACAGCTCCAAGAGGCTGCAATGCTTTTAAAACAAAGCTTCTCAACTGAAGTTGCTGCAGCTAAATTTTATTTTCCCTGAAATAACATAACTTACACACTAAGATGGGAAATAATCAGCCCTGCACCAGTAAGTGTGTGCTTAAGATATGCTTCAAATGGCCTTTTGGGACTAAAATGGACATTTCATAAGAAAAAGAACATTTTATCCTTCCCAACAGGCTCTGCAATATCTGTGCACAGATCTGAATGGTTGTGATATACCAGTAGTTAAAGCTGGGCTGGTCTCTGCACGAGGCTGCTGAATTTGCCTTTTCTACCACAAGCAGCAAGCAATGACCTTTACCTTCCCATATTATAAGGTTCCAACTTCTTTATTTTGAATAGCCTTTTGAAGCACCACACATGGCACCTGCTTTTCCCCTCCTATGCCCTGCAGCCACACTTGCCCTCTTCCTTCCTCCTGCCACCCAACTCCATTTCCCTTCCCTACTGCTCTTCTCCACTTCACAGTCCCACAAGATCCATTCCCCTCTCTTGATCTCAGGCTTTCTCTTCTCTCTTTCTCACATCTTCCCAAGCACAGGCCCATTTCACCACCACCACTGATGTTTTCTAGCCCCTCATACCTGTGCCATGTCATCTCACATTTCTCTTCCTTTTCTAGAGCTTCCACTCTATCTCTGACAGGTCACAGTCACTCCATCAGCTCTTGGATATCATGGAAAATAAAATGCCTCTATATCAGACACTACCTCTCCTTCTGAGGGATCACCTTCTCTGAGGCTTCCTAAATTGATGTCAGGCTCTCAGGACACCACCGGACCTTGCTGTACCATTCTCCTGGTAATGACCACACCCTGCTCATGGCTTAGGAACCCATGTCAGCCTCTGCCTCAGTGACACTGCAGTAGGACCTGCCTCCATCTGCCCACATCCCTGCCCAGCCAGTCATGGGCCACTTGAGGACAAACCTTCCACTATTTTGACCCATCTCTGTCCTCATGCCCTGCCCTGACAGACCCACAGAGAGTATTTCCCTGAGACTGATCACGTATACTGCACCTGTTCTGGAGAGGAAAAGTTTAGTTGCAGTGTGTTTTGTTGATCTTTAAATCCCACTGGCAGGGGGAGTGGTAATAAATGAAATTTATAGAATAAATTATATGGAAAGGATCCAGACAGGAGTCAAACTGCCTAAGCTAGAGACAACCCTGGAAGTGTGTTATTCCTACCTTGAAACAAATGATGGTCAAAGATAAAGCAATCCTTCTCACTGCTTCACCAAGCAGTACAATAACACCTAGCAGGGGAGGGCCAAATGGAACAGACAGGCTGAAAGCACAGGTGGGTAAACCTTTACATTAATCTCAGTGAGGGAGATGGAAACTGTCCCACACGCACTGCTCTCCATATATGCCTCGTGAATGATTTGTGTGCATTGTACGGGGGTGCTGTGCTCAGGGGAGCTCTGTAGTGATGCTGCTCGGAGGAAACCAGCACCTCACCAGCACCTGGGCTTGCCCTGTTCCAGTTCTCGGTTTGCTCGCCTGGCCAAGGGGAGGGAAAACCTTCCTTCAGTGGCGCAGCACCACCTCGTGGAGAAGTTTAATTAGTGCAGCTCTTTTAGGGGAAAAGAAGTGGGACCTGAGCTAATTAACTTCAGCTTAAATTGGAGTCTAAACGACTTTTCCGTAGTCTGTGGTTTTGTCTATATAGGAGAACCGATTCGTATAGATGGAAGAGTTATTTTGGTACTATCATTTAGCTATTCTGAAACAGCTCTTTGAGAGTACAGGAAATTTTTCAGGAACAGCAAAATTGTTCACATTACACTGGAGCTGCTAAAGTAGTAAAAATTCCTAAGTTAATAGGTCTAATTGGATGAAATTCATGTCCTGAGAGACTAGATCATATGGATTAAGTGCTCCCATTGTTATAAGGAAAAGCTAAGGCAATATTCAAATATTTTAAATGAACAACTTCCTCTTATGGTATTCTGATTTCTTCTGGTACAACCTTATCTCTGCCAAAGCACACAGAAATTATAAGAACTATAACTTTCACCGAGTCAACACTGTTGAACTTATTTGTAATGTGCCATGACAACTTTCAGTACTTTAGGCAAAACTCTAGGCATAGATGATGAATATAGGGCTTTCAGTTTATGTTGAGATGTATTCAAGTTCCAGCTCAATTTAATTAAGGCAAGACACTGAGCCTTGGTCTCCTACTTTACTATGCTGTTGGGTGCTTTAGTTATCTCTCAATATCTCTGTTCAAGTTGCCTTGTTTTTATATAAATGTGAATGGGAACTATAAGACTGCTCTGAGGCTACTGCAAATAAAATTAAACTGTTCTTCATCGAGGGTATCAAAACTGCAAATCTCCTTGTACATATAGGGCTTCAAAAAAACAGGTTTCACAAATTCATAGGAAAAAATTGTCGATAGCTGCTAAATATAAAATACCCCATCTACAGCACAAATCACTAGAGGCTGGGAAAGTAGATGGATTTTTGGGTCTCATACAATACACATGTTCCAGGACAACAGAGGTAGATACCCTTTCTGACTACTGGGGTACAGGCTGTTTAATTCTGCCTCAACCAGTGCTAATTCATTTATAATTTAGAATAGCTACACTAAAAAAGGTTAAAGAGAAGAATCTCTACTCAGTTCACGGCCTAGTGCAGTGTCTGGAAAGCATGGCATATGAGCCGTTTCTAGGTGGCACATGGCAAAGACTCCCCATAGAACTTCAACTCCCCCCGTTCAAACAGTCCCCAAAAAGCAGTCTCAGACACAGCCTGCCTGAAGGCACTGACAGGACCTTGGTATGCCACGTTGAGAGCTGGCTGGATGCAAGTCCTCTTCAGCACTTGCCCACAATCCTCTATCTGCCACATTGGACTGTGTGGAGGCTCACGGTTCAAGTTTCTTCTTAGCATCAAACATGTCAGACATCTGAATACTAGTTTTCTGCTTCCTAGGAGTGCATCCTGGGCATCAAGTTGTGAGATATTTAGGGGGTATCTTTCTGGTTTTTTCTGGTTTTCCTATTCTTTCCACTTCCCACTTTGTGTCTATCTTTCTTTTTTTTTTTTTTTTTTTTAATTTGAAAGACTGTTGTTTATGTGATTTATTTATTTCAAGGGAAAGTTGAATCTCAAATGAAGAGAAATGCCAGGAAAGAAAAACTATTTTCTGTCCAGGTCTATAGCTACTGTAGTTACAAAATTATAAAGCAGCATAGAATAATTATCATCTAGTAACTTCCAGACTAGACAACCTATTTTTTTACTTCTCTAAGCTAAAACATAAATTATCATCAGCATTTTCTCCATAGGCTGTATAAAAGTCCTGTTACTCAGTCCAAACCCACAGGATTTCCTGACTGGTGCGCTGAAAATAAGCTGAAAGACAGCAAGACTACAGAAAGCCTTTCAAAAGTGTTCACATTGAATAGACACAACCCTAAATGCCCATTGGGAAGGCATTTTCTTTATCAATGGATGGCAGAGCCCTGTGTGTTTCTGACAGAACTTGGCTACTCTATCAATCAAAGTGCCTGAAATCCACCGCAAAGCCAATCCGGCAACTCTGATGGCTGGAGTAATTCAGCATGAACATAATTGCTTTTACTTAGGATTTTAATTAGGATCCATTTGACAAATGTCACCCTAGCTGGGTCAGAGATAATGACCAGAAGTTGTGAGAGCCCTACCTTCTGGGCCATGGCTCCCTGCGGGCTGAGGATAGAGTTGCATTCCCCTTCATGGTATTCTTCTTTACATTCACGGCAGAAAATAAACTGGAAAACAAACCAAAGCACACCAGTCATGAGAAGACACCCGGAATATAGGCAGCAGGTTACAATCATAAAAAGTCATATAGCAGATGATCCCTTGGCCTTCTCATGCCATTAAATTCCCATAATCCTTTTAATTGTGCATCTTATTACACACTCAGATCATTAACACAACAATTTTGCTGTTATTATTATACATTTCATTGGTGAAGTAACATAAATGCCATTATTAAAAATGAGATTTTGCTATATGATTCATTTAGGGACATAAAGTCACTCTAGGTACTTATGGCTGTGTTTCTGCTTACAGTGAAATCTGTTTATACAAGAAGGGTGATGGCTGAAACAAGCAGTTCTGCTTTATAGGGTTTGCTAATGGAAAGAATCTATTCATTGTTCTGAATAAAAGCCATTCTCTATGGAAAACTACTGCTGACTTTACTAGGGGATGACCATCTTATAAAGGCCATATGAAATACCATTTTCTGGGAAATTATATCCTTGTCATAGACTTTTATAGAATGGTTAAAAAAATCCATAGAAAGAACACAATGATAGGTTACTTAACATGGGGTTTAGGATTCAACCTCTAGAACCTTATTGAATTTCTGGCAATTGTTCTGGTTTCATCTTCCTTAAATAACATTGTTCTTTACATAAGGCTTCATTGAAAAGTAATGTCTTTTGCAGATGAGCGAAACAATTGTGCCTACTTCAGTCTGAGCTGCCTCTGCCACCTAAAGTGGTTCATATTTATCAGGTTTAATGCCTTTTTTTTTAAACTCTACAATGAAGATATCTGTCTTGACATGTGTCAAAATCTTTGACCCATCAATGCTACATTAAATTCTATGTCCTTGGAGGCAAGGGGAAAAGTCAATAATGTAAAATGGGTCTCTCATATGCTGTTTTAAAGCTGTGCTGTCTTGATGCAACTCCAAACTCTGAAAGATCTCTCAGTGGTAAGTCATTCTGACTGGCATTATAAGCAAGACTGATAAAATAGCCCTGATTTTTACATACAGAGCTGCATTCACATGTACTGAATAAAGCATATCAGGAGGACATGACACTAGAACATTTGTCTGCCACAAATTCCAGCTTTTGCAATTTCATTTGGAATTCTTTCAAGCTTTATTTTCACTTTCCTAAGAAGCACTGAAAATCGTATTTCATTGTTATGTTAAGAAACCGGACTTTATAAAAAGAAGTATTGTACAAGTCCAAAAGGATTGATCCTGTTATACAGAAAGTCAGGGAAATTTAGAATGGAGGAGCAGAGTGAGGGTTCTAACTTCAGAGATATCAAACCTAATCACCTGTTTGCTTTCTGGTCCCTTCTGCCCACTATTCTGTGAATGATCTAAAATGTTTTGGTATACTTCAGCTAACACTGATTTGTTAATTCACTTGTGGTTGTTAGCAAACAGCTTCATGATGGAGGTGCTTTTCTGCAACATATCTTGTATGAGAGGCTGCATTATTGTATTAGAACGTCATTTAATACAACAATGATTTGCAGTGCATTAGCGGTCAAAAGTTTCAGGCATGTTAAGCACTGCTCAAACACATAGAGAGAGGTACTCTCTGCCTGTATATCTACGGTCTTACAGACTCATTATCCCTTAACATTTAAGATTATGCCCGTGTTTAACTGTATTTCCCTCTGTGTATCCTATTCCTATTCTCTTTTTCCTTTGTGACTTTATTTCCTTATGAGCACATCTGACTGGCAACATTTGTCTGATAGGCTTTGGTATACACTTGCTTTATCACTGCCTTATCACACAATACCTCAGCTTGCTTCCCTCACTCCAGTTTCTCTCACTTTTCCCATGCAAGTGCAATTTCAAACCCTTCATAAACATTGAAAAGGGGGGGAATAATGAAGAAAGAAAAAAAACAAACCAGGGCGTACATTTTGCAAAGACATTCCAGCTGCTTCTCAATGGAGTTTATGTGGTATTGCTTTTCATTATAATAATAAAATTCATAACCTCATGTAGTAAGTACTATTTAAGATATGAAATGTGCTTTCTCATTACAGAGTCCACATTTTATATTTACCTTTGAAATAAATTATCCTCAGGGCCAATGTTATCAACGTTTTCCCCAGAGACTTGCTGGAAACATTCATGTGTGCCTTTCACTAACAATTGTATATCCTGCAAGTAAGTCTGTGAGTGAGCCTGCCACATCCTTATAATGAAACAAAGCCCGATTTTTTTTTTGGTGAGACAGGATACTCTTTTCACATCTTATTAGATAATGGATGAGATGTAGAATCAGTTCTGTGGCAAAAGAACACCCTGGAGGCTGATCAGTTTGTCAGACTAAATAGGCATCTCCCAACAGAAACACATTAAGCACTCCCTTTTTATGGCAAAGCATGCATCATAAAGAAAAGGCATGTCACTTACAACAAAGAGCAGTTTGTGATAGTTTTATTTGTTTTTTACATTCAGGCATAAAAAAATATAATAAATTTTCCATAACAAAATACAGCAACTGCAAAAACGCTGTCAGTTAGCTTCTATTTTGTGGCTTCATTAATATTAATACAGTTATTTTGCCCTTGGAAAGGAAAGGATTTGAGTTGTTCAGTCAGGATTTACTATTTTGCATAAATTTAATATTAATAAGTGTTTAAAATTACTATAAGTAGTATAATTACTAATAATAGTCACACTTTCTTTTCCTTCTTGTGCCAAAAAAAGACTGGCAGATTGCTGTGATAATATAAACAGCATATAAACTTTCTATGTCTTTGTGTATTTAGCACTTACTGTTGTTACCCTTGAAAGATTCTTCAGTTGGAAAACAACCAACACAAAGAATAAATCCCAAAGGTTCAAACCTACCCTCTAGGTTTATGCATTAAAGAGGATTATCAGGGAAATCCCCAAAGCACTTAAGGGATTTAGGCACTGGAAATTAATATAACCTGTGTGTGGGCTATTACAGGCTTTGAATATCTGTAAAAATGTATGAGATAGGCCCAAGCAGAAATCCTAAATCCAAGTGACCTCACAATAGGAGGCATTAAAAACCTCAACAGGATTCAGATCCTGTTTTTAAAATCCTTCTATCCTTACGATTATTCAAACAAAAGGTAAAATCAGACCAAACTCTGGTCAGTTCTACAAGCATTCAGGCTCCACATATGACATCTGCAGTGCTGCTGAATAAAAACTAGGGTTCCAAAACTAAGCTGCAGAATCAGTTATTCCTGGCTACCCCATTTATAGTGTTTTAAGTTTGGAGGTGGGAGCAGAATGTAGGTCTTTTTTTTTTTATTTTTTTTATTAATTTTTTTTTAATGAAAAGAAAATGAGTTTGTCACTCACATGCTATGCTGGTTGGCTTTTTGGAAATGAGATTTTGCATTTCCTGTTTCACAACATTTCAAAGATCTGCTTTCCCTTAGATTAAGAACTACAGCTCTCATTCTCTCCCTTGCCTACTGCAAATGCCTTTTCTTTGGTCTCCGATAATATCTCCCTATTGTGCTTATAAAATATTACTGCTAAAATTATCTTTTTTCCAACTTCAATAAAATACTCCCATTCCCTACACAAAGTTTCAAGTTTGAGCTCTCTACTGTTATTTTAAAGCTACTTTTCACCTCAGATATTCCCTTTCTTTTCCAACCTTACCTCCTTCCATGTGTCTACACAGCAGAATGCAGGCAAGGCTGCGGTAAGGTAGCCATAGAAATGGTTTAATCTGCAGCACTGTAAGTGCAGTGCTAGGGACTTCTGTGTGAGCTAACAACTCAAACACATACCCAGAGTTCTTACCAGCCTTCTGCAATCCCTGTTGACATGTGAACTGTCATGTCTTCACTACTATAGTTATCACTGTGAGTTGTACTGAAGACAGACTATGATTTGGCCAAAGTGTGTCTCCTAAAACAAACATTCACATCCATATTAAAGACATTTGGTAAGGAAAGATGCACTCATACCTCTGGTACAGTATTTTAAGGGCCCTTCAAAATCCCTTTTAGAAATTTTATCTAATGCCTACTTTGATCCTTTAGAGTTTAGACTTCCAGCCACTGCTTTCTGCTTTGCATTTCTCTGCTAAAATGAAGACTCTTTCAGTATCCCATACTTTCCTCCTGTGAAGGTACTTAGGTACTGTAATCCCAATACCTCTGAATCTTGTTTAACCTACACACAGAAATTCCTAAATTTCTCAGTGGTTAAGCCTCCTCCTCCAGGCCCAAATCTTATTCATGCCACTTTTCTGGGGATTGTATTGGTTTTTGGTATTAATTATATTTGAGTAATATTTGTATCATTGCTGTGCTGCATCAGCAAATTTTTTTTATTTACTTCAGAATCCCTGTTGAGTACTGAATTTGACAGGTTTGCTGACAGTTCCTGTTAAATGCTGCTAGCAATACCCAGCTAGGCATAGATGCTTCAAAGAAAACACTACTTTCTGTGATCTGCAGGTTTCTTAATACTCATGACCAAAGCACAGTGAGGCATCCATACTGCATACTTTGACAGTGAGGAGACAATGCTGCTGCTCAGACCATAACCACATCAGTTGGAACCCAGCACTCTAAAGCCTCTAATTGATATATTATGGTGATTTCCAAAGCAAAATATTCTGTAGTTTGAAGTCTTAAAAATGAAATTGATTTTGTGCAATTAATTTTTCTTACCAAACTTGTAAATTCATAGTAGAATAAAATCAGTTTCTTCTCTTATGACCTGTTGACACTGAGAATATGTAGGTCTGCATTCTTACAAAAATTGCTTTATCTTCTCTGTTGTTCTACCTTTTTCTCTTTTGATCATCCCTCATTCAGAGGTGGCTGTCTGGACCCTTCACTAATGACAGGAATTGTGAAAATTAAAGCTACTGAATGCAGGCAAATCAACATCTCCATCAGTACTGGAGAAAAACTACTATGCAAGAAATGCAAAATTTCTCAAAATCGTAACTGTATGAACAAATAAACCCAATACATCTCATCATCGTTAATTTAAAATGCAGAACATACAAATTTTATCTTCCTTCTCACAAAAACAAGTGAAGAAATCAACCTTCAATTCATCTACTCACTCTTTCTTCTAAAATCAAGTTCAAAACTAAACCAGAAGAGTATTACATTATCATTCATGCTAAGATTGAAATAAACCACAGTGTTAATTCTATTATTTATTGAGCTGCCAGAAAATGTACATTAAGTGCTTTTATAATGTGAGAAGGCTGTAGAATATTCTAAAGAGAATCCCAGGGAAACCATGTATAATGTAAGACACATTTATAACTAAATAGACCTATTTTTATGTCTTCAAAACCAGTTTGGTTATATATTGCATATCAAAGCAAAATAAGTAGCATTCTAAGATACTTTTGCACAGCTTTGATCACCACGGCATCAGAAAATCTTGGAACTGTAAGAAAACCTCTTTTATTGTACTCCAGTGAAGCAGAAGAGTACTGCTATTACTGTTTTAGTGACTGAAAACTATTTTGTAGAAAACCTTGGCCATAGATCTCTAAAATTTGATTATCTTAATTCAATTGATGTGACTATCCAAATGCCACTGAGAATCTGCACCAAAAATACTTGTCCAAGATCACATAGCAGCACATAAAGGAGATTTCTAGGTTTTAGACATTGGACTCCCCACTAGTCATCTCAGATTATTCCTCTAAAGTAAAGTCAAAACTTAGCCTAATAGAGATAATCAGTAAAGTATTTCCATGTTTTTTTTTTTCCTTTTTGTAAATGAAAATATAATGGAGGAATGTAAATAAGTAGTCACCAATCACACAGAATCTCCACAAATCATAACCATCAAATGTTTATATAGTATAGAGCAAATGTATAGCTGCTTGGTTTTTATCAGACTAGTAAGATTTTTCAACCAGGTTTTTTTTAACTGAAGAATGTTTTATTAAGTAGAAACAGAAACAAAACATTGGATAGGTAAAAAAATTAATTATCTTCATTGGGCAATATGATCATACAGTAAAAAAAACCCCCTGGAAACTGTGAAATATAAGGCACCAAGTTTCAATACTAAATGAGCTTTTGTAGTCAAATTTTGACTGCTGATTGGGCAAAGATCTATGTTGAAAATATCAGCATGCCTTACAGGAAATCAAAGCAATCAGGAAGTGATATATAGAATAAGCCAAAGTCATCTCTATAATGTTTTCATTTAGAAAAATATGGCTTCAAAATGTACTTTCCAAAGTACAAATTATAACATTATAGCGAATGATAAAGACCTACAGAACTTTTTAATTTTCTTTTAGAAAAGCTCCCAGACCCCAGATTTCAAAGGAAAAGATTTTACTATGTAGTATGTCTTTTGATTAAGAGAGCAGTTGGTTTCTTGGCTACAGTTCAGACCTCCATAAACACAGACTAAGCATTTTTTACTTTGAAGCTATGAACTTTGTTACTTATTTCCATCCAAAATCAATTAAAACCACCCCACACCCTCCCTGAAGAGCACAGTCCTTGTCATGCTCCTCCTGTGAACCACACATCTTGGGTATTGGGTTGACTTTGCCTTTGGCACTTTGTCATATCCAGCAGCAAGTGTAAGACCATCATCCACACACCCTGCCTTTTGGTATTTCTTGTCCTTACTGCAAGAAACTTTAAAAGCAGAATATTTACCATCTCCAGTAGCTATGTTTACTTAGGATTTGTGGTTTTGGCAATTGTCAGTTACTGAAAAACCTGCAAATACTACAGTGAAGATAAATGCCATGGTACAAAAAGCATCCATTTTTAATGATAGCAGTTTCATCAGATATAAGGCAATTACGAAGCATGGTAGTAGTTGCAGAGCAATTTTAGTCTTTTTTCTTATAATAAAGTACACACATTTACTATGCATATTTCAGCTAAAATCAAACTTTTGTGAGAAGCATGACAATTTGTCAAAACATGGCGTCAAAAATACAGCTGCATTTTCTGTGCAGCTTTTGCAATCTAAGGACAATTTGCCATCAATACTGTGAGGCAATTTTCTATAAACATTAAAAGCTGTAAGTGTAGGACTGCATCAAGATTTCAATGTTTTCCTTTTGAATCTGAAAGTGAAAGTTTTCTTCCTGACTCCTGCAAAACAATTCATGGGCTCATCCCCTAATATCTAGATGATGACATTTACATCCAAAGCCTCTTCTTTGAAGTGCTGGTGATTTTGTGTCTGCAGCCAGACATACTGTCCCGGAGTTTGCCTTACATTCGGCAGCACTAACCTAAAAGATGGATTGGTAAAACAGACAGCATAAACTCAGACAACCTGGCCCAGACCTCCCAAATCTCATTTGATTTATGTGGGTTGGCAATCTTATTTCTGCTTTCCAGCCCCTTCTGAATTGCCTGTGGTCCAAGTGCTGCAAGGGATTGAACAGAAGGAAAAAGCGGAGTGGGACCCAGGTGCTTCTCTCAGATGAGGTGACTTCAGGCCTCCGTGGGAGAAGAGATAATGCTCCTTCCAGATTCCTCTACCATATCTACACACAAGGGTATTACACAATTATGTTCTTAGCATGTTGGCTGGGATGTGAGATTTACTAGCCCATTCCAGAACATAAGAAGGAAAAGCCTACAAAGCAGAGTTAGCAACAAGATTATGTGATGTACTGAAAGTATGAAAACCTGTTATTAGTTGTGCTATTAAGTGTATATAAGAGAGTCATGTCTTGTTATCACTGAAGAATCCTACCTGATAGCTGACCACCCAAGCAAGTATGAGTTCAAACACTGCAAAATTTTCAAAGCAGACTATGGTTTTGGTTGTCAGAAAAGGCATAGATGGTCCTGGCAGAGTTGCATAGCTTTAACTGGAAGCAGCAAAATATTGTGCCCTGAAGCACCAGGAAGGGATGCCTAGATTGATGCCAACAACCTACCTCTGGAAAAGGAAGCCAAACAAGCTTAAATAAAGTAGGCAGCTGCCTACAGCAGCAGGCTGCTAAACCCTGCAAGACATTCATGTCCTGCTCACTTACCTCACCTGTGCCAGAGCTGTGGACAGCAAGCAGAGAGAGCAAGGCTTCTAGCTTGTCATGCTACAGGGATTGCGACAAGACCTTAGATGTTAAACATTGCTGCTTTGAGGAGCTCTCCCTAACCCCAGAAACAGCAGCTGCCAGACTCTGACCCCTCCTTCAGGACCAGCTGTCACAGCCACTCATCTTCCTCTGCTCTTAATTCCCTTGTACCAGCTTCTCCTCTCTGCCTCCTCATTTCTACGCAGCAGTAGCCCAGACCCTTTCCCTTCTTCAAGTGGCAAACCTGTGTTTTACTTGCAGCTTACACTGCTGTGAAGCTTTCAGGTGGCCCTGCTGGAAGCCTTACAGCCGTATCAGAAATCTGTAGCTCATGCAGCTGTAGAGTAGCCCGGACCTGGCTATGGTCTCTGCATGGTGCTGTACTGTGCTGGTTAGATGTTTCAGCACTGCTTGGAGCCAGCTTGGGGATGCAGAATTACTGAGATCCCTTACTTTACTCTGAAGTACAGACATGACAAAGAAATTTAATTATTAGGTTCTTGCTGGCACCACTGGAGAGAAAAAACCAATTGAGTATTGGCTTAAATCTGTTCCCATTTAAGTAACTATAGTAAGTGGCACAGACATCTAATCACATCTATCTAGCGTATAATGTTTAGCAATTTCATGCCTGAATGACTAATAAAATGCAAAGTGTATGCAGGTTAATGTAAGATTTCTACAAATGATTTCCATAATAAATTACAAAGTATTTGTATGAGGAAACATTGAAAAAACCCCAATATCATTGCCACCTTATAATTTAATCGGATGCAAGGGATAAGGAGATTAGTAATTTATAAGGAACAATTTTAAATCAGTTGAAGATGTAAAAGGTATCTCAACTTTGATTTTTAATAGATATTTTGTAATTTAGTGCCTATAATTCTCTTTTCTGAGTATGTCACAAAAGGACGCAGCATTCCAACTACATCTGATAAAAAGAAAAAAAAAAAAGAGAAACAAACAATAAATGTGTAATATATAGGCACGAATTAAAGCATAAACTATGTGTCCCTCCTGTTTACAGTGATAGAAATCTACTGTAACTCAAGTGGAACAATATCTTATTTACCCTAGAACAAATAAAGTTACAGTATGAGTTACACTATAAAGAAGATAAAGCTCAAGTGTATATTGTCACCACTAAAACGGATACAAAGAAGCAATAAAATTTTACATGGAAGAAAATATTTTTAAGGAATTGGGATGGAAAGAGGGAAAATTATAGGTATCTTGAGATGCCTTTAGAAAGTATGAGACAAAGCATTTTGTAACAAGTATAACAGCATACCTTTTGAAAATATTTTTCCTGCAGAACATACATCACTTTAAAACTGTGACATAAAAAGTTGGAGCTTTTTTGCAATAAAGTGGTTGAAAACTTCATTAAAATACCACTTCTCCCAGTCTTGAAAAAGACATTTTGTTGCTGAATGCGTATATCAGTTCATGAGGAATGTCATGAGGAATGAATTTTACTGCCTGTGGCTTTAGCTTCTGCTCTAGCAGCTTTGGAGTTCAATTAATATGCCTTTAAACAGTACAACAAACCTATTCCATATGATAATACTGCTGCTATGCATGCATGCCCTGGGCATTTGAGCATCTAGCTGCACATTTATATGTGCAAACAGACCTGGAAATTTGATGGGTTCATTAACGTGGTTCTTGAAATGAACTACTGAACACACAGGCTGGGAAGCTGATGGGTGCTAAGCAATTACTCGGTGCTAAATTCACACTGAATAGCAATAGAAATCAGGACATTCCTTTCCTTCAATGTTTTTTTAAAATACCCCTAACAGAACCAAGGCACCCCACATACAAACTTATTCTGTGCCATTTGGACTGTGTTCCTGTAACCATGTACAAGACGCACATATTTTGTTTATCTCCTGGTTGCTGAAATTTCTGTATATTAAAAAGCTCACCCAGCAAGATTGAAAGTTTCCTGAAGATGGCAGCAGTGACACAGGAATCGACACAAGTTGGCTTTGCTAAGGTTTTGCAATTGCAAAATATTCTAAAAAACCCCCATAGTTAACAGTCAAGATCCAGTCCAGGGTTACTAACAGCTGATACATGCAGAACCAGTCCTGAAAAGACAGTCTCATAAAGAAGAAATGGTATTCAGATGCACTGAAACACATAAAAAGGAGCAAGGGATGCTCCTTGTTTCAAGGGCATTGCATCTTCCTTCTCTTGAATCTAGTAACAGCTGAAACCTGTAAAAAGAACATCCTTCTAAATATGACCATTGAGCAAATAAAATAGCATAAATAATGTAACTTGGATAACTGCAGTGCTGTTTTAAGTGTTTTATTGGGTTCATGCTATCCCCCATTTGTAGCACTTGCTTTTTAGAACTGTAAACACACATCTAGTTTGCATGCTAGGGAGAGCACAAAATAATGAACAGATTTCTGTAAGTCTCTCTGTTCTCAGGAAATGCCTAGCTTCTGCACAAGGGTCCACTGAGCGTGCCTTTCCTCTTAGTGACCAGATTAAGCAAGGCATTAGGATATTTCTCTGAGAGAAACTGGTTTTTTTTGGAGAGCTTGTTTTGCTTGGTTTGGGGGTAGGGGTTGGGGTGGTGTTTGCTACTTTTTGGGGGGAGGGGAAGTGTTGGGTTTCTTTTGAGAGGGGAGGGGAAAAAATGATCTTAAACCTTTATTCTGGTTCCAGTTGATGTTTGTCTTACAAAAAAGTGAATCCTTTAAGGCATAACTCATCTATAGTCATCAAATCCAATCTGTGTTCTTTCCAAAGACCAGCACCATTCAGTTCAACAACTGCTTGATTCAAATTTAGAGTGTGACTGGTACCTTCCTGGAAATAACAAAACAAAACAAAACGACCCCTCCCCTGCATTAGATGATTCTAATTAGAAGTGTTTCTAAGCCTGAATATTGACACTGACCAACACTGAGAAACCGTGGACAAATTTCTAAAACAGATGAAAACTTGGTGTTAAGCCTCAGTCTAAAATTAGATGCAGTCAGACCTTGGAACTACATCAACTCTAAGCTCTAAAGGATGGATTGAGACCAAGGATCTACAATTCCAAGTAATCTGAGAGGACAATAAACTAAAATAAAAATCATATAGAAAGGAGAAAGAAATTGCAGTAATTTTTTTAAACCTGAATGGGGCATCATCTTTGCAAAATGTTCTACAAACACTCTCGGAGAAAGCACTGGAATAATGATGAAAATACCATGCTTCATCTTTCAAGAAAGAAAAGCAGATAGTTTCTGAAAAGCACACGTCTGATCAAAAATCAATGATATCTGGACTGGTTTATGCCAGGAATACTTTGTCACAACCCAGAGTTCCCATTAAGAATACCTCATTTTCTATATCTTCTTTTTAGTACAAAGGCTAGTTGTACGGCTACAAGTAATTTTCTTCTAAAACAATTTTTTTTTTTTTAACTGACAGAGTTTGTGCTAATTGTATTCACAGTGTATATACCAAGTCAATAATGTGACTTCTTGTCTGACCTTTCAGACTGATCCTTTACTGGTTTGTTGATCCTACACATTTTCTGTAAAGTAATTACAAAAGCTACAAAAAATGGTCCCTGAAATGTGAGCTCAGAACATTAGCTGGTTTACAGGAAATACGAAGAATTTGGCACTTGTCTTAGCATCGTTTTGATGAACTACACATTAAACATTTTAGCAAAAGAAACTCTATTCAGAGTCTGAACATACACTTGTATAAACACAACAAATATTGTCCTGTATCAGCATATACTGACAGGTAGCAAGATCCACATCTATGAAGAAAAAGTCCATAAGTATTTCATGTTTATCAGGCTCATTTTAAAACTCAGCAATTTTCTTACTTGTCTTTGGATTTCTGACAGATCTACAAATCACTCAACATGCACTACATTTTTCTAGTTGCCTGTGAAGCAACACAATCTATAAGTTTTCTGGAGTGCACTGATGACAATTCCTTGATACAAGTGATGGAGGAACCAACCAAGGGGGACATGGTCTGCTGTACCTCATACTTCCATCAAGGAAGAACTGGTTGCATATGGTAAGACTAGAAGTGGCCTAGGCTGTAGCAACCCTGAGTTGATGGAGTTTGGGATCTTGAGAGGAGGGTACAAGGCAAAAAATGAACATAAATCTGGACTTCAGGAGAACATACTTTGGCTTGTTCAGAGCCATAGAATGCCAGGGTAGCCGTCCCTGGAGAAAACAAGGGTCTGGGACAGTGGCTGATGTTCAAGGATCACCTCCTCTAGCTCAACAATCATCCATCCTGACCATCAGAAAGTTAGTTAAAAGCAGTAGGAGACCTGCATGTTGAATAGAAGCTCTTGACTAAATTTAGACATAATAATGCAGCATGCAAGAGATGGGAGCAAGGATCCAACAGTACTGTAGAGGCACTATTCAAATGTGCAGGGATGGGGAAAGCCAAAACTCACCTGGACTTGAATCTGATAAGGGACACAAAAGGCATCAAGTACTTTTGCAAGTACACTAGCAACAAAAGGAAGACCAAGGAAAGAGCTGATGAATGGGGCAGGGATCTGGTGACAAAGTACATGGAAAAGGTGAAGGTACTCAATGACTTCTTCACTTTGGTCTTTACTGGCAAGATTTTCCTTCAGGAATCCCAGATTCCTATGACCAAAGAGGATGTCTGGAGTAAGAAAGACTTGGCCTTGTGGAAGAAAGACCAAGTTAGAGAATATTTAAACTAACTGGACATACCAAGTCTGTAGGCCCTTGTGGTATGCACCCATGAGTGGTGAGGGAGATGGTCATCATCTTTACAAGGCCACTTTTGATTACTTTTGAGTGGCCCTGGCAACAAAGGGAGGATCCCAAGGACTAGAAAAAACCCAGTGTTATTTCTGTCTTCAAGAAGAGCAAGAAAGATGGTCCAGTGAACTACAGTCTAGTCAGCCTCATCTAGGTCCTTTGGGAAGCTGATGGAGGAACTAATCATGGAAGCCATTTCCAGACATGTTAGGAACATGAAGGTGATTTGGAGTAGTCAGCACTGAGTTATGAAAGCAAAATCATTCCTGATGAAACTCGTAAATTTTACAATGAGGTGACTGCCTTTGATGGATAAAGGCAGAGCAGTAGATCTTATTTATTAGAAGTTGAACCCAGACACACATTGCCCAGATAGGTTGTGGAGTCTCTGCTCTTGGAGACATTCAAACCTTCACTTGAACTGACCTGAGGAGCCTGCTCCAACTGACCCTGATTTGAGTAGGTGTTGGTTTGAACTAGATTACCTTGACATCCCTCCCAATCCCAAATATTTGGTGCTTCTGTTTTCCAGTGGCTTAGTGAAAATGGCAAACTGTGACTAGCACATTTTTATCAGGTATGAATCTGTGCAACATTTTATTTATCTTTCATTTTGGTGTATTAAGACCTGATTCTGCATGATTCTGAGAATCCTTTGTATATGTCACCATTAGTGGGTTAATGTGCTGCAAAGGCTCTTCTCAGGTGCACTTTCTACCTGGTTTTACCAATGGTGAAGTCATGCAACAGGGCAACCTCAAAGACATGTTACTTCAAGCAGAGATGCTAATCCGAAGAATCACAGAATCACAGCATGGTTGGGGTTGGGAGGGACCTCTGGAGACCATCTTAGTCCAACCCCTCTGCTGTTTCACCTAGAGCAGGTCAAGCAGGACCATCTTCAGGTGAGTTTTGAAGGAGACCCCACAACTTCTCTGGGCAGCCTGTTTCAGTGCTCTGTCATCCTGAAAGTGATAGATTGAAAGCTCTGCCACCTCCTCTGGCTGCTTGCTCTCTCTTTACAACCATGGAATTTATACATAAAGACAAGAAAATCTTGGGTGACCATATAGAAATCTTCTCCACACACATAGGAATAGATGTACAATGCAGTCCTAGGACCCACAATCAGTGTAAATTTCACTGCTACTAAACATATGATATGAAATTACACTCTTGATGGTACATCAGATTACATTAAGCCAATGTCCAGATGTTTACCCTTATCTCAGCACAGTCAGCAATGGTGATCCAGTCCTTAAATCCCAAGAAAACATACCTGCATGGGTACAGAAAGACCGCTCCAAGCTGGAACTTGTGAATAACATGGGATTAGACTAGACCTCTGGATAAAAACAGTTTATGCTTGACTAAAAAATATTCATGAAACAGTTTGAGTTCAAAAGATCCACTGCAAGAAGACAAATCAAACATAGTACCAGTGCTGGTTGAAACCAAGTTTGCCTGAAATCTAGGAAAGCATGATCCAGGTCCTTCCAAGTACCTCTAGGAGCTCCCTGCACCTACTAACAGGTCTTGTTCTCAGAATAAATCTGAACTGGTGCTTCTTTTTCAGTTTCAGGAATTAATGACTGCAATACAAATTATCTACATCTACAGAAGAAGCATGCATGGCTGAAGAATACCTCATTTCTTTACTGTTTCTAAGAAACCAATGTGATATGGCTTATTTTTTGCTTTTAATAAGAAAGAAAATGCAAGAATTTATCTTATATGATAATTAGATTGTGTTTCGATCTGATTACATGCCCAGTTCCTCAATTTATGCAAATAGGAATGACTCCATTTTCTCCAGTAGAGCTACATTAATTCACAGCTGCTCAGCATCAGAGACTACCCACCAGTTTCTGACATCTAGAATATGAATTCATATGGCTGTATGGCATCAACAGTAACTAGACAGGCACAGCACACACCTAAATATTTGTAATATGAGATGTTCTGGTGCAGTAATGCACCTTCTCCTGGGCTCCACCCCTCTCACTACTCGTCCAATGCATTCCATCTAAATTCCCTTTTTCTTTGCATTTCTCTAGCTACATTTACACCTTGATTCTCTTCATTGTCTCCCTGAAATAAAATTCAAGCTACTTGCTATCTTTATTTTTAAATTTTTTCTCCATGTCTTTAAAAATTTTTGGTCTTAAAAAAAAGAGATTGACAATTCTCTCTCTCTCTCTCTCTCTTTTCTCCTCCCTCTCTCTCAATTCCTTAATTTTCCTTTTATTCATACCTGGAAATGTTAATCTTCTCACATTGTTTCTGAATGTAGAAAAACAACATAATAACAACATAATTGCTGTTAAAAGTTAATAAAAGCAATAATATGATTATAACAATGCCAACAATACGACTATACCAACCACTAAGAACAATACTACTGTCAAACATAAGGTGTATCATCTCTTCCTCTCATCCCCTTCCCTGCTCTCAGAAGACTCAGAAGCAGCCACACCTGGAAGCCTTCCAGCTACAAACCCACGTGACTTCACTGTATTCTCAGCATAAGAACAAAAAGTTATGTGTTTGGAGACACTCACCTTTTCTATCTCCCAAGGTATATCCTTAAGGCATTCTATGCAAATGAGTCAATGGTAATTAGGGTAGCATGAGCTAAATTCTGTATTCAGGACCCGAACAGAAAGCAGATAATTAATCAAGGGGGAAAAAAAGAAAGAAGAAACTTCACTTTTTTCTATATATTATTCAGATATAACTGAGCTCAAGGAAATTATTAATGTGTGTCTAATCCCCACTACTTGAGCATATATGTCTGTGGTTCTATTCTGTTGCTAATCACAATATTTTCGCTTCCTTTTTCTCATAAACCAAATGAGAAAGAAACATACCAATGGGTCACTGAAAAATAGAAATGTAAAATTTTTCTTGAAATAATTATAATGTGGTGGGAAAATATATCTTTTTGTCTTTTCCCCTCAAAATTCAAATTCCTTTGTTATTGGGAACTTAATGCAAAGAAAAAAAGAATAGCCACTGTTACTGTATGACCCTGCTGTATTTTTGTTCTTTGCCTTCAAAGGGAACCTGCCAGCTCACACAGAAAACAAAGAAAGGTTATTTTTGCAAGCCGTCTTAAAAACACTCAACAATAATGGCTCCAAACTACTATGGCTCCCAGTTGTCTTATTGCAGTATTTGGGGGTTATTACTGTAGCTTTTTGATAGATAAGGATCATTAGCAAACCTTGTTTGGAGTCTTATAATGCCTTACCTTTATGTAGTATGTTTACTTCAACTGTGTGCCACAACTGAGTGCCACCAGCACTTTCTGATTTCAATCTCATTTTTGGATACATAGGAGGCTGGAATTTTTCTATAAGCAGCAAAACAAAAAGAGAAGAAGCATGCCTGCTTGCATTGAAGTTGCAAAATCACATTTGTCAAATAGAGATGGACTTTAATTTGCCCCTGTAAGTTGTGATGTGTTATTTTCCCACTGGAGAATCAAGTGTGAATCACTTCTCAGCTGCTTTATGAGAAAATTGTAGTTCACAAAAACCTGGTAGGTACTAATGGAAAAAAGATGCAATTTGACTTACAGTTCAAGTTATCTTGTTTCTTCATTAACAGAAACTGTTATGCTTTCAAATTAAAAATGGTCCAAAGCTATAAAATTCAAGGTTTGTATCAACATTATATTCAATCTCATGTTCAGGGAATAAGTTGGAAATTAATCCCATGCTTAGGTCCAGCTCATTTTATACAGCCTCTGCTCATGGACTATAGCCCTTGAGGAATCAGTGTCCACTTCCACGACTTTGTTAAATGCTCATCACATGTTAAGATGAGATTAAAAATTCAGAATTAAAAACTATTTGCTCTAGCTTGTTCATCATCCTGGATGCTTGAACTAACTATCTAGTTATCAGCTCAGTACACACACACACATACAGACAAGCAGAATTATGTGACAGCACCTTGTCTTGATGAGTCACAGACAAGCTTCCAAAGGGAAACAACCTTATAAGATGCAAATCTATGATTTTCTGTATTTATGATATGTTTATACCACCAAAATTACTAACATGACAATAGATTGAAAAGAAAAAATAAATGGAATTACCCTTGAAGTCAAGGAATAAAGTACATATTTGCTATTTTTTGAAAAGCCTTCCTTTAAAAAAAAAGGAATTTCTCTGATTTTTGACAGATGCCACTGTCACTGTGGTATCCAATTAGATGTTTTTGTCTTGCATAATGACTGCTAAGGATATATACAGGATTAAGCTGTATAATTGTGTAATGACTGGGAAGAATGCATACACATGGCATTACACAATGAATTTAGATGTATAACTCTTAATGAGAGCAATGTTTAATGCCTGAGAGTAGCAGGCTAGATATTAGGTCCCCATAAAGAATAAACTTAATTTAAAACATTTAAAGAGTCTCGCTCAAACTGATCTCAAGTATAAGCAGATGCTTAAGTAAAATTTTTCATTAGGTCTTTAATCCAAGCACACAGTAAATTTATTTCATCCAGATTTTCTAAGAGCTTGTATTAGAAATATATAAAGCCATGCAACTAAAACACATCTGATTACTTATATGAAGCCTTCCCAATACATCATTTTTCTACACCTGATAATTGATAAGTCAACCTACAGAAAGTCATTGTAAATCTGGTTTTATTAATGCCTTCTTTACTGAATTTCTTTCTTAAAAAAGAAAATAATTTGACATATTGGCAGTGTTCTTGGTGTTTCTGTTGAGCCATCTCAGTCTACTAGTGGCTCTGACTTAAAATGTGTCCACACTTCTAAAGATTTGCAAAGGAAATTTTGGTCTAAGTGCCTTCCCATTATTCACGTCTGATATATGATGGATGTGCATCTTAGCACTGAACTGTAGACAATGGAAGAACTATAAACATATAAAAGTGGCACTTCTGTTAAGACCCTTACAGTATACTTGTGCATCAGCCACAGAAACTGTAAGGCTTAACATGATGTGTGGTACTCTGAGATAACATATGCCTCGTGGGTGTTGTGAGGTATGAGGCAGAGGCAAATGCTTTAGTGACCTGCCAGTGTTATCTTACAGCAACATACATACCTTGGAATAGCCTATGAAATTATAAAATAGCCCCAAACTAACAGAAAATATTTTTTAAAAATTTAATAACTAAACAAACAAAATGAGGTGCATAATAATTAAATGGCCAGTAAGGAGCAAATAGCTTATGAAATGTTTCATTTCTGGACTGCTAAGGAGAACAATAGGCAGGGACATGGGTAAATGAAATAAAATGTCTTGTACGTTCTTCATGCTATTCAAGCACAGCAATTTCCCCAAAAGGTTCTTCATTAAAACCAAAATCAAATGATGGAAGAGATAGTTTGGAAAAATTTTTACTTTTTAAAATGATTTTTAATATTTCTCAAACCACACTTCTAATTCCCATTTGCACTTGAAATGCCATAGTTACTTCACCACAGCCCTGTATAGACATGAATTTTTCAACCTGAAATTTAATTCATATAGATGTCTGTAACTAGAGCAATCCAATGTTTCCAATTCAACAAAATTTGGTGGGTTCATATTTTCTAGAAAATACAGACTCTTTTTTCTAAGAGATTCTTACCGACCAATAAACATCACTAGTCATTTTTCAAACAACAGTAGGGAATGTATCAATTTGCTTGGAAATCTTGCAGGCCTGCATGATTTTTAGCAAGAATCAGGGACTACTCTGGATTTACAGTGTTTAGTCTTTTGCAACTATGGAAGAAAAGAAAAAGAGCCCTGTTCAATTATATAGGATTAAACACCAAGAGATACTAAACCAACAAATTCCAGTTCTCTTTTGTAGAAACCTTTAAAGAATGCTGTTAAGTAAATTTCTCAATCGTATTCTTTGAAAACAGAAAATACTTCCTAATTTTGTTAGGCAATCAATTACAGATAAGGTAGATGGAAAGCTTGTCCAGACCATTGCAATGTGAGCTAATACCTGTCCTCTTTGTCCTGTGAATAAATATTGGTTTTGGCTTGCACAACTATCCAAATATGGATTGCAAATCAACTTTTAAAAATATCTCATGAGATGACTTGTCTTAATGTCCTCTTGAAGCAGTGGGTCCCACACTAGTGAAGTACTTTGTACTCAAGAATGAGTTTCTCTTGTGGGTTTGGTTTGTTTGTTTGTTTGGGATTTTTTTTCCTGTAATGGCCATATAAAATCCATATGCAAGACTAAAATATAGCTTTGATACAAAAGCAGATGAATGAACAAATACCTCAACATTCAAAAAGAATAACATCAAGACTGCACATTGTAAGAATTTCTTAAAATCTTATTTTAGCTGTAAAGATACATTATAAATCAACACCTGATATTTCTGTAGTTATTTCATATATTATTTATGTCATAGTGTATATGCTGAGATGCAGTAGTTTGTACCAGGGCAAGATCTCTGGAGACAGTTAGTACTGGATCAGTTGGTACAGCTAAAATATTGAGCAGGGCTGTGACATATATACTGTCTTTGTTTTTATCCAAAAGCAAAAACTCCCTTTTAGGAGTTACATAGAATGAAAGAAATTAAGAAAGCTTTTCTGTGAGCTTTAGCAATCAAGGAGACAGTTTTACAGACATTTGTATAATGACTTTGAGAGACGATATGGATTTTCTGATGTTTGATCAGGCTTGAGCTCATAATGCAGCTCAGGATATTTGAAAAGTCTCTCTCACTCTTTCTCTTCTATCCCACTCCCTATTATTGAAATTTATGGAAATATATCTGATAACATGAGGTTAAAATTGGCCCCACAGGTTACCAAGTTCCTACAGGGGTGTGAAAGATCAGCAAAGACACAGAAACAGTGCTGTTGCATGAGACTAATTTCCATACAAAAACAGGATAAAGAACTGTTAGCTCATCACACACTCTGACAGGCAAAGCCAGCTGATAAAGAGGGAACAGGAACATGGAGCAGATACATAGTGAGGAACACACGGTAAGGACTTACAAAGTAGAGAACAGAGTGACATGTCCCATTGTTAAATCTACTCCTCTTCGTGCTCTCTATATCATTTTCTTTTGTGATCCCGTAACTCTATCCTTTTTTCTGCTGTGTGTTCTGAAAGGCAGAGAGATATCTTTTAAAGGCCCTCAATAGGTTTTTGGTAACCTATTTTATGTGATCATTAGCCTTCATTATGTTTCCATCCCCTGATTTTCGAATTACTTAGCTTCATTTTTTGCTCTCTGTAACTCTGAAAAAAGAAATGCACCTACATCCAGGTTAGCTTTTTGTATGCTGAACCCAAACACTTTCAATAGGTTGCTATAAAGATATTCTTTACTTTTTTTTTTCCTGTTTTTTCTCTCCATGGAAAGAAAACTTCATATTTTCCAACATTTTAGGGCTTAACTATTTGAAACTTGTCATCATTTTGGTTTTTCTGCTTTGTTCCTTTGTTTTAAGAGCAATTACACCCTGAGGCACAGGACACAATAGGAGTTATAGCATTTTTTGATGCAATGTAAGTGGTGTCTTATGTAACAAGAGCACCCCCTCCTAGGCTTTGCTTCACTTTGTTTACCCCAGCAATACAATCCAGCATCTGATTTGCTTTCAGCACTGCAGCTGTGTTTTAGTCTAAAGGCTTTAGGGACTTTTCTATAAACAACTCCCAAATCTCTCTCCCATCTAATAATCCCCATTCTGTTCTGGGAGGTATTTTTTTTCCTCTGAGTGCTGATTAACAAGGTAGCTGAGTAGAAGTTGTTTCCTTCCAACCTTCCTACTGATTCATGCATAGTAAGACCCCAACGCAGTGCTTACGACACCACTGCTATTTCCAACAAAGAGAAATTTTATGTCATAAACAAACATGAGTTTATAGACAAAACCTATCAAGAAAAAGGCAGTTACAAAGAAGAAAGCTAAATATAGGCTCATTCTCCTGCCCTTATCAACTAGTGGCAATCCAAAAATTATCTGTGTCTATTTAATGCTAAATAGTAGAATGCATAGCAAATAAATATCTAAATATCTAAGGACAGAGCTTTTGAACTACGTCTATGTTGTGTGTGCAACAGCGGGTACAATCACGTACTTCATTTGTAGTTGACTCTGTAGTCACAACAGTATCGTGGTTTTGTTAAGCAAGTTTGAATGGAGGAAAGGAAAGCTACATTTTGCTATGGCTGCTGCACTCTGGATCCTAGGGCAGTAGGAACTTGCTTGTTCTTCCAGCATGTATGGATGTGGGGAAACCATGGGAGTACAGACTGGAACAGGGAATGAGACCTGGTAGCTAGGCCATGAATAAAAGGTGGGAATCTTCCAGGAGGCACAGGGGACTTGTAAGAAGAGGGGAGCAAATCCACAGCTAAGTAGTGACAGAAAGCCCATGAGCTCTTTAAAATGTGGAGAGCTCTCTGGAAGCTTGTGGCTTCTTAGAGAGCCACCAAGAGCTGATGGGCTGGAAAGCAACACGGAAGTAATGGCGTGGTGCACCTGTAGTGACACACAGTGAAAGATTTACCATATAAATATATGTATAGTTCTGAGTGTACATGTGTGCATACATATATATAGAGAGAGTATATGTAGTATCTAGTTTGGTATGTTTTTAATAAAGTCTGCCTCCAGAGGTGGAAAATTCTTAGTTTTTTTTTTTCAGCATGCCTTTCTTTTTAAGAAAAAATGGGCCAGTTCAGCTTTAAAGCTTCTAGATGTTTGGAGGTCCAGCTGTAATATAAAGTAAGAATGCATTACTGCCCATATGGGGTAAATACCTCTTGGGTTCAAAAGACAAGTCAATTAGGACTCTTTTCTGTAATTACTATTTTATAATGATTAATCTTCATTGTGTTTGTCTTTCAATCTCCTTATGAGAATCATGCTTAAGTAAATAAATGAATTCTATTGAAATCAAATCTAATCACTGGGGAGAGGTTTTCATATCTTCTGAACAATGTGAAGCCATTTATTAAAACTGACTTAATCTCTAGGCTGATGCAATTCCTTTTGGTTGTGTTTGTGAAGAGGTTTGTGAAGGTAATTCTGCAGCTTTAAGTGCAGCAGACACAGCTGAGATCCACCTGCAAAAAACTGAGAAATGCCCTGCAGCAGATCTCACCCAGGGTCCAAACACGTCTGGTTCTGTCTCCCACACAAGCTTCCCCATTTCAGTGATAGATGACTTCAGAGATCCAAAGGCTTACTGATGAGAGAGAAGTATGAGAGGAAGATCAGGGAAAAGAAAGGCTTCAGCCTCCTGACTGTGCAGACATCCTCAGCCCAACATTTATCAGTCTTTCAGAAGTGTAGTTGAGATTCCCAGTAAAGAGAAAAAAAGGTAGTAAAGGTAAAAAGGTAGTACCTTCAAATGCTTTCCTAGTCTACTGTTTCTATACAAAGGCACAGTGTTGGTTTGTACTTCAGGCTAGATCCAATAAAGGACGTGGGTGCACAGAAGTTAAATACTGCAGTATTTAGTGTCCTAGAATGAAAAACAGACACTTCCGCACATATGGCGATCTGATTTAGGTGTTTCAGAACAGCACAGAGCTGCTGGCAGATAGATGTGTTGTTCACTCACAGGGACAGCAGAGTGTCCACAAAGCAACTAGGTAGACAGACTACGAGGGCTTAGGCCCACACAGAAACGAAGAGGTGGTATCTTGCAAGCAGACACAAAGCAGAGAGCAGGCAGCCAGTTTTTGCAGTGCAAATGAAACATGAGTGGAGCTCCCCAGGGATGCTTGCCAGGAGCTGCTGTTTGTCACACCCTGCTGGGAGTCTGCAGTGAGGTGAAAATTTTGCAAATGACAATATGTTGTTTAGAGGCAAAGATGAAGGCTGATTGTAAAGACCTGTAGAAGAACCTTACAAGACTGGATGATAAAGTAGCAGATTAAATTCATTGTGTATTCTGTGGCTGTTTGCCCTGATTCAGTACAAGATTTAGGAGGCATCAAATGAAGATAGCAGGAATGAAATTCAAAGCAGTTGATTGGAAGGGAGTGGTTCCTCATGCCATGCACAATACTTTTGTATTGCCAAAGGTTATTATGCAAGCTGAAAATCTATATTCTTTCAAGAGAGCCTGGTCAAGTGGATGGCAGACAAATCCAATGAAAATAATTAGACACATTGGTCTCAGGAAGTATTCTTAGCTAACTGGAGTCTGAGAAGATGTGAGAGAATATCACAGTTGCTTGGTCTGATCTTACTCTTTCCTGGGGACCTGCATATGGCTACTGCTGGTGACACCACACAGCCATGGTGGACCCCAAACCCAGTGCAGCAAGGCTGTTCTGCCTCTGCCTGAGCACAGGGTCCAGGTGTGTGTCGGTGCCTGGCTCTGGGGCAGGGGCTAGAGGTGCTGCTGGGCCAGGCAGGACTCAGTAAAGCTGGATAAGCTGCCCAGGGTGGCACAGGCAGGAGCACAGTAATCCTGGCTTCTATTCACTGTCACACGGATTTAGAATTGGGCATTATTGTGGTATTGGTACCACGGAAATGGTGCTGGCACTGGTACCACCCACTACTGCTGCCAACAAGCTCCAGCAGTAGGAACTTGTTGGGGACTAGAGCCAAAAATGAGGCCCTAGTGCATGCCATGACAGCTATACCAGCTGACAGGAGGAGCCACAGTAAGCTGATCTACCCTGCAGCTTATTAACCTGTGTTGAGGGTCATGTCAATGCCAGAAGAACCTCAAAATGGAAAGCATTCCTCACTCCTTTACAACTTCATTTACACTAAACTGCATTTTCTGTGATGCCTCTGCTGGAGGAGCAGCTCAGAAACTCATTCTTCATATAGGAGATGCTGACTATATAAAAACAGATCTGGCACTACATTAAGCAATGAAAAACTATATATGGAATGAGAATTTAAAACCAAATTTAAAATGCAGGGCGTCAAAACCAATTCTTCTCCCCAGTCTGTTACAAATTGCATAGCCTTCAGTACAAGCTTAAAGAAACAGCAGTTCTTGACAGCAGTTAACCTCTTTTTTCATTACTGGGGCTCTTCCAGTTCCTCCCGATCAATAGCACTCCTATGTATCTTTATAAATCTGAGTAGCAGAAGTTGACCCTATCTGCTTTTCTGCTGAAAAGTAGAATAAAAAAGCATTTTAATGGATATTTGAAACAGGGAGATTAAATTCTCTCTTAGTTATACCATGAGCAAAAGGCAAGAGAGAATGCTACATAACTTGGTACATTTCTTACCCTTGGACTTCTTCAGATCACAGTTATTTTTGTCATTTCTTTTTACATTGCTTTTTGCAACCCTGAAAGTTTTTTAATGTGAACTGACTAGGTTAAAAGGTGCCTATATTTCATATCCTATTAAAAAAAAATACTTCCCTTTACTTTATAAAACTGACATTGTTTTTATATTTTGCAGTTTATTTTTAGAAATAGTCTGGGTAATTAAATGAGGCAATCCACATCTGCTCTCCCATCCAGTAAGTTTCAAACCAAATTTTAATTCAAGATCTTTTATAGTAGCATTGAGTTTTTCTTTCTGTGCTGTAAGGACTCATGGAAGTTAAAGAAAACAGATTTTCCACTGATCAGTGAATTTAAAAAAAAAAAGTCAGTCTATCTGTCTGTCTGTCTGTCTGTCTATCTATCTATCTATCTATCATCTACCTATCGATCTATCTTGATTTTAAATTTCTTTCCAGATTGATTTTGCAACATTTATAATCTGAGCAAATTTAATCTGATAATTTATTTTTAAAATTCAATTATACTTTATATTAGTATTTTCTGTGTATACTTCTGAGTATACCCATTCTAAGTATATTTCTCACATGGAGGAAACCAGGCTAGTTTTGTATGTATTCCCCTCTCATCTTTTTAAGGATGTTGCAGAATTTTGTCACAGTGGATAGAATAATAAAAAGCCTGTTTTCCAAGTTAGCGAACAGTTGTATACATAATTCACTAGAAATAGAGGTAAATGTACTTCAGCTAAATGTGTTTAACTGCTCAGATAATTAAGTAAAAATGCAAGTTGCTTCCAAATAATTTACAACTTGATTACTTGTTGGATGATGACAAGAAAACAAATGCAATACTTTGGTTTCCTTTTACTAGGAACACTACAAAAATCCGGCATATCTTTCCAAAGACAATAGAGGAGTTTTTGACAAGATGCTGAAGCAGTCAGCAAACACAAACAGATTTGCAATTAAATTTGGTCTAACAGGGCTTCTTTCATGTGTAGAAGCCATCATGCTTGCTACATCTATTTTTGGAGCTGTATGTTTGCTTCTGCAAGTAACACATCCATAGAATTATTATTGTTGTTGTGGTTATTGTCATCATCATCATCATCACCATCATTATTTCTGTTAAAATAATAGTGCTTTAAGCGCAGTTGTTGAACTAGTCCCTTGATAAAAATCTCCAGGGTAGCTAACAGTAGTCTGAAACACCCATGTCATTGCTATGTCAGAATTGGAAAACAGAGCAACACTGATTTGTAATTCTAGTTCTGCTTTTAAGTGACTGCTATCTCCGGGAGTCACAACTCCTGGATCTTATCCCTTGCACTTCTGAATGAGTGTGGGAAGTGCATCAGAAACTTCAGAAACACGCAAACTGAAATCCCTCACGTGCCGGGTCAGAGGATAGATCTCTTTAACTTCTACTCATGGAATTGGCACTCAGTCTCCCTTTTCCAGGAATTTCTACCCTTCTGCCCATAAAAATTTGGATATTCCGGCGACGGACCGATGTATTGAAGCACCTCCTAACGCCTGTGAGATGGGAGTGGAGCACTGCAGGCGTTGGGAAGCACACCCGAGCCTCTGAGCTCTGCTGGAAGCAGAGGGGGCAGAACCTTCCTCCACATGGCACAGCTCAGTGGCACCGGGGCAGCCCGAGGCACCCAGGAAAGGGGCACACAGGCTGACTTCTTCTGGTGGAGGTGACATGGAGGGTGCGACTCCTTGCTAGCTTTTATGGGAACACTGTAACTGGCAACAAAATTGGAGCTAACTGTGACCCAGGAAACTGCTGTGAAATAACTACAGACCAACTGAGCACACTGCCGCACATCAGCACAGATGTCAACATCTGGAAACTGCCCTTTAAGCTACCCAAAACCCAGGGCTTCTCACTAATGAGCTGTTAAAGGGGCTGTTTAAGAGCTAGGAGCTTGGCCCATGGCTGGGCAGCAGAGAGCAGGAGGTGTCCTGTGTATGTCAGAAATATGCAGCCTTACTATCTTCCAAAAGTGGGGCTTATGTGGAAACATAACAGCAGCTCTAATTCATGGCCTTGCACGAGTCTTCAGCTTACCTGTGGGGTTTACAAGAAGTTGTTCAAAATTTATACTACAAGGTATGCATTCCATAAAACTTTAGAAAAAGCCCTTGACCCAGAAAGAACCTGTTAAACGAAACAGCTGTAAGAGAAAGGATGGCATGTACAGACTGCATGGAAGAGAAAGTTTGTAATACAATTTGCACACCTTTGAGCAGATTTCCTCACTTTCAGATAGCTGGGTTTTTGGTTTGGTGGTTTGGGTTTTGTTTTATTTTGTTTGTTTGTATGTTTTACTTTTTTAAACCATGCTCAACCCCCAGTTTCTGGATTTGACAGACTCCCTCACCTACTACTTGTCTCAGGAGTCCTGTTAACCTAAACGAAAGGTTTAAAGATTTGGAAAGCATTTCCCAGCACTCAGAAAGAGTCAGTACCTTTTGGATAGAATTATCCCAAAGATAATTCTAGAGATCAGAAAACCTGTAAATTGTTCTATGTCATCAAGCAATTCTGAACCTATATATCTTTGCCACATGCAATCTCCATTCCACAGCTAATCTTTATTTGACTCCTACATTTCCTAACCAGCAAAAGCCTTTTGTAAATACACAAAATTCTGGCAACTTCACTTATGAAAGTGATTATTTCTCCTATTGAGTCACCAGGAACAGAATTTATGATTGCCTATCACACAATGATAGAGAACCGGAATCCATATTTTTATTTGAAAGGCCACTTCTTTAATATTATTCTCAATCCCTTTCCCCTTCTAAAAGTGGAAAATACCAGTGTCTTCACTGTGTACATATTTATTTGAAACATAAACCACAGAAATTTGGAGTTAAAATGACTGCAACCAGAAAATCAGACACTGAAGATTTTGTACAACCAAATAATGCATAGGCTTTTATAACACTCTAAGTAAAAACTAGTGAAGTCTAGATCTATTTTTAAACTTCTGCCTCCAGATTTTAATATTTAGTGATACAATAAACTGTGAAATTTCACTCCAAAGACCCACATCTATTCTATGCTGAATATTTTTAGGATTACAAAGTACATATGAACATGGCACATTAAAAAGGTCAGGAATACACGGCTCTGGGACACATGGTACATTTCATTACTGTACTTGCTAAACCTTTTGAACAGTGGTAGGAAAATAGATCAAACAACAGGCAAAAGGAGTTGAGTTTTTAAGACTATTTCCTTAAATTGCTTTCATACTGTAATATAAGAGAACAGGGAATTGTTTGAATAAGGATTTCATATACATATATAGCATCCTGGGATTTTTTTTTCTGAAGCTCAAAGCTGATGATGTATGAAAAGCAAATTGTTCTCTCAACCAGCAGAGGATGGTCTCTGCAGATCAGAAAATGAACAGAGGACAGTGGTAAAATCCTTCAGTTGTCAAAGACTACATTCTACAGGGGCTGTAAATGAATGGATTTCAGTTCTAAATTCAGACACTCCATTCACAGAAAATTAAACTTATTCTGAAAGGAAGACATATCGAGGATTCACTTTCATTCTAAAATTATCTGACAGCTTCACTGTTTAATGACATACAGCCTGTCATTTCCCTGAAAATCCATGAAAGTCACAGCTGCTGTACCACCTGAATTTTACTAATGCACCATTCACATAATTAATGAAATCATAGGGATGGACCAGGCCCTACCAGAAATAACATAAGCATACACAAGACCTTGCATCCTGCTCATTTATGATACATTGCCAATGACTGTGACTAAGAAGATAAGATTACATATTAACTATGCCTGTGCAGCTGAGTCAAGGCTGTGTATGTTAATATGACATTTTCTTAACTTTTGACTCCCAAGCTCTTCATCCGTAATGTTTTTGTAACAGATTTTAAAAAGGAGCTTATTTGTTTATAGATAAATGAATGTTCTTTCAGGGTCTTGGTTATGATTACTCAGTCTTCTGAGGCTATACAGTATCAAGAGAGTTTAGCTATAAGTGTTGAGGATCACAGACAAATTAATACATAGAAATAATCTCTAAAATTCTCTTCTATATACAAAGAAAACAGTTGTTTAGTTTATCAAGCTGTATTTACAACTAGAAGTGCCTCATGGATTCAACACACACTCTATTCAGTGCCATGAACCAGATACATTTATCACAAGTGTTTTTCACCTATAGTTTTACCAAAGGCTTTAAAGAAATGCAGTACAGACATGGTCACTTCTTAAAATGCCCATGTCTTTCCACTGTTACAGCCAGATATAAAATAAAATGTAATACACAAAACAAATGAAGAAAGTAAGAATGTAGGTGGAAACTTCCTGCTTAGCTTTGTAAAATTCACACATCTTTTACAATGGATACTTCAGACTGCTTACAATGTAAGTGCAAAGCCTGCCATGTCAGCCACTGGCAGCAGGGAATGTCCTCACCTTCCAGTGCTCTAAATGTGGGTCAGCTTTCATAGAAAAATTCCATTCTGTTAAATGGCAGATTATGTAAAATCCAGATGGAAGAATAAATAATAGCAGTTTATCTGACTGAAGAAGAAGAGATGCTCCTCCATGAAACCCTTTTCTATTTCTGCGCATCAGTTTCTGTCTCTATTCTGAGCAATGCACTTGTCCATGTGCTGGACTGATTCTGAAGCACTTCCCATGCCAGTTCTGCCTGGCAGGGAAACATCAAGGTGACCCTGTCTAGACAGGGCTGTTGAGAAGCAAGGAGCTACCGTCTTCCCACAAGACTTGGTCAAACTCCCTTACAAGACATTTAATAAGGGTGAAAGCAGATGACAAGCTTTTTTTCTAGCCTCTGGCTTTTCTTGGCCTAGGGCAGCCCTTGAATTTACAAGGGCACCAGCTGCTAGAAAGGCTTACAGAGAGGCAGAGCTGAATAAAGAATCTTCCCAGAAGGCGAATGCAGCCCTGAGCACACTGGGGAACAGACACGTTTCTGAGCATATGTCTAGGTCACAAATTTGAAATACCAGGACTTCAGTTTCCCTTTGGGGAACTCTGGATCCAGAGGGAAGGTCTCCAACTGAACTACCAGGCCCCTCTCTCCCTCTGCAAATAACAAAACAACGCTTCCCCTGCCAAGAGCAAGAGGAAAAATAAGAATAAAATGGAGTGGATGAGGTTTTTCCCTTGCCACTCAAGAGGGACTTTGTAGCCTTGCCTCCTCACCCAACTAAAGAAAACGTCCAGGTATCCTTGGGTCACAAAACTTACTATAAGAATAGTCAAATTCAATTCCCTTCTTCACTTGGTAGCACACCTTTACCTACACACACAGGAAAGTCCTGTGCCAATACAATTCAAAGGATGACTAAATTGAAGACCTTATTTTGAAAAGTTGTGTTGGCTCACAGAATGTCTGCTGAGGGAGTGTGCAATCTGTGTGTCTCTTTTTATACTCTTGACACCAGAGGAGAATTGAATGAGGGAAATTACATCTGAAATAGCAAACGTAGGGGTTTTGAGTCACCACCCAGAAGCATCTTTTTATAGATGAAAACTGCAATCGTTTTGACAAGCAAAGTGTAGTTGGGTGTTCTTTGTATAATTTGACTTATCTGGGTTTTCTTTTTATAAATCCCTTTCCTGCCCACAATGGCAATTTTCTGTTTACTGTCTTTTTCAAGTACAACATAATTTGTTTCCATTTGTAATTAAGACATTAACAATTACAGCAGTGTTCAGTCATAAAAACTGAGTACTGTTACATGCTTTACTAGTAGAATTATTTTGCTCTTACAGACAATGGGGGAGAAGAGAGAGAGAAAGCAAAAATATTTATTGCATCACAGCAAATATGTTCTCCAGAACAGAAATAGCCATAAGTTTCTAAATTCTGACTTTTCTATTAGAAGTCACTTTTATGTACAAGGGAACAGGAATTGTTATTTGGGATTCTTTTTGGCTAAGGAGTTTAATGTGTTCTGCAAATATTTCTGTAAAATACAACATGCAATGTGTTTTTGTGAAAAATAACAAAAATAAAACTTGATGGAATTTTATGTTTGCAATGGGAAGTGAGCAAACCTGAATATAGTTAAGATCAAACCATATTATTTTTAAATTGCTTACTATTCTGGAGAAGAAGTATTATATATTACAGTTCCAATATGAAACATCATCACTACAAAAAAATTTGTCTTCCAAATTCAGCAATAATTGACAAAGTCAGATGTGGAATATTTGCAATAGTTTTAATGCTCTTATGCAACTCAGCATTCATTCAGAGGGGATAAGGTAGAAGAGAAAGCAATGAGACTATACATGCACTGCTTTGCTAAGCTCAGAGTATTGTGTCTAATACTGCTGGTTATGGAAGGCTAATATTTGTATTATCATTTATGAATACATTTGATTCACTAATTGTGCAAATTTAATAACTGTGCTTTTGAAAAGCTATAGTGTGCACAAGATCATCCAATCTTAGTCCAATTGGGTTTTGTCTGGCTTAAGTTTTCATATACTGTTTCTTGTTAAACTCTTACATTATTAGTTTTAAAATTCTCTGAGGGATTAGGATATGCCTTAGCGCTGTCTCCACGAAGGGGATCAGTCATCCCTCAGTATCTTCTGTTTACTTAAATGAATCAAGTACTTCCAATTTTTAAAGTATTTTTTTCAGTCCTAAAATAAGTTCTGTAGCTCTTATATGATCCTCCTCAAATTTTCAGCTGTTCCCAGTCAACTGTTCCCTTAGATGTTCTCAGATCCCAGATTCACCTGTTTCTGGTTCATGATCCTGGGAGCGCATGTCCCTTACAACCCAGAGGTCCATGTCAAGGTCACTACTTTCTTAAATGTAATATATTTGGGAGGTAGTTGTACAGCTGTGCATGTATATTAAAGTACATTTTATTTCTGACCTCAGTTGCTGAGAATGAGTGCACCTTTGTTTACAGTTCCCACCAGTCTTTGTGCCATCCACAAGTTCCATGATGAGTCATTTCCATTCCTCTCCAGATCACTGATTTAAACATGGCTTTGTACCAATGTCTATGAAAGTCCAATGAAATCACTCCTATCCAGGATAATTTCTCATTGGCAACAGCTTTTTGACATCTGTTCAGTACATTAGAATGTCATATGTCATAAAGTCAAACTCGTAGCAATAAATTATTTCTACCCAATTATATTCATCAACCAAATCTGTCATGATGTCTGAGGTTTAAATCAAGCTTGTTGACAAGAGTTATCTTTATAAAGTCTGCTGTTTGAAATTGATTACTTTCTTGCCCCTTAAGTCTTCATTAATTTAATTTCATTGATACTTTCTTGGTTTTGTCAGGGATAGGTGTTAACCTAACCAGCACATAGTTACTTGGGATATCCTGCTTGACATTTTTAATAGGGAAAAGACACAATATACTGCAACAACAACTGGTGCTTCATCACTGTTGTTATTTCATTTTACCACAGTTTACCCTGTTCCAAGATTTACTAGAAAGAGCATCAGGAGACTTTAGATCTCCTTATCTAGTACTTCTGAATATGTATTATCAAATCTATCTATTTAGAAATATTTACATTAGGCACATGTTTCTTCAGTTCTTCCAAATTAGTAAAAGACTGCAAAGTCTGCATATGAAATAAAGTAACTTATGATATTTTCTTCCAAATACAGAGCTAAAATATTTATGGTGCACTACCGACAATTTTGCTGACTACATCTAAATAATGAGACTACCAAATTTAGTTTTTCTTCAACACTGGATGTACACATCTTTGTTATTCTTATCTTTTAAATTTTTCATATCTCCAGAAACCATGCATATTTATTCAGCTCCATCTCTAGTTTCTTTTATTGATTTTCTATACTTGACAAATTCTAATTGATATTAACAATTTTTTTTTTCTTCATCCTATTAGTCATATACTGCTCTTTATCTCTATTCTATGTCTGCTTTAGATGAAGTATAAGCTCAAACTGCCTTTTACCCTGTATCTACTATGGTCAATAATGAATTATGTTTCTTGAATAATCAATCATTACTATCTATTAATCCATTAATGTTTCATTTCAAAAATAGTTTATGCAATATTTATACTTATATTTGAAAACATGTAACACCTGTGATGCAAATTTAGCAATCACATTTTGTAAAAATATCCCTTTTTCATTGTGCTGAAGTGAACACATGATACATTTTGTAGAATTTAATATTTATGTAAGCAGTCACACTTGTAAAACCTACAGAATAAATTGCTTTAGAAGGCAGAAACAAGCCTGGTGGTTTTGGCCTGTGCATTTCAATATTATGATCACTTTATGACTGCCTGCTGTCATTTTCAAAATATTCATAAACCAGTTTCCTTACTAAAATCTCTTACAATTCAGTTAAAATCATTTTATTCTGTGTCTTCCTAATTCAGCCTTTGCACTTCCATGAAGAATTTAAGCTCTATATCAGTTATTGTCAGACCAAGGAATTTAGCTAATACCTTATTCCCAGTTAATGAAAATATGTGTAATTTATTAAGAATGCTGAGAAGCTAAAGTTATCTATTATAGCTGCTGAGATATAGTTTATATCTGTATAGATAAAATAATTTATAAAGGAATTTAACTGTATCTTCACTGGAGATGGTCAGGATTTGAGCTAGACCTGCAGTTGGATTTGAACTGAGTACAGTAATACTGAGTTTTGCTTTCCTGAGATTAGACAGAGCACACACATAATTTGGAACCTTCAGAACTGAGTTTAAAGCTAATGCTTAGCATAGGGAAACGTGGCTGCCATTACTCCTCTGTGCTAAACCTTACCCTCTAGTGAAGAGAAAAAGTGAAACTGCATATTTCCTTATGGGTATACTATTTCTTACATGGCTACCAAGTATGAATTCTGCTAAAATACTTCCATTAATTCTATGGATGACAACAGGACCAGATATTGAAGCATTTCCCTATTTCTGCAGGTGGCTTATGGTCTTGAGCAGAATTGTTTTCTCATTGGTCATCTCTCCAGCTGTCCCATTGATACAGAAATCAATGAGACAGAATTACAACTCCTCACCAAAATCCTTGAAGGTCCCTGGTGACTAAGTCCCATTTTTCAATACTCTCCTTGAACAGATTGCAAAGAACTACACAATAATGTAACCGTAGCTTCTGAAGCTATTTGAACTGAGGCTGCATGAAGTATGGGGATCAGTAAGGGAGAGTCTGAACTGGCAGAGGGGTGAAATGGGGGGCATTTCCCAACTATGCCACTTTAGAGGCCCAGAAATTTATAAAACAATCAGTGGATTAAAAAAATCAGTGAGTGTGAGAGCTCATGAGTCCTTATTTATATCTAGCAGGACATATCTACCCCAAAATGAGAAACTTTTTTCTTGATTTTGTGAGGCATCTTGATGTTCAGGGTTTATAGCCATACTTACTCACAACCAAAATCCAGCTCTCTCATAATCAATGCAGCTTCAGAACAATTTCACTTACATTTTTGCTGCTCGAGGTATCATGTACAGTGAGAGGTAGTTCATGACAGCATATTTCAATGAAGTGTCAAAATTGTTAGTTTGGAGTGTCACAGCACACTGTAAAATTAACTGTTAATTATTAAAAGAAAAAGTACTTGCCATGGCTCTCCCACAGTCCCATGTATGAGTGAAGAAACTTAGAATGGGACTGTGTTCCTGAACTTCATTAACCTATCCCATATCTTTATCCAGACTGAACTAAGCCCTGAGGGTGATTGTTTTCCACAATCTGGGCTAATTTGTGTAGCGAACAATTTGTGTGGCTCTCTAACACAGCAGCTTTAGAGGGAGAATGTGATCCAGCAACATGGATTTCCTCCTCCCCTTGCTATGCAAGGTCTGCACAGCAAGCAAAGAGAATCAAGCAGGGCAGGTTATTTCTCTTTTAATCAACTGGAATGGCACAGAGGACAGACAAAAATCATTCTGCACACACTGTGTTTAAAGGAAATTAAAGCTTTCTGAAGGATGAAAACCATATGCACTTACGAATTTCAAGGATTATAATTATCCACAGCATATGCAAGTGAGGTGAACAAAGGAATCTTCCTTTGGTTTTAACAAGATCTAAAGATGAAAACAAATTGACCTGCTTGGAGCTGTAAAATACATCTGAGATCAATGACAATTTGACTGGTATAAAATACATTAAACAGGTGAAAACCAAAAAAAGAAGTATCAAAACAAGAACGTTTTGCTTGTTTCTGTTTTGAACAACTTCAAACTACATGGAAGGTACTTTCATGTGTGGTATCCAAATTTTAAAATTCTCAGTTTTGAGCTTTGTTTGGATAAGACCATATCTCCAATTAAGCTAAATACACACATTTGTCACTTTGCAAGAAACAACAGTAAAAGCACTTAAAGATTCTGACCATGTGCCTTGGGAACAAACATTCTTACATAGCCACTGTCCCAACACTTACGCCACTAGACTTTAGTGCACTATCAATTTGTTGTATCCATTTTGAAGGCATAGGACAGATTAATGCTCTCCCCAGTTACCTGAACTACAGGATTTCACCCATGATGCTATTTAAATTTAGCATCTTACTAAATTAAGTCTCTGAGTGATGAAGTGACAGCTAGAAAGTCCTTGACACATCAGAAGTAGTGGCATACCATGAAAAGAGCTGATAGCACTAATGTTTATGGGAATATAAGACTCTTTAATTTACAGCCACCTTCCATAGGTTTGGTTTGGTTTGATGTTCTCAATTAAGCAAAGACGGCCCCCAAATTGCAATCTTATTTTATTATATTCAAAGTTTTCAGAGTTCAGTGCCATGCTAGGAATTTCTCAAAAGATCTGAACACTAACATCAAATGTATTATTTTAGTCTTGTACTGTCCTACATACTAAGATGTCCATCCTAAAGCTGATACTTTAAGAAAGATTCTGCTTAAATATGCAATAAAAGTAGTCTGTCTCCATTACAAAGAATGTGAAAATTTATCTTTTGCAATGTTCCTTAAAGTTGATCTGTATTGCTGCAGATATACACAGTATTGGAAACAACTTTGGGAAGACATATTATAGTATGAAAATTGGCTAGGGGTTTTTTTTGTTGTTGTTCTAAAAATGAGTTGTAAGCCAAGGATGCCTTTCAATTATTCTCAAAACTGTTTTCTCCCAGGTTTATCTTCAGTCTCATTTTTGTTTCTTTCCTAATGAAAGAGACACAGATGTGTTGGTTTTGCAGTTTCCTCACTTTCTAGGGCCACATAAGAATACTTTCTTTGCAAAATATCAGAACGCTAGTTTGAGATCCCTCCCTCTATTTTGGCCTTCCTATGTTGAAAGGTAAAATTGTCCTCCTCTTAGCCTGGTCCAGAAATGTGTGTGGGTAGATAAGAATGAATTCAACATTGGTTTCATAATTTTTCTCTTAGCTATAATGGGGCTTAATAAAAACCTCTTCATGTTTTAAAGTGATTTATTTGTATGTCTTATAGGGTGGACCTTTCTTTGAAAGTTATTTCCACTGAGAAATGAGAGAAGGAGTAAAAAGTTAAAATGAGCACAGTGAAGCTGCATAACACACTAGGAAATAAAAGTCATACAACTTTCATAAGAACAGTCATAACAATTTAAATGCTTTTTTGTTTCATGTTCCATTGTGTACATGCTCCCACATGGTCAAGCTATTCATTTATTATTTCTTAATTATAGTAAAAATGGGATGAACTAAAGAAAACTAGAGTTCTGGCACAAGCACTGACCTGAGCTATTTATTTACTATTTCTAGAAAAATGGATCCATATCTGCCACTTATTCCAAGGGAATGCCAATTTTCAGGCTGATGGGTTTGCTGATACCATTCTACTATAAAGAAAAAGGTAACAAAGGGTGTCCTGCCAAAACCTGTAAAAGTTTAGCAATGCTCCTTTTCATTTTGCAGGTTTGCTCACATTGGACTTTAAAGTAAACAATAAATAAATGGTGGAGGAACCAGACACCACACACAGACCATTGTGATCAAGTGAATGCCATTTATTTCACACTACACATGGTTTATATAGAGTTAAAGCTACATTCTATTGGTTAAACTGAACCTCACACTATATAACTGCAAATTCCCATTGGTTTTAATGCATATCTCACAAGTCCAATGTTTTGTTGAACTTATTCTGACTGTTTTCAAGAACATCTCTGGTGTGCTGTGAGAAACCTGAGGAGTTCTCATGAGAAACATCTAGGGAGTTGCTAACTCCTCCAATGCTCTAGTGCAGCTGTGGCCTTGTTATTCTCAGCTGCTTTCAGTCTCATAGGGTCTTATATAGATCTGAACTGCTCACTCTTGATTTTTCTGTACCAACAGGACTTCACTGATTTTCCCTTCGCAGACATGCCATAAACTTTAAATCTTATAAGGCTGCAAAGATAGTTGCAACTGTTATATAGAGTTTACCTACTTCAAATATTGACTAACTGAAGTCCCAAAATCTCTTGAAGAATTTTTGAAATGTTTTCTCTCTAAGGCACTCCTAAGTAAAGGTTCCTCTCAATTGAGTTTGGGATTTTTGATAGTAGATTCCCAGTTTCATAGAGGCTTTACAGGTCACAACAAGTAGCAAAATGCATCCATCATTCTAAGGCATCACTTCTGGAAGCTCCCAATTCCAGTTCCTCTCTTTCAAATTCAATGTTTTGACATGGGCTTAAAACCGTGAGTGATGCTTTGCAATCACTGCAGTCATGCATGGTTGATTGGGCAGGTACTTCCTTAGTGTCATGACCGTTGTCCCAGCACAATAGAGAACAATTTCTTCTTCTCTCTCCTTTTAAATCAAATGTATTAAAAGCAACTAAGACTTTCTCAAAGCAATCTAGTTATTTTCTTCCCAAACAGTGCACTAAGTTTTTAGCATCTAACATGTCAAGAATGTGAAAAGCATAAGAGCCTGACACTTTCACCAGCATATCTAAGAAAAGTAGACAGAAAATATAGCTGAAGGGTTTGGGTGGAGCAGATATACCCTGTGTGACTCTGGCTGACTTTAATATCTAACAGATGGGGCTCCATATCACAAGATGTTTCTATTGTTCAGCATCGATTCTGAAAGAATATTCTTCTTCAGTAGCCTTGAAGGTCTTTAATTTACTGTAGTTTTCTAAGTGTGTTGAACTATAACTCCATTTGACAGTTTAGTGGTATTTTTCTAGAGGTCTAAAGGCCTGTCTTGTAATTTCCAACGGTTATTTTTCTAGTCACAAGCTCAGCATGTGCTATAATAAATAGCAGTAATAATAATAATATTTTTCTGAAGATGCGCTGCAACACCCCCCTCTCTTTCAAAGCCTAAAGAACACCATGCAATTACTAATCATGCTACATTTAGTCATCAAAGCCTCCTACCACAAGCAGAGTCCTTAAAAGATGATAAACAAAAAAGGAGCCATTCTGTGGGTCTGGCACTTTTCCCACATAATTTAAAGAGTTCTCTTCCAAAATGTAAAGCTCTTGCTCCCTCCAAACTTGGTTTAAGACATCCAATCTAGCAGAGATAAAGGAGGCATTTGGTTTCCTCCACAAGTGCTTGCCATGTCCCCAAAGATTAGTGATGGAGCAGTATTCTTCATGCCTGATGTACATATAATGACATGCAAAACACTACTTCTGTTAACATTGACTGAGAATCTGATAAGGAACATGTAAAAAGTGATGTAGCTCTGATATATATGGTCACATGTCTGTGGGCATTTGGAATCTCAAATTATTGTAACAATTACATAATTTGCCTTTGAAAATTACTATTTCCGTTCAGGAAATATTTGTCATATTTGCATTAACATATATCTAATTATTACATCCTGGGAAAATAAAAATAATGTTTCACCCCAAACTGTGCAAAAGCAAAAATAAAGATTCTTCCATAAGGTAAAAAACCCCAACCAAACACAAACAAAACAAAATTAGCATGATTATTTGAAGGCACAATGTTGAAAAACATTTTCCTTCATCTTAGTCACATTGCTCAGAATATTCTTTTAAACATAAAGATCTCTTTTTTTGTGTTTGATATCTTATCCCAGAGATAATTAGGTAGCTATTCAGATTGGTTCTCTAATGGACTAAAATACAGCAACATCACTATTACTACTACTAAAAGAAAAATAAATACAACAGTACTTTTGTTTTAACTGGTTTATCAAGCTCTTTTTCATGCTGCTGAGAGCATTAAAAAAAATCCCAGACTAGTCCGTTAGTGCTAAAAATAATGTCTTCCTTGATCTTTACCAGCTGTATGCAGAATAAATTTGAAGTCATTGTCAAGTCATTAGCTGGATAATGAAGTGAGCTTCTCATTTCTTCCCACCAGAATCAACCTTCCTGACTATTCTTTTTCTGAGGTACAGTGGGTGGCAAAAGGATAGTGGCATTGTCATGGTCTTCTTTCTCAAAGGAATAATATGCATTACATCCACCAAAAGACCTTTTCTCCTAGAAAGGCTGATGGAAATGGTTTCAATACAACTCTTGTACATTAAAAGACCTACTCATGAAGTTACTGTCTATGCTTTCTTGCTAAAAATTGAATGAGTATGTGAACACTGCAAGCACTACTAGCAGGAGTTGCAACTTAGCCTAAAGATACCACCTTGCTCATTTAGGAACTCTGTGCCTATATAGTTTCAAAACTGTATCTATAAATTCATACATATGCTGAGCTGAAACCTGTAAAGAGGAGTGAGAATTTCCTAAACTACAAAACATCTCATATTCTACAGCTCCTTTTTTAGAGTTTCCTTAGAAGGAAAGTCTTCATTTCCTCCAGGCATTGAAGTGAACTTGGGGCATCAGTGACTGCCTTTGTTGACAAATTAACTGAGAATAAATAAATTTATACTATATCTTAAGATGCTTAAAAAGCCATCAATTGACCCAATTAAATAAACTTACTAGATAGATAGATAAAAATAATTCTACATAACTTATTTTAAAGCATCATGTTAATTAACATATCTATTTTATTTGGATTATGTTTTTTAATCCAATCTCTTTGTGGCACTGCTAGATTAACAGAAAACACTCTCTGTGTTGAGTTGTTTACAATACTTAAGTAGAAAATGGTTTTCTTTGTCTCTTTATCACAATAATATCTTAAAAAAATTATGACATCTCTATATAGCCTAGCAAAAGAAGCACTTGGCAGGAGTAGCAGGGACTCAATTGTTATTTCCAGCTAATGCTTCCTCCTGATACAATTCCACCATTTTTAATAGGAACAATGTTATTCTATCTAGAATAACCTATTGTGCCCATTGCATCACGGCTGAGAAATTAAACTTTTCCCTCTGCTGGAATCTAAACAGATGTGATCTAGCTTGTCTAGGCATTACACAAAGAAATAAAATACCCAGTATTGTACAATAGCCTATTACAGAGATAAAATGGTACAATCCTGATAAAGATATAGAAAAGAAAAAAAAATATAATTTCATTGTGAGAGAGTTTTGTGGATAACAAGCAACAAAGCAACATTTATTTTGTGTGCTATAATTAATGGACAGTGCAGACTGCAGTTTTGTATTTTTTTGGTCTGGATCATCTCTAACTGTCCTTTTTTTGTTTTCTTTTCTCTGCAAGTTCCTTCTTTGACTTTCTCTTTTTTAACTAAGTTTGGTTTCCAGTTGTTGGCATTTTTTCTTTCAAAACCTAATCTGTGGTAGTCTCAAATAAGGTGCTACAGAGGTGCTGCAGTAACTTTAAAAATGGTTACACTGTAAAATCCTACATCTAGCCCACACTTCAAACTATCCACTCATATTTTAAAATATTATGACTTGCAAAGGTCCCCTTGGAGGACCTGTAAAAAAATGAGGAGCAAAGAGGGCTGGGTAGGGCAACAAAGCTCTGGGAGATCAGTAAATGGGAAGACATGGAAAAAGACAGAGCTCTAAGCTAAACTTCACCTGTATTAATAGCATTGAAGTAGAATCACAGGGGGTTCTTTTTTTTTCCTGTGGCTTGCTTTTAGAGGACTACACACAGAGAATGCCTAGGAAAATGTAATACTTGATGGAGTTTTGATGGCTGTAATGCTTTAGATAATTTAAGAATACAAGTTAAAAATACATTTAAAAATCTGTATTTTGAAACTGTATTTTGAAGATGTAGTAAACAGGCACCAATGTGTACATTTCCCTCTTTTGTTTCACTTGACCAGCTTGAGAGACAGATTGAGGGACACAGATTTATACATTCTGGTCTGAGAATAAATACACTACTGCAGGAAAAACTCATGTCTGGGATACCTTAGGAGTTTATATTTCAGGTGAATACAAACAAGACAATCAGAAGAAAATAAATCACATACATAGAGCTATGAATATTTAATCTGGAGAGAATGTGCCCCAGGATAGAAAGGAAAATATTTGAGTGTGAGGACCAAGTGGGAAATGTGCTGCAGTTTGTGCTGTGGCAACACTGGCCACTGCTAAGACACTGCAGGATTTTGAGCTCACAGACTGAGAGCAGAGCACGTTCATGGACAGCGATGACAACCTGTGGCATTCCTATCTGAATTAATGAAGCAGCAACAACTTTTTCCTTCTAGATTGCTCATCTAATGGAAGAGAGCAGAAATGACAGCTTAAGTACAAAGCCTGTTAAACTTACCACATTGGATAAGTAACAAAGAATTACAGTAACTTCAATGTTTTATTGGAATATCGTGCTAACATGGCAGAGCATTAAAACATAAATATCTTTCCTAACAATAAATGACTACTTCTTATTCCTACTTGCTGCTCATTTTGAACATTTAGTGCTAGTTGACTGTAATATCTGTGTGGCACTGCAATCTGAATTCTCCACATTTTTTCATTCTTAGTCATCCTACATGTAATCCACTAAGCAGCTTTCTTTACTCATACCACAGTCAGAGTTTTAAACCTCATTTTGTATCTATAATGCAATCAGACTTGTTTGTAATAAACCTTTGTCATATACATAAGGCAATAAGAAGACTGTTGATGGAAAGACTGAACTTTTTTCTCCTTCCAGGCCAGACTATGCTCTAAACTAATCTTACTTATACTTAACTTGGGCAATGTGTTTTATAATCAGACTGTACTTTTTGCACTAATGATTCACTGCACTAGAGATGGATGAACATTGAAGGCTTTCTAAACATTCTGAAATTATCTAAGACTTATGCTATTAATTTCTTGACATTTCTTTTTCCCAGATCCAGAGCTACTTTCCAATAAGGTTTTAAGATAAAATAGTTCTTTCATAATTCATGGCATAAATATGTTGCATTTAAAATAGGTAACATTAAGGTATTTGAAAATAATTTTGCTTATACATTATACGTGTATTTAAAAGAATGTAATAGGTAAAGACAATTAGAAAAAACCTCTTCAGAAACTCCACAGCCCTTAAAAGTATTCCAAGCTCTACTTAAAGGCACATAAAATGAGGTATAGGTTATATAAGGCTAATTATTTAAATATGGGCACCTGAGATTGCACATCTGTTTCCACATTTAAATTTCAGGGCCATGTGAATTAATTCCCAAAAGAAGATGTTCTTGCAATTAAGTGACTCTCTGAAATACTAAATATCTTATTTTTGTTTCCATTTCTCTCAGAGAATTTTTTTGCTATGCTACAGCTCCCAGTGGTACTGCTTTACCATACAGGTTAGGGACAAGCTGTCTAATGTGAAAAATGCATCTATATGCCACAGTGACAAATACCACCAAGAAGCTATTGACAAATACCTACCTATTACAATAGTGAATAATAGTCTATCATTTTTTGTGCCACCATTTGGATTTTAGCAACTGTTTTAGACACTCATGTGAAAGTATGTCCCTTAGCTACTTGTCAGTTTTATAAGTTCACTGTAGTAGTAGCACAAGCCAACACCTTTACACCAGGATCTTTGTCTGGAAAACTATATCACATTTACTCTTTAGTAATGCTCATCTTTTGCTCAACAAATTCAAAATTTAAAAGCTTAAAAGAAGCACAGAAGAGAAGGACTAATATGAATTCATTATTTTAAAATAATGATTCAGTTATTTACATTAATAATCTAAAACTATCAAAGGCATAGATAATGTAGCTTAGTGTTCATGCATTCTGAAGGAATACAATGGGTATGCAATTTTATTCTTTCTTGGTGAGGCTATCAAAATGGATAAAAAATGTATAGCTATATTCATTCTATCCCCAGGCAGCTCTAACTGGGGTATGAAAAAGAAATCACGTATGGTAATAAGTATCAAACAAATGGTACCATAAAAGCCTATCCATTTATATTAAAATCCTTTTTGTGATCTGGAAGAAAGTAATGAAAACCCCAGCAAAAACAGTTTAGAAACCTATGTGAGGCATGGGAACATTTGTCACATAAGCTCAGACACATCTATCATTAGAGGACAGCAGTGAAAAAGAAAACAGATTCCCAGAAGCCCCAAAGAAAAATGTTCTTGAAACAGCAAGGTCATGCAGCAGTGTGTACTCAAGAAACACTAAGGTCTATCACATCAAACAATGGCAATGTGTGTGCTATTGAAACTTGACAGATGGTGGTGGTCAGCCTCACCTTGGAGTGCTGAACCTTTTCTGTCTAGATACATCTCAAAAGCATTCTCCCTTGGTTGCTCATGCTAAGGCCAAATCTAGTTCCTTTCCTAGTTTGGTTGGTTCAGCTTTATCCTCACAGGAGGCAGCATACTTCCAGTGGCAAAACAATTTTCCCAGTAACGCAAAAAAGCATGTATTATGAAATGAGAAAAATGACATCTGCTGCCTATATAGGGTCCAGCACAAGGTCTATGTACTACCTGAATCCTCCTTAGATCTTCATGCTAGTCCTCCTACTCAGAGGTGAATTACATGAAGCATGTTAGCAAAAGCAAAAGAAAGCAACTGAGTAATTCAGAAGGAAAACCCCAGAAAATCTGAAATACAGTTCTTTATTATTCATAATGGTTTAGTCTGACTAAAGTTAATGATGGTCAGTAATGGTTTATCTTTGTGTACTTAATGAAAGGCCTGATTCAACTTCCTTCACTGAGAACTGCTGAGCTGCTGTGCAGGTATCCACATGGCCTTGCTTGCTGTCTCAGGTTACTGTCCTCTGTTTAGACCTACATGTTCACCTCTATAGTGTGAAATCACTTCACCAAAGGACTGAAGCTCCTGGTTTGCAGTTCATCTCTGGAAAAAATGAGCAGACTTTGTGGAAGGTACTAACTCAGTTACTTTTTATTAAATGTATGACCTGCAAAAATCCTACAGATATTTGATAAAAAGAAATCCTTTCTGTGCAATGGTATTTGCTCTTTCATTCCCTTCTTTAAAGTTGAATGACTCACCTGTGATGAAATTGTGAGGACTTCCCCTGCCTCAATAGGGTCCTAAAACACATCATCTCCATTTCCACTAGGGAAAATGGTCAGAGGCATAGAACCGTCTTTGTGCTTTTATAACCTTTCACTTTTCTGTGGCATAGACTCCTGATCCACTTTGACAGGTTAATACACATCACTTATAGGCAACGTCACCCCTGCTAAGCTAACTGTCTTGCACAGAAGCCAACCTATTGCCCTGAATCAATTCTTTTCAGGGACAGAAGACCTGAAACTGAACACTCATTCTTGTCAACCCTGTGCCGATGCTTTCTGAGGCTCTCATCCCACACAATTAAAACAGAGAAAAAATGATAACAAGAAAGTAAAAATGCTCTCAGGTTCCCATGAAAAGAGATAATCCTCAGCATCAGTCAGAATTTAGAAACTGATTGTAGAAAGATTATCCCAGTCATCATCCTTGCCGTGTGCCATGAATTTCTTTTGGGTTTCTATTCATGTATTTTGGGCATGTAAATTCCAAAAGAAATGTATCTTTTTTTTTTTTTTTTGGTGAGATTTCAGTCATGATCCACCTCTGAATGATAATTTTCTATTTCATATTGCAATTAAGTATTCATTTTCATCTTTTTTCTGTGTTACATATTTCTACTGGTACTTGATTTATAGATACTTATTACTATCACGTTTGCATGTTGAACTGCCTTATTTTGGCAATTCTTACAATAAGCAGGGTAAGCGTGTTTGAGTCTCTTAGATAACCATCAATAATGTAAAATAAAGTATGTGATAGACATAAGTGATACTAGATCTAAATATATTGACTTGCATGTATTAAGTACTTGGCATCAGTATTAGCATGGCAGTACACAAAGCAGGACACAGTTACATTACCAAAAGCAGTAAAGAAGATTAATGTGTTTTATCTCTTTATGTCATCACACAGAAAATCACATCTTAATCCTGCTTTCTGTGTTGGGCAAGAATATACTGTTACTAATACTTCTACTTCTTAGCCATTTGCTGGATTGCTATCAGTAGTAATACTGTAATATTTATTTAGAATTTTCTCTCACAGATTTTCTCTCTTGTCTTGTTATAAAAAATGCTATGTGCCTTCCCCTCACTTTCACCATCATACAACTTCTTTCTCTTCCCCTGTCAAACCAAGGCATTTCTAGGATATTGTCCTCTTTTGAGCCTTCATTAAATCTTTGCCTTAGTCTTCCTCCTGACTGCTGCCATACTCATTCTTTTCCCTCTTTCTATTTTTATTCTCTTTGGCCTGTTTGGACTTTCAATTTTCTGACTCTTCTCAAAACTACTGTCCTTCATTTGTTTCCACAATTCTGTCCTCTTCATGCTATCCATAAAAGTTAAAGCTGTTCTTTCAGCTTAAGCAACATCTTGAGCAAACTCTTCACCCTTTTTTACTGGTTTTGGGTGTAACAGTTCTAAGGACTTAGGCCTTAACTTTATTTTCTTCTCTTTGTATAGTATATTTTGGGGGTGATTTAATCTGTAGATGTAAATTAACCTGAAAATTCACAAGCCTCCTTCTCTACCCCATGCTTCCCTTTTCCATACACATTTTTCATATACCTCCAATGTCTTCTCACAGATTCCTAGCCATGCCATAAAACTAAATATGTTTAAATTAGAACTCTGTTTTTCTCCTATTGTATTTTTTGATTTCCGTGGGCAAGAGAACTATCTTTAGATGTATAACTTGGTACTCATCGTTCATTTTTACCTCTTTCATTTCTTTGGGATGCTTTGAAGTGTTTTCCCTATTCATACACATATTTGAAAGTGTTTGATGAGAGCTGTGCTAACTTGTGTTCTGGTTAATAAAAAACCCACTTTTCTTGCTTCCATTCAGATTGCTATTACAGAGATCATCTACCTAACCACTAACTTTAGTTATGCCATTCTCCCTTTGCATTCTTCTTCATCTTTTTTCCCTTTACATATTTAAGCAAAAGCTATTTGTCGTCTTTGAAGAACCTTTCACAGACTATTGTTTCTTTACATATTATTTGTCATTCACCAACACAAAATATTGATTCCCATCCTTATCAGTTCACTGTGCTGTCAGTCTCAATCATCTAACTGTATTGCTTTCTACCTTAGTGAACTTCCAGCTCCCTCTAAATAGCCACACAGAATTTCTTTCTCCAGTTTCCTTGACAATGAAGCATCTGTTTGCTTTAATGTCTACCTACAAAAAAGTTGAGAACAATTAGGACACTCATCTGCTGAGATTCCTGCTTGCTGTCCCTGTCATATTATTTCCCATACACCCTCACCTCTCTATCTTTTGCCTTATCTTTTTATTTTTGGCACTGTCTTTTTTGATACCCATCACAGTGGGCTTTGTTTCTTGGCTGTTCTGTATAAATTGTACAGCACAAAAAACCCCTGCATATCTGAATACAGGTATGAGTTGGTAGCAACACCGTATTTGAGGTCAGAAAGGGAACAGAATTAGATTAATGAAGTTAACAGTTTCAAAATCTATATTACCCTTAAGTTTTTATTATTGTTACTTAATCTTTAAAGCTCCTTTCAAAACAGTTTAAAACTGCAAACACTGCAGAAAGACAGATTTATTATAATATGCACAGAAACAAACGTTTACATTGAGATATAAACTGCATTTGACAAATTAAACTTCAGTTTTAAGAGAGAGAGATAGATGATGGGATTAAAAAAAAAAAAAAATCCTCTGTTCCCTTTCCTATCCATTCTTGCAAAATCCTACTGATGATTGTGTTAGGTTGAGCTGGCAAAATGTCAATTGCCCACCACAAAGAGAGAGAATCCACCGCCCCACCAAGGGAAAAGGAAGGAGGGGGAAAAAAAATGAAGAGGGCAAAAAATAAACCCATAACCTGAAATGGCAAGTTTCTTATTTTCATACAAAAGAGAGACAATTGAAAACAGAATATGATATAACACATATATATATATTCAAATGTGGAAAACAGCAACCACCAAGTCACCCACCCAAACAACACAGACCTCTACCACCTCAGTCCACAAAAACACCCCAACATACTCCCAGCAAAGGACACTTAGAAAGAGAAGAGAAAAACCAACAACAAAAAAATGTTTACTTCCCTAACCAAACAGCTGTGAAGTGGTGGCAAGGCCTAACACTATTGGCACGGTGATAACATGTTCACTCAGTGTCGGCCATGAAGGGGACTGAGGCCCCTCCTACACCTGTTTTTATGCTTGCTGTGACATCAGATGATAGCAAATATCTCTTTGGTTGCTCAAGTCAGGTAACGCTTGCCCCTTCTAATCTATGTAAGACTCTCTGGGCCTGCTAAACTGAGGCCTAGCTAAAACTAAAGCCAAAACTATCACAGTGATACAAAGTAATTATCAGCAATTAAAAAAAAAGATTATTCTAATAGTAGTGTCTTGGCAATTACCTATTGCTATCCTTAGTAAGCCTACAGGAGACATCGTTTAAAATCTATAGCATTATTCTTACAAAACCCAAAAACTTTCAAAAGTATCTTGAGATGCACTTATTTCTTTGCCCTAAATGACAGTGATGAGATGCCCAAGACACTTTCCAACCAGACAACAGAACAAAAAGCACACAGATCTATAATTAGGTGTAAATCCTTTGGCTGAATGCAAGGCTATTATTGAGCCTGAAAATGGAGTTTGGAAATCCAGAGTGCTACATGTGCAATGCTACACATTATAACCAGGAACATTAGGGAGTCTGTTATACAGAGGCAACCACACGCCCACACAATAAAAGCGGTGTGCTCATGTTGTCTTTCCTTTGTAAAGCTTTTTGGAAAAAATGATAATAATAAAAACATATAGAGCAATTTTGAGTCAGGAATTCAAAGGCTGCAAAATCATTATCTGACACAAGGAGAACTATCATATGGAAAATTACTACCTTCAGTATTACCTTGAATGCTTGAAATGCTTTATAGAACAATGAGAAACATTTTTTTCTTATTACTAAGCTTTAAAAAAAAATTTTGTATGTGCAGTACCATTCTACAAGAAAGAGCTGCACTTAGCTCCATGGAGTACCAAGCACTCAGATGCTCAGGTGACAAACAATATCAGCCATTCACAGAAAGTCATAGGAGTCTGGCTAAGTGTTGGAAACTTCTGATAATGTCTTCAGAATTTAGAAATGTCCTTTCATTTTTGTCATCTTTGTGAAAAATGAAGACTGACATTTTAATAAGTAGAGGAAAAAGAAATGTAAAACAACCATTCCTCACTAAAATTAGTCCACAAGACGTTATCTTGCTGTGCTTTCTACAGTCTTTGTGATCCTGGCTTGTTACCAGGGTGATAAAACTTATGTATCACAGAGCAGTAGCCTGCCTATCTACTACCCATAGCATCTTCTTAAAAACATGTAAGTTGCCCTAGCACTTCACAATATCTAAATCAGAAGAAATTACTTGTTTTATTCTCCTGCATTTGACTTAAATCACATTGACTAGACCTAGTGACAGGTAACATAAGGAACAGGACTGTTACGGCTCCACAATGTGACTGGGGACTTTGTCCCTTTTAAATTTAAGTCACAGTTTCTCAGTAGTACAGCGAAATTGTCTCTACAAAGCATTGTGACAAAGCCATGCTGTCATTTCAGTAGTGGCCTACATGTTTTGAAGTTTTTTGAGGCACTCCGTGTAAGTCACTTTTGAATCATGAACAGTGAACAAGCACCAGAAAAGGAACAGAGAAAAAAAATCAGACCTATTTCAGCTCTACAGGTTTTTTTTTGTGCAGAGAAAAGCCTATATGAGTTTGTACTTTCTTTGTTTCCACCACATAACCTTTAGAAAATTATTTCCAGTTCAGTTTTCCCTTTTAGCTCTAAGGCAGCAGCTACAGGACAGGTAGAATAAGAACATCAACCCCTCTCTATTAAGAGATCCAAATTATATTTGAAATGACAATTCAGAGATGAAATTACAAAATCAGGGTCTTAGACTAGTTACTTAAGTAGATCTATCAGCTATGATAATAACAGTTTAGGGGAAAAAATGGTATAAAAGAGGAGGAGAGCAATACCCATGCCGGAGCTGGTAAATTATAACCACTTGTTATTCTTGGATTCACAAACTGTCATTGGCTTTAAGTTGATCAAATTCATGTATGATGTTTTTCTTAAAGTGGTGGTGTGCCACTTTTGAATGAGTGATTAGGAGCAAAGAAGTGTTTGGAACACTGCAGCAGGGGATACCATCTTTACTATAACACACTCCCCCATCCCTTCATGATACCTTGAGGGTTCCACCTTCAGGAGGTATTGAGTTCTCAGATGCACATAACTTTGAAATTTTTACTGCAGAAAAGAAGGATTTTTCTGTGGGTGTGTGGTTTTGTTTTGTTTTGGTTTTATTTTTGTTTGGTTTTATTTTAGTTTTGAATATTAAGTATTTAAAATATTTTAATATGGCGAGCAGCATGTTGCTCAGCAGGTCTGAAATCTCAGTGTTATCCTGCATTTCTGGAGCCAGATCTTCAGCTGGTATAAACTGATATAGATGTTTTATTTTCAGTGAAGCAAAGCCAATTTACTTCAATTGGGAATTGAAACTACATCTGGTAAAGCATTCTTGGATCTTGGATACATAATAAACATTAATACGCATTCAACAAATAGTTATTGATAATTAATAACTGAAACACTCACTCATTTTTCATTTGTCAAGTGGAGAGGAATCCATTTAAGCTCTATACCAAATATGCAAATAATTTCAAACAAAAAATATTTCTCCTTGAATAAATATCTTCATTTATTTTTGCTAACATTCTTTGAAAATTCTTTTGAAAATGCTCTGCTAAATGAAACCTAGACGGGTACATTAAAGTACTAAGTGGTAGATGATTTTTAATATAAGTTTTCTTCTTTTTGCTCATGTGTACCCCTCTATTACCGTATGGTTGTTGACATTTTTCACAAAACATGCTGAGGTTGGAGTGAGTGCAGTCTTATGAAATAAAGAGAAAGACCACATGCTATCACTTTGTCATTCAGTCCACAGGAAACTCCAAGTTGCATTGCAAGCAACACTAAAAGACAGAACACTGAATCTGGTAAGGTTTGCAGGCATCATCAGAATGGAACAACTGGTTAGAACTCATAAGCAAGATGCAAATGTATACATTTTTAATTCACAGCATTGAAAGTAAGAAAAAGGGACAGTCTCTGTGACTTAGCAATGTGTAAGGTACTGTGAAAAGTGCATTCTTGCTGAATGGATCAAATCATCAGCATGACTGAGTATGTCTCACAATTAGTTATATATATATGAACCAAATGGAGAAGTACACATTTTTGTTTTATCACAGATGCTGCAGCTTCACATTCACAGAAAACAGAGTTCTTTCAGGACTATAAGCTATTTTATTTATCTGTTTGTTTGTTTATCTATTTAAATTTTTTGGTACAGTAGAAGTTCTTACGTGATTTTGCACGCACTGCATGGATAGCATGGCATATGCTTTTCTATTACTGAATGCTTAATGACTTTCTAAATTAGTTTGAAGGCCTAAGGCGAGGAGCGGATGGTTAGTACATTTGACCAGTCATTAAAGTGTCTCTTGATGGAAAGAAGAAAACCCTCTAAGCCAAAATGATACTCGGGTCTTACATTAGCAGGCTATCCAACCCCTATACCAAAGGTTTTATGTAATAAGTGGCTTTTGAATAATGCTGTAAAAATTGGAGGAGGTGGGACATCCTCTTTTCCCCTTGCTGCAAGAAGGTGACACACACATTTTGAAATCCAAAATGTATGCTAAGGACTTCTACAAGGATGTTTCCAGTACAAAAGGGGCTAGTCCTATTTTCTGTAGATAGAGGTTCTTGACAGTCACTAAAAAAAAAAAAAATCAAAAAAAAAAAATCACCATTTAAATTCAATAGAATAAGCTCAAAATCACAACACTTTTTACTTTTTTTCTCTGCAGCCTTCTTTGGTAGTGCAATCTGAAAAGTTTGATTTGCAAAGTTCAACAGTTGGTATGGGAGACAGAATGTCCATACCATTAATGTTTCAAGGGTTTTATTTAAAACCAGCTTTAGCCTGTCTTGTGGACTGAGTGCTCATTAGCAGCAGGAATGCATGATATAAGCTCCTGGACCTCATCCTTCAGTTTAATTTCTTTAGGACAAAAGGTCAGTTGATGTGCCCTAAGATCACGCTATGATGTGAATCAAAGTGCAGTGAGTAGGAAAAATCAAGAAATTGCTTCAAATGAGCTCTTCTGAGATGAAAATGCTAAGGCCAACACATATTATAATATTCTGAGATATTATGAATTTTAAACAATATTATTCCTACTCTAAAGTTTGTAACTCTTTAATGGAAAAAAAGAATGTTCTGCCCCTTGCTTCTTTCCATCATTATTCATCCTGGCATGGAGAGTTTTGAATTGACCAAATATTTAACTAAATGAAAGAGAGAAAGAACATACATTTCTTTTTATTGGTCTGATATTCTAAACAGTACCTTTTTGAAGGATACGAAAAAAATAGGAAAGAACACAGAAAATTATGAAACTATTTTGCACAAAGCACCTCAAAATCTGAAAGGAAAACAGTCTAATTCTTATCTTTTGATTATGGATTAAATCTGTTTGTTCAAATAGTTCACACAATCACAGACTACACTGAGTTGGAAGAGAACCACAAGGATCATTGAGTCCAACCCTTAGTCCTGCACAGGAGCATCCCCAAGAGTCACATCATGTGCCTGAGAGTATCATCCAAAAGCTTCTTGAACTCTGTCAGGCTTGGTGCTGTGACCACTTCCCTGGGGAGCCTCTTCCAGCACCCAACCACCCTCTGGGTGAAGAACCTCTTTCTAATATCCAACCTAAATCTCCCCTAACACAACTTCAGGCCATTCCCACAGGTTATGTCACTGGTCACCACAGAGAAGAGATCAGTGTCTGCTCCTCTTCTTCCCCTCACAAGGAAGTTGTAACTAAAATGAGGTCTCCCCTCAGTCTCCTTTTCTCCAGGCTGAACAGACCAAGAGCCCTCAGCTGCTCCTCATACGGTTTCCTCTAAAGGCCTTTTACCATCTTTGTTGCCCTCATGTGGATGGTCTCTAAAAGCTTAATGTCGTTCTTACATTGTGGCACCCAAACCTGCACCCAATATCCAAGGTGAGGCTTCTCCAGTACAGAGCAAAGTGGAACAATCCCTTCCCTGGACCATCTGGAGATACTTTGCCTGATGTCCTCCTGTCTGCCAGGGCACTGCTGACTCATATTCAACTTGCCATCGACCAGGACGCTTAGGGCTCTTTTCATGGCACTGCTTTCCAGCATCTCATTCTCCTGTCTGTATGAACATCCTGGGGTTGCCCCATCCCAGGAGCAGAATCTGGTACTTTCCCATTGCTGAACTTCCTGTACTTGGTGATTGCCCAGCCCTCTTATTTGTCGAGGTCTCTCTGCAGGGTCTCCTTGCGTCTGAGGGAGTCAACAGCATCTCTGAGTTTTGTGTCATCTGCAAACTTGCTCAGTATCCCTTCCTGTCCTGTATCCCTTCCTGTCCTGTATTCAAATCAAAAAACCAGATAATGATGCCTATATTCTAATGAGATCAAACTCCATTTAGCATCATAATTCTGCTGATTAAACTCTACCCAACTTCTCTAGTTAGAGCTTCCAGTTAGTTGATTCCAGGTAAATTGACTTAGATAGACATCCTGTGATATTAAGTTAGAGGTTAATATTCACTTAGTCCTTTCCAGTTGTGTTCAATTTATTGTCTTCTTTTTTTCACAGTTGTTATATGAGACAATGGTATGTCCACTGTTCTACTAAAATGAGAAAGGTGCAAAGGGATTCATACTCTTGTGCAGACATTTTGTGAAATGGCTCACCTAGAAATTGTGCAAGGAGGTGTCCAGTAATGGCCAGTATCGCTTGCTTCATAAGAGAAAAGAGACTCCCCATATGCCATTTTTCTGTGTCTCTGACTGATCTATGTTCAGCTTGGAAATTTCTCTTTTGGCTTCTGATTGCATTTTTAATCTTAGAAAAATTGTCAAAGCAACCACAGATCAAACTTTTGTAAATGCCAGCATTCTTCTTCAGAGAAAAAGTGAAATCTTCCTGGCAGACACAGTTGTCTCTTTGTGTATATCTGTCTATCTGTGCACCAGTCATGTATTCTACAACTATTTTAACTTTTTTTCCTCTCCTACTGGTTGTTAAAGCATCAGGATGCTGTCTCGTCTATGCTGGCAGTTTCATTGAAGTCTATGCAGCTCTGTTTTTACCTTTTCAGAATCAGGCACGTGACAAGTCCTTAGAATCAGGATAAAGAGCTAGGCATCTGGGTTGTACAGCAAGGGCAACTCACCAGTGTGTATATTAAAAGCTTTTCTTTCTCAAGAATGAGTGTGGATGTCATGAGCATGAATTTTACTACTGAAATGTTGATCTCCCTGATTGTGTACCAGAGATGCCTAAAGCACCTTTGAACTTTGCTTTGATACTCGGATCTTTAAACTACGTCACACATTTCTTATTCTCACTAACTTCTTTGACAGATAACAATGGGAATGTTTTCAGCAGAAATCCTCTATGTCCCTTGTTCTAGAACAGAAGGACAGGGATGATTCTGCTTTCTCAGCTATCTGAAAATGAAAAGGCATCAGAAAGTGATTCTCTCGAACCATCAAAGCACCAGCTCTGCCCTGCAGGGTCAAGGTATCTACATCTAAAGAGGGGCTATACTTTGAAAAGTAATCCAAGCAAAAAGCAGATTATCAATCATACCATTTTAGCTTTCAGTATAAGATACAGGAACAGACAGCTGTTTGGAAATTTCTTTTTGGCTTGAACCTCTATTATCTACAGCACACTTGATGCTCGTAGATGGATAATCTCTTGGCTAACTCTGCGTCTGGGTGGAGCTGTGCCATCTGAACACATGTGCCATCTAAATTACTTGGATAATATCACTAGAGAGTCAGTGCCAAGTGACTGTAGGTTTAGACAGGCAGCATACCTAATATTATAAGTGCTGTCTCCTTTGAAAAAATCCTATTCTCTCTGACAATGCTGAAAAATTTGCTTTACTTTCCATCCAACACGTGATTGCACCTGTTGGTGCTTACAGAAATCCTCCCTCTCCAGCCAAATCTTTGTAGCAATAAATGACCATTCAAATGTTGTTAGGCAAAGAAGGTCCTCATCCACCTAGGAAATTAAACCCTCCTTTATTTAGATATTAGAGAAATAAGCAGGTATATTCAAAACTGAAAGGTCTTCAGGGGCTCCTCAATAAAATCACAAAGTCTCTCTTGGTATGCACTCTCATTGTGGCAAGTCCAATTAAATTAAAGGGTTTTTTAGAAATGCTGCAGAGTATGGTATCAGCACACAATTCAGGGAGCCACACCTAATGTGCTGCCTACCTGCGTTTGTATCCTTTAAAATCTGGACAACTATCAAAATTATGTTTCATTTGTGGATAAGCTGTCCAGAAGAGATGCAAAATTGCCAAAAATTCAGAAAATGTTTGACTGCACAGAGTGCTGATGGGAAGAAACACTGGCCAAATTGCTTATGCAGGCACTGTTATGGGAATTTTCTGCTCTACAAAATAATTAGCTTATTAAATCACTTACTGGAAGGCTATCAAATACCAAACCCTAGCTTCCAGTGAGGACACAACAAAGCTAACTAGTGTGGTTACTATCAATTTGTTACTTAGGTTCTATATGTTGTGGCTATATTCAGTTGCAGATTTGCTGGAAGGAACTTTATGTATGCAAGTCATACTTATTGATTTAAACAACATTGTTTACATCTAGAGACTTAAAGGCAGTTAAAGGAATGATTATCAGATATTCCATTATCCACTAAAAATTCACTAGAATTTTATTTTCTGGTTATTGGTGGAGCATAAATATTACTGCATTTAAATATATATTATTATGAATTCATAACAGTAGAGTTTCTAGAAATTGTGTTCCATTTTGCTGTTTTTATTCACTGCTCAACAACACAGTCTTTTACCTTTCAGGAATTCAGGGCACAATGCAGCTAATGTTTTGTATGTATTTGTTTTCCTGCGGTATCTCCACAGGGAACTGAATGTGTGGTATTGCTCCAGTAGGAATTTTTGTTTTGCTGCTTGCATTAACAGAAATTTATATATTTGCCAGGGAAACAAGGTCAGGGAACTGTCCCTCCAGAGGAATTATAAGCAATATGGTAGCTGCTTATTCCTTCTAAAATGAGCAGCAGCAAAGGAAAATTTTTAGAATTGATGAAGAGAAAAATGTCTTAATCCTTTTACACACATGAACACAGACACACATTTTATGTGAGAAAAATTGCCACCTTTGAAACAGCTGCTTTGAAACAGTAGAATGATTTCCCAAGATGAGGATAATTCAAACATCTTCAGCTTATCACCTCAATACTGTAAATTTCTATTATGTTCTACAGAAAGGAACTTTGTTAGGCAGGTAAAGAATCTGCTTTGCTTCTGCCTGGACTCTGTTTTGCCCTGAATCAAATAACCACCAGAAAGACAAACTGACCACTTAGAAAGAGATAATGCAATGTGGAATGGCAGCTTCTGTAGCACAAAATAATTTAGAAACAAAAGACACATTCAGAGTCAGAAGGATTTGTGCTCCTAAATCTCTTTGATGCTTTTAAAAATCTCCTGCTGTTTTGGTTTTATTGCCTCAGAGTTACCCGGGCAATTGCACTCACTGTAATGGAATAATTTGTGATTCACAGTGGAGTACATAAGAGGAATATCATACCCTTCATCTCTACATGACAAAAGAACTCCTTTTTTTTTCCAAGGGAGAGTTTGTAATTTAAATGGTCAGACTCGGAAATGGGAGTATGGAACCCCTGAGGCCTTGAACAAGTTTCTTAATCTTGCAATTCCAGGCTCTCCACGTGTACAAATGGGAGTAATACTTTCTCTCACTGTAAGAAATAGACATTAATGAGACTGCCTGCTCTCTCCTGCCATGGGACAGGTGTCTTAATGCCTGGACCAAGAGAAGAAAAGGGATTTCTTATCATTGCTTTTGCTCATAATGCCTACAACAAATGCTATTCTGTAATTCAAATATGCAATGTATTCAAAATGTGGTTTGAATAGTACTGCTTTGGGGGCATAAAACCACTGCATTAACTGACACTTGAGTTTAGTACAATTTTCCAGTTCTTAAAGTTTTGGGAGACATGTATCTTTTCATATTTGTCCTGTAAGTGCTACTTATATTCATACTGAATCATACCTGGCCTGCTCCAGTGGGAAATGTATTTATCAGCTCCTAACCCAAAGCAGATTCTTGTGTTCCTTTGAGATGCTGAAGTAATGTGATAGGTCTCACAATTCATCTTCTACACTACATTCAGCAAAAACTACTGTGGCACTATGCCCTGCTGGGCATGTTGGGTTGGCTTTTGACCTGTTTGCATTGCAGCTTGTATCACTCCCTAGAATTGTCTCGTTGACCTGAGAGATACTTCTACTTAGACATCATAAACAATGTATAACCTAAAGACGCAAAGCATTGCATAAATGAAAAGTGCTGTTAGCTCAGTAGTATTGTCAAGGAGCTGAGTATTTGGATCAGCTCTCTTCACAGTACTCTTTCTTCCAGAGTGGTAAACACAGGTCATTGCCTCTGACAAGGAAGAGACTTTCCTGCATGTCTAGCAACATCACAAGAGCAGAAGCCTTAAGTACTCCCTGCCATGTATCTCCCTCCCAGAGCCAGAAGAAACAGTAAGGTAAATCCAGTAGCCTTCTAGCATAAAGGAAGTAACGCATTGTACTACTTTGTTGAAATAAAGCCTACTTACAACTGCTGTGTGCCTGCACTGAAACTTGTGGCACTTTGGAAAATCTTCAGTGTGGTGAAACACATTCATTAACTTTTGTACTTGTGGATTGACCCTGGCTGGATGCTGCTCTATCACTCCCCTCCTCAGCTGGACACAGGAGGGGAAAACATAACAAAATCATAGAATCATAGTATCGATTGGGTTGGAAAAGACCTCCGAGATCATCGAGTCCAACCCTTGGTCAAACTCCAGTCCATTTACTAGATCATGGCACTCAGTGCCATGTCCAATCTGCATTTAAAAATCTCCAGGGATGGTGAATCCACCACCTCTCTGGGCAGCCCAGAGAGCCAAGATAAAAAAAGCCAAGATAAGGACAGGCATAGATAAGTCACCAGTTACTGTCATGGGCAAACAGATGCAACTTGGTGGAAAAAAGAAATTAATTCATTACCAGTCAAATCTGAGTAGGATAATGAGAAATATAAACCTAAATCTTAAAAACAGCTCTGTTCTCCTCAGGATTAAGCCCAGTTTCCCTACCTCCTCCTCCCCAGAGGCAATTCTCCAATGTGAATCCTTATCCAGCTGCAAGTGCTATTCCACATTTCCCCCCCTCCCTTTCTTAAATATGTTATGCCAGCAGTGCTGCCACCATCACTGATGGGCTCAGCCTTGGCCAGCAGCAGGTCCATCTTGGAGCCAAATGGCATTGGCTCTATCAGACATGGGGAAGCTTCTACCTTCTCACAGAAGCCACCACTGTAGTCCCCCTCACTACCAAAACCTTACTCTGCAAGCCCATTATGGTATTAAATACCAAAATGAACACCATATGCTAATGTGTTGTCTCGCCATTTAGTTTAGGATTTATATTATTTTTTCCCCTCCCTGTATTTAAGTTGTCAAGAAATTTTCAGAAAGAAGCAGGGACCTTGACAAAGCAACTGATTTAAGTTTAATTTGTTCTCAGACCGTATGGGAAAAAGCCATGACATAAAATTACCACTATCACAAAGCAATTCATTATTTTTCAATGACTGAAACACTTGACAAATAACACCTTCATAGCAGTGCATGTATAAAGGCTGCCTAAATTCCCATCTCTACCAATTATCTCACGAGCTTGATGAATTTGAAACTTCATATCTTGGTTATTCAAAAACTTTTGCAGACTTCCTACCAAGGCTCAAGATAACAGAATGGAAGATATTTTGAAACTCAGATGTTTTCAAAATCTTATACTCCTGAATTCAAAATTTTAAAAACGAGGAAATAAGTTTCACGTTTGGATGCAAATGAAGTCATGAAGTATGAGGAGAAATAACATCAGAAAATCAGTCTACCAGCAAAAGCTGCAGCTTTTCTTTGGGAACCCTTCAAGTTAATCTTGTTATTCAATAACTTTCACTACATCAGTGAATCATGATTCTGCTATTTATTAAATTCTTCTGTAGTCACGAAATCCTATCAAGGTTCTCCTTTCATTTTAAATCTATCTGTCAGGCTTCATTCCTAGTCCCTACAGACCACTTTTATGATAATAATGCTGAGAAGTCTACTTTAAATTGGATAGAAAGAAAATGGAGCAATCCTTGAAATCAAGCAGAGCTCGTATTTGTTAAACTGCAATAACCTACTGTACACTTCAGCTGAATATTGTTTGCAATATGTTCCCTTGAGTACTGCAGTAGTGTTGGATACTACTACTTTAGCAAATTGAGCAGAAAATAATGTAGCATTTCTTTTGGCTCTGCCTTCTACTGATTCAAGGCAGTCTTTTTTGGGTTTGGTTGTTTTTTTTTAAATTTAGCTTTTTAAAAGAAACACCATGCAATAAATTTTTGCTGCACTGCCAAATCCAGCATGTAGCTACAGGATGTGACACAGAAATTGCACCTAGTTTCTTCTGCTCTTCTGGAATATAGTGGTGGTGGAGAAATGGTGGTCTCCTCCAGAGATCTAGGGCAAGGAATAAGACTCCTACAAAAACAGTTTGTTGGAGTGATAAAGATATTTTCTAAACTTCTGAGTTAACAGAATGAAACAACTGTTAAAAAGTACCTTTCTACTGTACAACCTATGTCCTCAAAAGCCCTATAAATTATATCTGACCACTTTTCTTCTTTCCTGACTTTTTCCTTCCTTTCCAATGATCCACCTCCAGTGTGCCCCACTGTTCCTGTGAATGGGGAAGTTAGGCCATAGTCATACGACCACTTTTCCAGTTCATCTTGCTACTTGTAGCAGGTCTTTCATATCTAGCTTGTGCATGTTCCTATGGTTATTAATAATCTGTAAATAAAGGGAATATTGATGAAGTAGCTAAAATATAAATACGTGCAAGGACAGTGGCTTTTTCTTTTTTTTTAGTAATATGACTTGCAACACTTTTTTTGAAAATAAAACTTAAGATGTATCTTGTTTATCAAAGAAACTATAAAATTAAACTGAATTGATTCATGAACAAAACCAAAATTTCCAAGAAAATTTGATGAAATTGCTGAGCAAACTCTTCATGGTTCAACTTGTAAAACTAGACTCTTTCTAGGATTCTTGTGTTCTTCAAAGACCCAGTAGAAGAAACTAATGCCTGTGTCATGTTTGCACCATATTGCCATAAATAATAGTCAGAAACATTTTCTGTAGGCTAAGGTACTGGCAAGGGAGAAAATACTATACTTCATTAATGCTCTGGGGAGCTGCAGTAGGTTCTTATGGGAATTTAAATACAAAAACAAAGAGATAAACCTTGAAAAAATATGTATGACTGTTAAATAATGTAAACAAAATGGGATGTTTAGAATGCCTAATTCTGAAAAAAAGTGTATTTATTTGATAAAGTGAAGAAATTTTTCAAGACCATTTCATCCTTGTGTAATTTTTCCCTGTTTATGACTGTTAAAAACTTCTGCTTTGACTAGAACAGCCAACTTTTCATGGAAAAAGCTAAATTCTTTGCAATCATGAACTGGAAGCTTTTGCTCATTCGAGCTGTTCCATCACTGCAATCACTGTATACCTGTTTTATGGTGTGCAAATTACCAGACTTGCTGAATCCTTGTTGAAGGATTCTCTTTCCATGTGACAGTTTGGTGAAAATAGTTCAAATAGGTAACATAAATAATACTAGATAATTCAAAACCATTTCCCAACATGTTTTCAGTGTATTTAAAGATCAACAACTCCAAGAGCCTCTCTTTGTATGGAGGAAAGCTCAGTTTCAGTATAAGCTACAGTTTGACAATGAATAAACAGACATGCAAATGAATTCTTGACACCGAAATCTTGAAGTTTTTGTACAAATGATGCCACATACAAATCTGAATCTACAAATGGAGGGGGAAAAAAGCCAGAATGCATTAACATGAGCACTGCAGTTTGGAGCAAAAATGCAATTTTGAAGCGGAACTCGTAGCCACCTTCACCTACAATGCTTTGGTCCACATTTTGATTTTCTTATTAAACTAAACTGAAAAATGTACTTGAAGAGCTTACTTAATGCCATATGCTCCTACCAGACATTACATCTACAGGATGGTTTAGAACTAACCTACCATGTTAATAGTGTGGTCACTGTGTCTCTGGCATCAACTATTTCACTTTGCAAAGCCACCGTTGCAAGTCCATTTGCTAATGCAGGTAAAGTCTATACTGACAGGACTGTGAACAATAAAGTATTCAAATAGGGAATGACCCTCTGCATGTCTTGAAGAGATACAGACCACAAATTGTTTTGCAGTTGGCAGATCAAACATCAGTTTTGTGTACAAAAACTTGATTACAAAATCTGCAAATACAATTTACTTGAGATTGAGTCATAATGCTGCCACATGAAGAAGTTTAGATGTGAGCTGGAAGTCTGGATTCACAAGTTTGTCCTGGTGTCTCATCTGCTCTTTCAAACACTTTTCAGTTCTACATGAAATGATGAATAAAATCTTGACCCTTCTGAACCTGAGAATTTTGCCAATGACATCAGTGGGGCAGGGGTTCGATTATTAAAATGAATTTCAATGCATTTCAATCCTCATAGACCATTTTACAGAGATCCTATTAGAGTTGAACTAAGTAAAAATCCAACAACATACAGTCATCTCAGAGCACACCAAACAGCATTTTTAGGAAACTGCCCTTCAAATATTACGATTTAAGGTTCTAAGTGTCCTCTGCTTCATGAGCATTTGAATGCCTAGTACACTGATGTGTCTAGACACCTCCCCTTACAGACTTCATGAACCTTAAATAAGAATATCAGGCATATTCAAGTAAGAATATCAGTCACAATCATATTACTTCCACATGTGAAAGCAAAATTGGCAAACTTCTGGGCAGCTACTGATGGCAAAATGCATTCAGAGTTCACGCTCTCTCCCAGCAATATACAACCAGACCATGAAAGAATTGCTTATGCTGTAAACTCTCATTACTTGCCTTCATACACACTACTCTTCCCACAAGCAAGGAATTTAAAATAATGTTTTAGAAAAACCTTCTCTTATGCACTGAGATAATGTGGTATAATATAATGCCAGGCTGCTAAATCCAGTATCATTGATGGATTAACAACCAGTCATTAATAACTATAAGTAAACATGGAATAAGAAAAACACTTTCATTTAGAAGAGCTTAGTAATAATCCAGCAAAAAAGCAAAGATATTTTCTATATGCTGCATAAACACAGAAGAATGACACCCTACAGGCTGCAAACAGAAATTTCTAGGAAAAAATACAAACTCACTTCTTTTGTCCTATATTGTGCAATAAATATATTTTGAATTGCAGAAACATGTGGCCTAGAGGTGTTGGATCTAGATGGTTCAAGGAACCATCTTCTCACCATTAAGTCTTTGGTTCACTTCTACCCAAAGCATTACCATGTGTATTTTTCTCAGGAGGTCGCATGGAATGAACTGCTATCCTGAATTAGTTTCCAGAGGACAAGGGTTTATATTGAAGGTACCAACTTTAGCACACAGCACAGAGACTGAGAAAAAAGAGAAGAGATTCATGAATCAGCTTATTTTCTCATCCTAGAGAGGTCCTTCAGGTCAAAGCACTAGCATGTTGACCAGGAACAGCCTACTATTTTGTGCACAACTCCTGCTTTCCATATCCATCCATTGATGGTGATTACAATGGTTGCAACTAGCTTATTTTAAGAGACTATAACCTTTATACAAGATATTCAAAAAGGGACTAGGATTCGCTTGTAATTTAAATCAAAAGAAATACAAGTTTCAGTCATGAGATGGCATTTCTCTACTATGAAAAACAGAAACTCAATATTACTCACTATTACTACTCAAATACATTTGATTCAAATTCCACACCTTATTGACTGTTATTTATTACAAGATTGTTTCTAAAGGAGGACAAAAGATTCCAGTATCCACTTTCGTTCATCAACATCAACATCTAAACCACATGAAAAGCAATGCATACTCTTTACTAATTAAAACCTTACCCCTATACAATATATCATGATTTGTTACAAATCAGTAATTTAAATTAGCTCATGATTTGTACCCTTCCCTACCTTTCTTCCCTTCCCTGAAAGCAGAAAATCCATGAAAATATCACTATCAGTAGTTCATTTCATAAGGAAGTCTGGATATTGCTATCCAGTATGTAGAAGACTAATATAAACACCATAGGTCTCAATAGTGTATTTATATTAGGATCAAAAGACAGTTTCTTTAATGGTTTTAATTCAACTGGTTATGCCTTGAATCAGTCCCTGTAACAACATTTCAGAATCATGATGCTGAGTTGGAAGGGATTCACAAGGATTGTTGAGTTCAACCCTTTGCCCTGCTCAGGACCATCCCCGAGTCACACCATGTGCCTCTTGAACTCTGTCAGGCTTGGTGCTGTGACTGCTTCCCTGAGGAACTTGTTCCAGTGCCCAATCACTCTCTGGGTGAAGAACCTCTTTCTAATATCCAACCTAGACCTCCCCTGAAACAACTTCAGGTCATTCCCTCTGATCCTGTCACTGGTCACCAGAGAGAAGAGATCAGTGTCTGCCTCATCTCTTCCCCTCATGAGGAAGTTGTAGACCGTAATGAGCTCTCCCCTCAGTCTCCTCCAGGCTGAACAGACCAAATGGCCTCAGCCACTCCTCATACAACATCCTCTCAAGGCCCCTCACCATCTTTGTTGCTCTCCTTTGGACACTCTCCAAGATCTTAATATCTTTCTCATATTGCAGAGCCCAAGACTGCTCACAACATTCAAGGCTGCCCCAGTGCAGAGCAGAGTGGGACAATCCTATCCCTCGACTGGCTGGCAATGCTGTGCCTGATGCCTCCCAGGACACAGTTGGCCCTCCTGGCTGCCAGGGCAATGCTGACTCATATTCAGCTTGCCATCGACCAGGACTTCCAGGGCCCTTTCCATGGCACTGCTTTTCAGCATCCCATTCCCCAGCCTGTACGAACAGCCAGGGTTGCCCCATCCCAGATGCAGAATCTGGCACTTCCCCTTGTTGAACTTCCTATGGTGGCGATTGCCCAGCCCTCTCATTTGTAAAGGTCTCTCTGCAGGGCCTCCCTTCCTTCCAGGGAGTCAACAGCTCCTCCCAGTTTTGTGTTGTCTGCAGACTAAGTATCCCCTCCAGTCCTTTTAATTTTGTACTTCTCTTTAGTGACAGGCTAGTGAAAAATACTAGGTATTTTAATTTACTTCTCTATTTCTTCCAGTGAGAAAACTGCCTTATAAAAAGCATACTTGTTTCACAACTTAACTAGCTTTCTTCCTTTATGATAATTAAAATTTCAGTCTTGCATATTTATTTTCTTTTCTCCATTTATATCTGTTTTACTGGCTCTCAGTATATTTAGAAGCTTCTTAAAAAAAATTCTTATTGCTCTACCAGGACTTTGTGGTCTTTAATGCATTATTAACCGTATGAATCATGATTTTTTTTTTTTTTAACTTTCTTCAGTTTACCTTTAAAAGAAGAGAAGCTTGGTTTCTTATTCTTTAGCACCAAACAAGGAACAACCTTTTTTTTTAAGGGATCAAAGACCAAAGATCAGATTCTATGTTATTTTATAAAAAGATGCATTTGATGACATTGCATTTTCTGCCGTTCACCTAACTTCCTTTTCATATGCTCCCAGTGATGGTAGTGTTAATCTTCTCACAGGCATATAACAGAATTCTGCCTAAGCGCATCTCAAAAATCTTTTCCTACAGCAATTCTAGGGAGCAAAATTTCCAGCAAATTAATATGTGTTCATGCATGTTTTTGTTCCTAGGTGGTTGAGGGATGATAGAATTTATTTCTAGCCCGTGCTTCTGCTTATCCCACCTCTCTGTCCATTTTCCTGAAAAGAAGTATGGATAAGTATACCTTCACCCACAGACACACACAAGCTGTAAGCAGCTCACAGAATTGCTGTAATTATAATACCAAATAGTGATTAATTTTCTGGGCTATACATATGTCAGAGAAACTTAGACATAAGAGAGAAGAAGCCTTTTTTTTTTTTTTTTAAAGTGGAAATTCCAGTAAATAAACACTCATTTAACACAGAAGTACTTTGAAAGCAATTCTTTATGCTGATAGCAGGAACATATAACCAATCTTTACTCTTTTAAAATGTGGGGTCCAAGAGTCCATTAATAATACTCCCTAGGTAATTTATTTTTGATTCTTCACATCAAAATGAGAGGATCATCAAAAAGATGTCCAGTGAAGGCTCCAAAATAATAAGCCAAGTTTTTATGTTAATATAAGTAGGAACAAGCTCCTTTTTATTCTATGTTAAAATTGAAGCCAAGTGGCTGAAAGTTTGAATATTTTAATACATACTAAAAACTCCATAGTAAATTTTGTCTTGTCAGCTTATTGATGTATCTCCATGGCATTCCACACTAGTTCTCATCAATGTGTTCTTCATACAAACCTGTTCTATTTTTTATATTTTGTCTTCTACTCTGTATGTTTTGGGTTTGTATATTGGATGAATAAATCCTTTAACTCTAATTCTGTGTTTGTACTAAGAGTGAAATCTCCAAGACAGAGCCACCACATTCAATTGAACCCCTCTCTTTGGATGTTCAGTCATACTAACTGCCTTCAATGGAAAAAAAGTAACAGCTATTGCTTACTGCTGTCAGATTTTTAGAAGACAACATAGCTGTTGGTGATAATAGCTCTATAATAGATAACAGCTGTGGTGATCCTGGTTCTAATTCTCCTGGTGCATCATAAACAAAGCTGTTCACTGACTTCCTACCAACTATATCATTAAATGATATTTGAGGGAAAGGTTTGCATGATGGAGATGTTCCAACAGAAACTTCATCACAAGGAATGGCCCAAGAATAGTGTGTTCATGTTGATGTTTTGAGTTCAGGTTGAGTCAGCAACACACACAGATTATTCAGTTCGAAGTGTTTGCTTGATGGGTGAGAATTAGTTGTGTGGCAGTGGAATGAACAGTAACAGTGAGTGGTCAGGCTTGCATACTACTAGGCACCTTACAAACAAAAAATAGAAAGGTAGTCCCTGGCTTAAGTAAGCTTAATGCAGTACAAAGCATGGACTCCCACAGTGCCATTTTTGCAAATTGTTATTTCAGGTTTTATCTACAGCGTAAGGAGCTCTATTGTTAATTTACCTTTTAAAAGCACAGAACATTATGCATACTTTTTATACACAGGCCTGAAAAATCTTGGTGCAGACAAAAAGCAGATCATTCAACTTAATTAAATTCCAGTGCCTAAAGTGACTAAAGGGCAGGACGGGAGACTTGAATAAAGCTGATTGCCAAAGAGCTCAGGCTGCTTTGTAAGTGCAGGTCTTTAACAGAAAATGCAACAAGGACTAGCGTGAGTGTAACAACTCAGAGCAGAGTGTTCTACTTGGGTATTACTTTTGAATTTCCAAAGGGTTTCGAATAATTTTTGTGATTCTATTTAGGGCTTCCAAATGTCTTACTAACTTGGAATCTAATAATAGTCAAGTTTATCTAGATGCATTATCACCAGGAACCACCTGACTAGTTTTGGCTTAAACATGTCTTTGAAAAGCCTGGGGACAAGACTTACCTGTACCCTAATGGTTCAAAAATCAGGCTGCCAATAGAAGTACCTGATCCCTCATTAATAAAATGCCATCCTCAAAGTAGACAATATTCTTTTAGGCTATTCAGCAACATAATGCTAACTTACTAATTAAAAGTGAATTAACTGCTGAAAACTGTACTAAGTCATATCTGGAATAATAAAGCTCTTTTTCAACAGACAAGATTTTTTTCCCAATTATCTTCAGAAGCTCCTTAAAGAACTGCTGCATGATGTGTAGACAATTATCACTAAATCTTGAGAAACATACTTGCATAATTTCCCCTGGACTCCTGACACTTTTCTTGATTGAAGTTAATTGCTTTCAGGACCTCCTGCAAGCCGAAAAGCAATTTTAGTTTTATAAAGGGCACTTCATAAACCTGTTCTCCTGACCACATAAAATGGGAATCTGCTTAAGTTCATAAAACACAAGAAAACCAGATCCCAGAAAACTTTATAAAAGGGTTTCTCACATATAAATAATTAAAGCATTAAGGAGTGTAAGTTCTCATGACTGAAATTTCATTTCATTTAGTTTTTTAGAAGCAGAGAATATTTGCTCTACAGAAGGTAGAACTGGGTTGTGAAAACTTTCAGAAGGCAAAGTGTATGCTAGTTCATCCCTCTCTCCTGTACCACTGTGTGCAGTGCTGACAACTGGAGTGTTTCCCCCTGTCTCATAGAGGGTGACAATTGCAATAACCAAATATTCAGGGAAATCCAAGCAAGTTTACAGTGACCTAGTGATTTAATTATCTTGATTTTACAATTAACTATGTCATGGTGCAGTGTGCTACAGCTGAAGCAGAGAAGTTTTTTCATGACCTATGGCACTGTCCAGAATATCAGTGGCACTGCAGGTTGTGACTGTCTCTTTAACAAGCTCCTCCTTTCTTGTGAGATTTACAAAGGGCTTTTTAAAGACAGCCTTACAGCCATTCTCTGTATATCTGTATCAGGCTGCCAGTCTGAAAGGGGAATATTTTATTAGTATACAGAGACAGGTCATCTAACAATGGAAAAATAGCCTAAGGGCACTCTCTGCAAGCTTCATACACCTACTCTTAGCCATTAGCAGTTGGGGTTTCATTAATCTTCTTACCTTGGAAACCACAGGTAACTCCCTTGGAATACAGTAACATTAGCAATTTACTATTCTTTTATCATGGTTTAAAGTATTCTGACTGTGACAGCCATTCCTATGGCTGATTTGTTTCAGAATGATGTTACATTAAAGGCTAAAATTTATTACTCCTCATTTCTGCCCCCCCAGAGAAGGAAGGAATTAGTATGGAGATTTTTTTTTCTTATCCTTGATGATTATTATTAAATTATTTCTATATATTCTTCTATATTCAGAGGCTTTTTTTATTCTGTAAACTTTCATTTATCTGATAAGCTAATAGCTGTGACTTCGCAACTTGCTAAGTTCTATATGCAGCATTTCTGCAGCATGTATGAATAAGAAGCAAAGTAGTTAAAATAGCAAAATCTCTGAAATTCCCAATTAAGGATCCAATAGCAGTGTTAGTTCAGCCAGCTTGTCAAGTCTGTATATTTTACAATGTATACTGCAGATTCAATTATGATCTCTAAATTAAATATTGAAAGAAAGACAGTTATAGATAATGCTTTTTATAGATAGCATCAGTTATTATCTGGGGAATGGATAGTATCTATCTTTATAGATAGACAAAGATATCTACTCTCCTCTTTTGAGTTCTTCCCTGCTACCACACTCTAACTATTCATTAAACAACTTTTCATGAAACATTTATTACTCTTTGAAACTAATTTCTTATATTAGAATGAAGAAAACATTTTCAAATTACTCTCTTGAATTTTTTGAGTGTCATAGGGGCAAAACAGGGTTGACCAGGCTCAAAATGAACCATAATAATCTACCAGGGACCATTATGTAAGCAAGAATATACCAAAATGCAGAAGCATGTCAAAGGTCCTCAGGGCATTTCCCAGTGGTTTTACATTGCCCAAATACTGCAAAGCAGTGAAAAGTCAAGGAACTGGTTCTTAGCTATTAAAAAACTGATCTCCTAAAATATTTCTGTATATAATATGACAGTTACAACATTTGTCAGAGTAAATATCATAGGAAACCTACTCTTCACAGTGTAAGTCTTGAAAGAAAAAGAATTAACTAAGCAGAAACCAAATTAACCTACATAATTGGAATAACATGTTACTGTCACCCTCTTGCTTCCTTCCCTTACTTCCCCTTTTCTGGTCATTGCTTCCTTTCATCATGCCACTTCAGAAGTTTCAGCTGAGACAAGGATTCTAACTTTTCTATGGTATTGGTGATAAAGGTAGCAGGTAAAATGGTGGCAATTCCAATGCAAGAAGTATAGAATTGCATGCTGGAATTATGACTATGCTACTCCAACACCTGCAGAGTGACAGAGGCCTGATGATGTTCAGTCACCCTCTAAACCATCATGTCTAACCTCAATTCAGTTCAAATTATGTGCAGTGAAACTGAAGCTTCACCAGTGAGACATATATTGTACCTATGTAAATGTTGGCCAGATTAGATAATGAACTATCTAAAAAAATATGATTGCTCCATCCCTTGTATGTTTTATCAGAATGGCTTTTTTTTTTTTTTTACTGATAAGTGCTTTATAATATTTTTTTAATGAAAGCAGACAGTCTGATGCTACTTGTGATACAAGATCTCTATTTAGATTATGTATATTCATTGAACAACAAATTAGGCCCATAGAAACTAATGTTTGCTTTATCACACTGTTTTATCTGAATTAGGAAGAGTATTATCACCATACCACGTGAATGAGTATGTGTTAAGCTATGGTTTTTAAGTGAGGCTGCTTTAGAAGTTGCTGTGAACAGATACAAACCAACAACTTCAAATAGTTAAAAAGTTTCTTACGAGACCCTGCTGAAATGTAGCCTTGGGAAAGGTTGATGCAGGAACTGTGTAATTCAGGGACTGTATAATTCTGGCAGCTGTGCTCCCAGCTCATCTTGTTTCTGGTTTTGATGTGGATATTTTTTTCAAATGCAATTGAGTGGCTGGGGTAGGGAAAAAATTGGAAGACCAAGTACATGGACAGTTAATACTCTATGGCACAAACTGTGTCAACCAGACAGCACTTTTCCAGTAACAAGTTAAAATTGCCAGGTGCATTAGACAGACACTGCTCTGTAATTTGGAAGACCTAAGAATTTTTAGTATTATAACTTGGTGGTGCAAGACAGACTTCAGAAAAAAAAAAATTATTTAACCATTTAGCTCTCACAATAGGTTTTACTTCATTAACTACTAGATAGAAAGTGCAATCTGATCTATTAACTCACCAACAGATTGAGAGATCTTTATTTCAACATTAGTAGCACCTCAGGATGTTACTAAATTTATTCTCTAATAATGATGATTCTTCAATTGCAAAGGGTTCAATTTGTTGCCCTGCATGAGATTCAGAAAAGAGCAACCTAATGACTTTGTTGGTGTTTTCTACCTCTAGATTGCTGAACGGTGATTATACACTGCAGTCAGGTTAATTGACTCTGCTCATGAAACATAAGAAATGGTGATATGCTGTTACTGTACCCATTTGGAAATATCAATGAAAAAAATGTAATAGTACCAAAACCTTCAAGTACTTATCTATTTTTTAACAAAAGCAAATTCCTAATGAAATAAATAGGAATAACTACTAATTAAATATTGAGCAGTGACTTTTTTGTTTTATCTTTGAAGATTTGACATTTTTCAAGAGGGTTTCTAATCTTGGTCAGATACGTAAGTACAACAGTATTAAAGACAATTTAAATTGAGAAAAATCTTAGCAATTCTAGTGAAGGGAGAGTTTCAGCCATCTTCACAGACTAAATAGCATTCTGTAACAGAAGTATGTCCACTAGAGTCAACACAGTTCCTGCTATTGCATGTTACTGATAACATAATTTATGGTAGTATAGTCAAGGAACCACATTCACAAACAGGTACATGATGTAGCAGCCAATGAACCAACACAAAACATGCCACACATTAAACAATCATATGTAAAAGGATGGCTCAAGATGTCATTGCAGTAAATAATGCTACCATACTCTTGGGAATATAATTATCCCTTTGAAAACACTCAACTCAACCTGTTTATGTCACTTTAATCCCATGTAAACTCAAAAATTATTAGTATGTAAAAATATCTGAAAACCATGGGGTCTCAAAACTTTGAGGCCACAGATGACCAGCAGCCCTTAAAATGAGGGGCAAGCACTAGGATGGCATTTCTTGTGAGTCTGCAGACCAGCTATAGTAACTGCCAACATTCTTGTGTACCACAGCCCACTCACTCAGCATCAGGGAACTAATCTATTCCACCTGTTCAGTAACACTGACAGTCTACAACTGATTGTTACTACCTTGAGCTATGCTTTTCTTTATTAAATCATAGCAGCTTTTAAAAATTCCTACTTAGTAAAGGAATGACATGGAAATCTACTGCACGACTTTCTGGCATTCTGCAAACTAAATAATTGTCAACACAAGACTTTCTCTGCAGTCCCCAAGATACACCAAAAAATTACTAGATTTATTAGTTCTTAATGTCTCAGTGACACTTAATTTGTCTTTCCCAAGGGTATGTGATTTTAAATGGTCTTTTACTCTATTCTTCACCACATAATATTCTTTGCTTTCCTTTTGGTAGAAGAAAAAAAAAGGCTGATGTTATGCTCTCCTTTATCTAACAATCTTAAAAGTCAGTTAAACAAACCCATTACACCAAACCATATGCTTGACAGAAGTGGGTGTTTAACACTTGTGCCAAATTTCTCCAAAAAACATTTAGAATAGTGCCCAGCCAGCTGACTAACATGAACCAAACAGGTTTTATTTACTGATAGATTTTATCCAATAATGTGATGAATACTATGAATACTTCTTCCAAACAAAAAAGGGGGGTTTAGTTTCCAGCATGTGGATGGCCTTCAACTAATACCAAGATAATTCTTGTTTATAACTCTGTGCCAGACTGGCTTTTTTGATATGCTCCTAGTTATCTTAGGATCCTATTATCTCTTATGCTTATCCTTTCAACAGAGACCCTTGCTGAGAACATTACAGTTGAGGGAGAGAATAAGCTATCTTTCAGTTCAAGCCATCTGTCTGTTTTAACAAATTCAGCATGGTCTCTCTCATTTGCTCTTCTTTTAAGTTTCTTAGACACCTTTGGGATATTTACTGGGTAGACGGAACTGTCTGAAAGGTTTGTGGTTGTTGGATTTTTTTTTTTTTTTTTTTTTTGAGGGGTGGTGGTGGTGGTGTGTGTGTGTTTGCTTTTTTGTTTGTTTTGGGGGGTTGGAGCCTGCTGAAACAACAGAATAAATACTTTGCCATTCAGTTTTACTTTATAATATAACCAAAGCCCAAATCCTTTCTGACATGCTAATTAGACAAATTTAGCAGTATGAGCTAAATTCACTTAAAAATTTGATTCAGCCCCACCATCAGGGTTTGGGCTAAGCAACATTTGGCATGGGCTATGCAGATTGGTCGAGTGGATTCACCTTTTTCAGGTTATAGTCACAAAGATCAAGCAAGCACATGAGCAGATGATGAGACAGTAGTTCCCTTCTTCTACCTGAGGAGCCTCATCTCTCAGAGGAAATGCCCTGAACGCCACTGCATGAAAACTCTCCTTCAAAGTACTTCAGAGACCATAAGGCGAACAACATTGGAACAGTGGTTCCTGATTCCTGGAGAGAAGAGAAGCTGTAGTTTCCTCCTCTGTTGATTTGACTTAAATTTATCCCATAATTTTTGTTGCTTTTTTTGTAACAGAAGTATTTCTTGCTACAGAAGTGAAATGCAGGTTTGGGCCAAATATAACTTTTTTTTTAATATAATATTATGTTGCTTTCCTTTGGTGACTGAAGTCTCTTTCATTAAATGGCTGAACCAAAAGATCAGTCATTGATGTGGTCCCTTCACTAAGCAGAGGAAAGGAATAAGAAATTTATCCAGACTCAGAACACAGTTTAGAAAGATGACCCATCCCTGTTCTCTGTGATACAATTAAGATCCATTGATTAGATTTCTCTCATGCAAACTGATCACCTTGACTCAAAGGGGAAAACAGCCTTTTTTATAAATAGCAAAGAACATAAAGGCCTGCAAAGGTCAGACTTGACTCTGTTGTGTTTTCAATTCAGTAGTATTTAAACTTAAGTTTATTCTTTTGTTCTTTATGCAAACAGAAATACCAGCAAGGACTGAGAGACAGTGAAAATCATCCATTGCTAAGAAATAGTATCACAAAAAAAAATATAATCTACTTTAAATGGAAAATAATCTCAGTAATCTCAAAAGCAATCTCAATAATCTTTTTAGTTTCAGTGACCCATCTTCCAGGGCAAAGTAATGAACATTTTTGATACCCGTTCCTTTAAAATTTCCACAGAAGTGCTGTGGGAATTGCCATTAGAGAGAATAAAGGATAAGCTGTGCTAACAGGAAACAGTTTTGGTGGGAACACTAATTACTGAAAGGAGCCCCTGAAACCTCTGTTGTCTACTAGTGTCATCAGTTGCCACACACCCTGCTCTGAAAATAAATATATGCAATTATTTCTTGGATTGTGTTTGCTTAAAATACTCTGACTTTATTGCTTAGCTGCAATGTCACTGAACCACAAATACCTTTTGATCACAGGGCAAGATGAGAAACAACAGGGCAAGCAGTGAGTTGCATAGTTACTGTGTGGTTAAAGCAGCAGATGGGTTGCTTTCCAAAAGAAAAAAAAAAAGCCAACTGGAAGTAGAAATGTTAGACTGAGAAAACAATATCTTAGTTTTGCAGAGACAGCTTCTTCAGTGGCATTCATTTTTATCACGAAATGGACTTCATCTCATTGTGAGCTTTCAGCTGCTGTACAGGCATGAATTTTTTTAATTCACCCTCTTTTTCTCGCACACGCACAAACACACATCCTGAATGTCACTATGGGAAATCTCTAATATTAAATCAAATTCTAATATGAATTTGCTTACAGACTCAGAATTTATCAAATCTCTACAAAACCTTCAAATTACAGGTTCTTAAATGAGGTTTAACAAATAGGTACCTTTAAACGATCTGGACATGTGCCATGTTCTAAGTGTGGCCAGCAGTGAGATTCACTGCTCCAAATTCAACATTTTCAGGAGAGCATTTTGTGGTTATATCAATGAGAATTTACATATGACAATGAATGAGGAAAAAATGTACATACATTACTACATTTAATGTGGTAATTATCATTGGCTTTCAACAATAAAGGCTTACGTAAGAAAATGTCACAAAGCTCAGACACTAAAATTCTTATTCTACACATCTGCTTATGTCTGGATCACAGATTAAGCATGGCCCATACTGCTCATAGCTATAAAGAAAATTGGAAAGAAAAGAATAATAAGAAAGAGCTAAGAGAGAGAGACGGGGCAGAGGAGGTTCATCTGAGAATACTGAGATTATTAATACCATACAGTATGTTCATAATGAGTGGGCACATTGAAAAAGGGCAACATTTAAACTCTGAAAAATCAAATGGATAAATTGAAAACATTCACAAAGGAAAAAAACCCAACAGATAAACAAATCTGTCCCTAATATAAAATGTGTGAAGTAGCAGAATTATCACTATCAGTAGGTCTGCTGAAAATGAGATAGCCAGAAACAAAGCCTTTTGCATCTTTCTGTGGAAGGTACCTTTTGCATACAAGCACACATGCAGACCAGTTTTCAAAGAACTGGAAAATTTCTCAATTGTTTCACAATTTTTTCACTTTTGGACTCTAAAACTAGAATTTTTTGACAAATGTCTGTATGTCACTTCTTTTCATGTACATTCTCACTTCATTTTTGTATGGAAACTCAGTTGTTCCCAGATAAATTAAGATTTCCTACTTTCATTATTCTCTAATTTATCACTTCAGAAGCAAAATGTCTTAAAGACAACTTAAAGTTTTTCTTGCATATAATGAAGTCTATGCCCAGTTCCATATTGCCTTCACCTTACGTATTTCCAAAGACAACAACAAGAGCAAGCTCCATTGGAGATGCAATTTGGCAGAGAACATTGTTTTTAATCTTACCCAGCTTCTGAACTGGGTTGATACAGCTGTGAATGAGGAGAAAAGGTGATTTCATGTTCCACCTTATCATGACCCAGACGCTTTTGGGCCGATCTCAGACATACCAAAGTTTCAGTGAGGTTGCTTTATCTTAAATTGACTTTCCCTAGCACTAATCTGATTAAACCAGTTTTACTGCAAACCAATGGATTAGTATAAAGAGATAAGCAGGGGAGTTAAGAAGATGACCTGGAATATTTCAAATTCTCTTTTATTCCATTAATTTGTATATGCAAACATAAAATCAAATCAGGAGTACTTTCCATTAAAAGCCATGAAAGTATGCAAAGTCAAAGTATTCATATGCAGTTTTTGAGTTCTTTCTATTGCAATGATTTTTTGTTTGTTTGTTTATGGGGTACCTAGAGCTTTGTCTAAACATAACAGCATATAAATAAGAGCATGCTTGTAGGAAATATCTACAGACTTATGCATTCCACCCCCTCAAGTTATATTTCCAAGGACTTCCCTTTTAGGTTACTGTCACCTTGGCACCTTTAAATCAATCTCTTTGTGATCCTTCATAGTAGAGCTTCAATGCCAAGACATTTAATGAAAAATGTATAAACCCCCATAATTGCAACAAAAGAAAAGATGCAGGAGGAAGTTTTTTTTTTTAAATGATGGTACATGGTTTCTCATGTTTATATGGCACAGAATTAAATTGTTTGTCATATATTCCAATAAGATATAAAATCTAAATAATGTACTGTGTGTTAGAAAGTCTCATATATTTAGAACTTGAATAATCTTTTCAAGAAAACACAAAATCAAAGACAAATCTGCAATATTTTGTGGTGCAGGAACATCAATTATATAATGTAGTGTCCTTCACAGTAGAACTGGAAACTAGAAACCTGCTGGAGATATAGTTTTCATTTTTCTTTCCTTCACTTGTGACTGTCATATACAAATATATCTGCAATTCATTATACATGAAGTATGCCGAAGTGTACTTCAGCTCATGAAAAGAAAAAAATCCCCCATAATATTTGCACTGAACTATTTCTGTTGTGTTGTACTTTGCTTATTGGCCTATAAGTAAAATCACCTATGCCCTAGTAGGTAAAAGCTCAAGCCTCCATGATATTTTTGTGACATTTGAAAAATAAGTTATTTCTTGTGTGGGTTTTTTTTTTCCTGTAAAGTTTGTTGTTTTATTACTGGAAAGTCACTTATGTAAGAATGAACTATATATTACATATATTCCATTACTTATTCACATATACATATAATTCTTCTTAATTCATTAAGCACAACTTTGTGGGTTAGAAGCCACAGTGTACTAAGCATTATTCAAGTTAATGACACAAAGAAAACTCCTAGCTAAAAAGTAGAGATGAAAATTGCTAATGGTAGGATAAATTATATAGTAAACAGTATTATATCACATCTACAGGCTTAGAGAAGGAAAAAACCCTGTCTGTCTGTATTTGGAAAAAAGCTCCAACAGGGTACCTGTAAACAATAATTTTGAGATAGCTGTAACTCAGATAAACCTAAAATCAAGCCCTGTCAAAATACTAAATGTAGATACAGACCATGAAGATGACAGGACTCCCTCCAGAGACAGCAGGTAAATGTATTAATGCTGGCAAAACCTCAATTTTATCATGTCCATATCAATATATCTCCAAAATAAAGTGTTTAGAAATACAGTAACCTGTAGATTAAATTGTATGTGTAGTATTTTTATAATGACCATACTATGGAAAATATGTGACAAATTAAAAAAAAAAAAGGATAATGCTATGAAAAACTGGCTGTGAAAATGAATTAACTAATCTTAAATTTATCTGATTAAAAATTTAGAAATCAAAAATATCACCTCAAAATCCATTTTGCTGTGCTGAAAATAGATTCTTCATAATTGTTTGAAAAATGAACCATCAGTCTTCCATATACAACAAATGCATTTTATGGATTAAATACATGATGAGATAGCATCCCAAAAGCAATAGTCTTTTGGGAGTCTACATGGTGCTTTTTAAAGAGTGTCTCCATGTGATCAGAATAATTTTTAAAATTAACTTTACCTTCTTCCTTGCCAAAATAAAGGTCCTTCCTATCTTGCATCACATTGTCCATTTTGCTAAACTACAGGCTGAAGGTTTATTACAATTCCATACTATGATACTAGTTATAGTCTATGCAAAATCAAGCAAACCTTTGTAACTGATATCAGGATAAAGGGTGGCCATGTCCATATGAGCATTTACATTTTTAATGAAGCATGTCAACTCTGCAAGTTAAAACTTATTCATTCTTGAACTTTCAATTTCAAAAGTCTTTTATAATGTGTAACTCCAGAAAGACACGGAAAATGAAAATAAGTAGGAGGAAAGCATTTAGAAGCCTCACAGGTGTATTTCATAATACATATAGTGTAAGTGGCTGTTTAAAGTAGTAAGAAAAATATAGCTAACATATCCTACTGGGGTTAATTCAGACTAAAATGTGACAACCCATTTTACGTTAAAAAACTATTTCTCAGCAGCTACCTTCTGAAAAATGATGTAGTTTTTGCAGTCCTAAGAGACATCTGGAAGCACTGAGGAACAATTAAGAAAGTTAAGGTTAGGGCTGTCTTTTTTTCTGAATTTCATTACACTGAGAGTTCAATTTATTTTGTTGCATCTTAGAAAGAAAACGAGTTTAGCTCTAACCAAACATTTACATGCTACTTATTGCAGAATTTATTGACAGGACTACTGATTTATTCTATGGCATAAACACCATGATCTCTGAGTAAAGAAATTTGCTACTGTTTAACCTGTATAGACAGTATCATTAAATACGTGGAGCCCTCATGCATTTTTCAAGCAGACCTAATTAGGAAGTATGCTTTAACATCCATGCTCTTTATTTATTGTACGTTGTATCATACACCTTATGTTGTATTTACCTATATTGTGATGTAACCACAGACATCAAGATACAGACTGTCACACCCTACTTGTACATTTCTTCGTCTTAAAATCACCAGAAAATTATTTCCATAAATCATAGTCTAGCTTCATTAATGTAGTCACTCCCATAACGGTTCCCTCAAACAACAGCTAACATACCTTAACATTAATAAACCATTGAATGAGACTCCAGAAACATCAGATTTCTCTTTCATTAGTTGACTTAAAATCTAATGTATAATATAAATGGAAAAAAGGCAAACTGATAAAAGTTACTCAAGCGGTTAAAAGTGCTTTCTGATATGCGTGCAAAAGGAAAAGATAGACAAAAATAAACCTCATTTTGTAGGAGTCTCTCTCTGCAAGTGGAGGTTTAAAAACTGACACTTAGCAAGAATTTTCTGAAATTGTGCCTCTGTAGGGCATTTAAAAAAAATTCCATTAATAACATGTTTGCTGTTGTTGAAGTGTCTATTACGAGGCTTAGGCTGTGTGAAAGCCTGTCTCTCCACAAGAGAGATATGACAGGCTTGTCGGGAGGAGTAGGAGATGGCTGAAGATGGATATGTGCTGCCCTGTTGACAAGTGGTGGGGACAGGCAAGGAGATGGATCAGTAAAAATTTCCATTAAATCAAGAAAAACACAACTTGCCCCTAACATCACCTCTGATAGTTTCTTAGACCAGCTGCTTTCCTGACACCCCACTGAGGAACAAATTGCTTTCCTAGCAGGACATTTGGACACTCCTGCATTAATAGATATGGATCCCAGCATGCCAAGCCAAGCAAGAAGGCAATTTAATATGAGCAACACTGTCATCTCAATTTAGGACAACAGTTAGGATGCCCTACAGGGCATTGCAACAGCTTCTAGAAGTACATAGTGTAAGACATTCTTTCTGTCTTAAGGCTATAGAAAGCTGGTATTTCTAGTAAATAGCCAAGCCAAGGAGAATGGAAAATGTAAATGCATAGATGACAACAGCATTGTACTGTCTAGGAGCATCAGTTTCAATTCCAAGGCCTTTCATATCTCTAGAGAACTGCAGCAAAATTTGAAGGGAGGGAAAAGAGAAAAACTTTGAGGAGAAGAAACAACAATAGATTGCAGGCATTTCACTATCAGGTGTAGGTAAATTTCAGAACAAAAATTTAGTCAGTTCAGACAGCTGTCTAGCATAACACTGCTAAGTAACAGGAAGGACATAGAAACTTTTAATATGTACTTTCTGACAGTGAATGCTCTTAAATCTGTAGCTGTTTTCAGTAATCATGCTTTTTGTTTTGCACAATATACTCTTCATTGTAACCTCCAGATAAGACTAAACAAGAAAATAAACTTGTCATCCTTTGAAAACAGTGATTGTTACAGTGAGGCAAGGTCTCCACAACTATATGGAGAGAAGGGATTGGGGATTTCCTGGGTTACCAGAACCCACATTTCTGCAAGCCTTAATTAGTTTTGCAAGACAATGATTTTTTGATTGTATTTGGTAAGAGAAGATGGATGAATAATTGAATCATCTGATGAAGGGAATAACAAGACTTTTTCCCAATCAGTCTCTTTAGGAAGAAAACCTCATGGAAGGAAGATGTTTCAGCATTAAGTGGCATTGCAGATAGACTGCCTTGAAATGCAACTTTGGAAAGAAGTTGAAAACTTAGGGCTCTTGGAAGGAACTTAGACATGGCTATGAGAAAATTGGAGTCAGCAAACCATTGTCATAACTGGAAGACGGGTATCTTTATCTATGATAAACCAAAGTTATGACCCTTTATCTGAATATCTTAAGCAAGGATGCTTTAGAAACAGTATTTCCCAATCAGCTGTCTATTGCAAGTACGCTGTTGTTCAAAAAATTTCCATCAGTAGTGCAGGCCCAATGTTCTGAAGATGTTCACCTTGTGCATGACAGTGTGTGCCCCTTGGCGCAACTGTAGAGTTGCATCACGTGTTCAGATGTCTGATCAGTATCAGGAAGACGTTACAGGGAGATTTGCTTGCCAAGAAAGACATAACCAACACTAGATATATCACTTCAAATTTTCTCAGTGAGCATAGGGTTTCACAGAAGTGCGGATTGTAAGTTTTGTGCTATGTCTTCAGAGTACCTGCTCAAAGGTTCCTCCTCTGACTGCTGCATCTGCACACTATTTGCAGACTGTATGAGTGTACTTTGACAGGAGGTCTTTTTGCCTACAATTTCCAATTGTCTTCACAATTTCCTTATTCAAAATAACAAGGAAATAGAAAGCTGGATGTTCTGGTGGCTTCATACATTGCAAGCCCACTGCATGGCCACTGTATGATGCAAGAGAGCTGTGGCATCATTTGAGAAGAAAGAAATCTAGATAATTGTTAACCGTAATGCCAAAAATGTGATTCCCTGACTCTACTGCTAGCTCTGCAGCTGGAAGCTTCTTTCTGTGTCACATGTGTTAGTCAGATAATATCATCCAGGGCTCTAAAACTTGAAATTGATGTTGGGTGAAGTGTCATTCAGGGCTGTATGGTTTTAAATTGATGTTGGGTAAAGCAAAGAATACAGGTCTGTGGAAGTAGGGATTGTTTGGAAGACCCCCTCAAGCTCTAAAGCATTACTAAGAATATGAGAGTAATAATAATAAACCTGCCCCCAACCAAATATTAGAAGCCACACAGTTAACCACCTGTGAAATTATGCCATAAAACTTAACAACTTCCTTCTTGATAGGGAAATGTCTAGACATTTGCTTTGTATTCTCTGCTCAGCTCTTCTTGAAATTGTCTTTTTGTGTAAGAAAACTAATGAGATGCTTGTTAAAACATTCTAGGATAAGCAGCAACTACCACTTTCCTCAATCTTGACTAATCTTCACATTCAAAATGACACTATATATGACAGAAAACAACACACAGCTCTCTATGCTGCTGATACTGCCAGGTTTTTCCTCCCACAGCTTCAAAGCACATGGAATGAAACATCTCTCTGAGAAAACAAATCAAAGTAGTACTCATTTACTCCAGATATCACAGATTCACAGAAGATGCTGAGTTGGAGGGGATCCACAAGGATCGCTGAATCCAACTCTCAGCCCTGCATAGGACATATGGTGAATCAAATCAAGATATCAGACAAAATCTTCCAATTTCCTTTGCTGACTGGCCCACATTGAAAAATTAAATGATTCAGAACACTTTTAATCAACTTTACTGAATATTTCTATTGATGAAAATCAGTAATTGTCAATTTCAGTAATAATATTTTACTGGAATGGTCTTGTACCATTCTTATCTCTGTAGCTGTTTACAGATCTCACTTGTATGAGTAAAAAACCAGAATGTTAACATGTTAAGTTTTTCTAGCCCTGTCGTTTAATCTTACTGACTGTGAACTTAATTGGTCACTATTTTCAATTCCTTGATCCATGATCAAATGCTAAACAGCTGAGTACAAGTTCTAAAGATATGATAGCTATAGTTAAATTGTGCTACATGACAGTATAACTGAACTAGATCACCTACCTGCATGATCTGACTCTACCTATCATGGTCAGAAAGGGTAGCATTTCTTGCTTTATAAAAAAACAATTCGCTATAAATCAAGAGGGAAGGTAGAGAGATGAATCTTTGGCTTTTCACTGTCCATTTTCATTTTTCTTCACGATATGATGTTTTCAAATTTAAAGGAGTACAAAGGAAGAAAGCTTTCCAAGACTAGTGGTGAGAGATCAGTGCATTATTCTCTAGAAAAGATGCTGTTCAACTGAATCAAAACTTCATAACATGCTAGGAGGTCTGATCATTATTAAGAACTTGGAACTACCAGGAATATAAAAAAAAAAATCAAAGCAGGCTGAAGAACCAAAGTAGCCATTGCTAAAAGTGACACTAGGGCAAAAAGGGAACTCCCGACACACAAGAAATAGAAATGCTACGTGAATAGCTAAGTGCTGAAGAACCAATCTACTACAAATACAAATATACTACAAATAAAATATGGAGGGAATTAAGTGAATCTAACTGTACCTCAAAGATTAAAGACAAATATGAAATTGAGGGTTTTTTTCTGTTTTAAAGCAGAATTAGTTGAAAATACCTGACAAACACTTCTTCACTTGTTTCATAAGAGCTCTGAAGGCTTTACTTCAAAATGTGTTTTTTAAAGAATGCGGTAAGGAAGAGGTGAAAGAGTGAAACTACAAGACAAACAATAGAATTGAAGTAGGACAAAAAGGCATGGAAAACCCCCATGCCTACAAACACACCAGAGCATGGCTACACATCTTTAAATCTGAGAAAGATTCCTCCAAAGAATAAGTTGATCCAAGGGACAGAGGAGAAAACAGCACTGAAGAACTAGCCTGCATAAAAAGATTTCTAGTGCTTGGTGATGGTGACCTTTTTCCATACTTTAATATGCATTCAAGGAGAAATACAATAAAATAATTGCATGATTTATGGTGCGTAATATGTGAACAACCTTTGCTAAGAGAAAAAAGACAGACAGATGAACAATTTCCTTCCTTTAACACAATGCTATACCTGAAATTGCACAATTTCCATGAACATTTTCAAGCACATCATTTGGTGAATGGGACCAGTTATAGTGTGGACTTTCCTATGTCATTTCCAGACTGTCCAAAGTACTGCGAGCTGGATCAAACAATTGGGAGCTGTGAAACCATGGACTGTATGAACTAGACAGATTTCTTCCTTAAAGTTTAAGTCAAATGTTTCTTTCCTCATAAAATGTCCACAGTGATTCTGACATGGTGGCTAATTTATTCTGTGCTATCATGAAGTATCAGCAGTGCTATTTCATAAGCAGCTGACTATTTGAAGGAAAAAAGATTATCTAATCAAACCCTGTTAGTGGGAACTCACAGGAGAGGTGGAAGAACTAATGTCTCTCTAAACTAGGACTGCCTTTATGTAAAGCAGTATCTAGAAAGACTCCATGGATATGAGCTCCCCTTAGGTTTATGTATGTTAGTCACTCACAGCATATAAGCATTCTGCAATGTTGCACTTAGTAGATTTTATCAGTATCACCTGCCTTTTATTTGGGATGCAGTATTTTTAGAGCAAAATCGGCTATAGATTGGAACGAGCAGAGAGTCAAGTAGCTATGGAGAAAGTTGTTGATGGCACATCTCATTGATTTAACTTCCAAACCAAGTGGGATGGGAAGAGGCTAGGAAAAAAAACGCCTTTTCTTTGATAAGAAGCATGTTTAAATGGACATCTTCCTTCTTTAACTGAGTAATAACATCAGAAAACAGAGTCATTGTTTGTGTTCCCTCACTGTGCATTTAACCTGATATTTTGGATTAGGACAAATAAATACTATAATTTATATACCTCACTCCAGCATTTGCCTTTTCCACATTTCCACATTTTTGACTCAGGATGGGATTGTGTTCCCAGATGATCCTTTGCCATGTTGCTGTCTCTCTAAACATTTATTTCCGTTGGCATACAGCTGCTTGTACTTGTCTACATATAGAAAGTTTGCATTTATCCTTACTGAATTGTTACCAAGTTCCAAACTCTATGCTGTCCCCCCACTACATATCCTATGTGAATATAATAGCCTTACACTATAATCATTCATCAAGGCATCAGAGAAAATATTCAAAACAATAAACCTCAGGACAGATCCAAAACAATCCTCAACTTTGATTGTGAAATGCTGATAGTCTATACACAGCTTTCCAACTAATTATCTATTCACCTAATGAAATTATCATCTGGGTTATATGAAACAATATGAGAAGCTCTATTTTTCTTCTACCCATAAGTCCTGTTATTCTGGCATAACAAAGGCAGATTGATGTAATAAACTCTAAGTAAACACTTGTGTCTTCTTTGCAGAGTTTCAAGATATGTATTTCTCTCAATGAGAAACCAACCAACAGCTTTCTTGATCTTTAATGTTACTGTTTCTCTTATTTATAGAAAGCTTTCTTCATAGTGCTGGGTACACTTTATATTAAAAATACTTTATTTCACATCTTGCACTTTCTGACTGTCCCTGTGTGTTTTCTGTTTTTACAGCAGTTCAAAGTGATACAACCTACTTAAATTTTGTATTCACTTCTTTCTTAAATTTCAGGTCATAAAAAAGTCATTGTTCAAACAAGTTGGTCTTCTCTTACCCTTCCTAGTCTTCCTTTACATTGAGACAATTTACCATTGCACCCTTATGATTTCTTTACTGACTTAGCTCCCTTTTTCTGCTTAGAACTGATTTCTTATCAGTTACCAAAGAGTGCTTATTCCTACTTTCCAGACTTCACTGTTTTCTTCTGAAAACATTTTGCCACCACAAAACACTTGCAAATGTTATTAGGGCAATTTATTTCTGCCATGTGTCATCTCTTCAGCAGGAATACTCTGCATGGGTTAAATGCTTTTTAATGCAGTTTTGAATAGTTATATGTCACACTCTGAAAATAAAGATTGAACTGTTCATTCTCTGTTGAATGAAATCATGTAAGAGATCCTTTGCTAATAATTAATGTCACACCCCACTGGGACAAACACTATTTGCATGGCTTATAATAAAAACAATTCAAAACCACTAATGTGTTTCCCTGAACACTGAAAGCTTGTGATGCATTTTATGAAAACACCACTGGTGAGAACCACAGCAGCATATAAAAACTATTATTGTACTGTACACTTATTGCTAAGTTTATTTCTTCTTTGATTTATTTAACTCACCAATTATGAGTTGTTGTCATGCCTCTCATAGGAGGATATGGTGAGTTTCTAGCTCAGAGCAATGCTACTGTTTAGCATCCTCCTTTTTCTTTATCTCCAAATCCCAAACATTTTCCCCGATAACTTTAGGTAACTACTTCATGTCCAGAAAAATTTTCCTATCAGTATAAAGGAATTTAAAATATGATGCCTGTAAATACTTGAAAACACAAAATTTGGTATCTAATCAATATGCCTTCATGTAAAAGTTCTCCAGTGACCAGGAACTCATGTAAAATGTCACAGTCACATGGTCAGGCTGTTCTTTATACATTTGATGCTTATACATCTTTGTAAAACCACTCCTCTGTACACACTTACAGTCACCCCATACAAAGATGTGGCAGGTAGTTTCCCATAATTCTGAATACACACAGCCAAGGCAAGTATTATCTCATCTACACTTATTCCTTTATGTCAGATGCACCCATCAAAGGATTTAATAAACTACAGGTTTTCCTATAGAACATGCATTTTCAGACTCAGCTAGGGATCTCCAGAGAACATCCTGCACCCTCACCTTCCCACATATTAGCTTCTTATTCTCTGTCTCCACCTGCTCACTAGGGATCAAGCAAGACACCAACCAGAGGTGTAATACCACCTCACAAAGAGTCATAGGTCTCAGCAGAGGAGGCAAGTTCATGTTCCTGTTGTCTCCTTCTGGGCTGTTCCTGCAAAATGCAGAGCAGTTTCTCACTTTTCAAGTCTCGAGAGGGAGTGGAAATACTGGTGCTTCAGAGAGAGTTTTGAATAATCAGTAAGTGCCCACCAGGCCTTTTCAGACCTCACTGTATGGCTTGTTGTCCTCATTTTCCTGTTTAGTCCTCCTCCATCCCCAGTGAGAAATTGTGGATTTTATTTTTGCTGATTTAGGTCAAATGTCGGTGAAAGACTATGCCACCAACAGATATGTTCAACTAATCCCCCCCCCCTCCCCCCCCCCCGGGCCAGAATTTGATGCTGCTCAGTAAGATTTTGACATAAACATCCTTACCATAAAGATTAAGGAATTTCCAAAAGCATGTTGAAGAGACACACAAGAAGTTCCCTAAACTAATTGCAGTTTGAACGGAAAAGTAAGTAGAAAGTAAAGTCTTGTCAAGCTTTCTTTATATATGTTAATGTTGTGGAACATTACCCATGCCTATTTTTTATTTTTAGACTATATTTAATATTTAATACTAGCTTTAGATTGGTGGTCTAAAGTAATTTTTAATATAATTATTTAAAGTGTGCATAAGAGACTTATTAATGTCATTACTTGGTTTTACATGTCAGTATTTTCACTAGCATAAAAATGACAATAAGAATAAAACATACTATTACTATTTGATATTTCTAAATGGAAACAACGCCCTGTTCTACCAGCTTGTTTTATTGCTCATTTAGTCTGAACAAGTAAGTCACTAGTACCTTTAAATCTCACTCTTTATCTTTTCATTTATGTTTCTTAAGTGTCAGTGGAAATAAATTTACTATCATGATAGTGATTGTCAGCCAATGTAAAGCAAGAGCTTTTAGGGAAAAAAAAAACAAACCCAAAACTTTTGAGAAATAAAGGGCTAAATTTGAGTTAACTGAGACTTGGCTATTCACTCATGATCTTCTGTCCCCAGTGAAGGCCTTCATTCACAGATATATTACATTATCCTTATCAGAATTCTACCTTTTCTTCTCTCTGATGATAGTTTATGAGCACACACTGCATTCTGGTTTTCTATTATTTCCCACTGAATTACAGTTGGTAACAGTTCTCCAAATCTATGTCCTTGCTTTTCATTCAGTATATTGTTACTGTGTAAGGGATGTCTTTTATTTAATTTAGTCATTATATTTTCATTTTATTTTATTTTCATAGTTCGCCCTTGACTTTGCAACTTTTTCTGTACTTCCTTTATTACAGCTTATTGACCTTAATATAATTGTTAAGGTTGAGATGCAACTTCTATTCTAAACTCACTTTAATAAGCTTATAACTTTTCCCAGATATTCCCTTTCAGTCTGAGTGTTTTTTATGCTTATACTTTGTTAGAAGTGGATTTTTGTTTGAAGCTTCATAAGCATCATCTATTTGTTTTGAGTTATCCAACATGAAAAGACAGCAGTCTTGCAGCAATCAAGAGTTTTCAGATGCTTTTTTTTGACTCTGATAATTGAAAATCAGCTTTGTTTCAGCACTTCAAAATCAGCTTTGATTGCGGAATGGTGATTTTGCTATCTCTTTGAAATGGTTTTGAAATAATAAAGTTCTGCACGTGACATCATTATTAAATAACTTACTGAAATACTAGTGGTGAGGAAAGTCAAGCTCAGAATAACTCTGTTCCATTTATTATTATTTTAAAAAGCTGTTCATTTTCTGTAGGAGAACTACATTTAGCTATACTTTAAATATTTTTAATGCCAGTTTCCTCCCACTCTTCAAGAAGCATAGTCAAAACACATGCATTACAGAAAATCCAGTCAATCTGGGTTCTATATAGCACATAGAAGTAACGCAACGGGTGCAATGAAAAGTAAACATTTTTCTTGTACTGGTGAAAAGACAAGCTTAATTCCACAGACATATACTGCAATTGTAATTGCAATGTGTCTGAAAGAGCTTTTTCTTAAAGGCCCAATAAGAAATTCTATGTAAACCCAGGAGCAGCACTGGGAGGTTTTGGACAAGATCTTGTTTGTCTTCACAGAAAAGATATTTTTCAGGATAAGTGTCAATGCACACTGCCCTTAGCTTTTTTATGGCTCCTCCCTATGGTATGCTTGTGCTCTACATTTTGTGCTGTTCTTTTTTTTTCATCACAGAGAGTTTTACAGTCTCAATAAGTAATCAATTTATGCCCTCCACATGAAAAAAGGTGTTGTCTTGAATAAATGAACCAAGAGCCTGGGTGACCAATGATTTTCTGTGTTTCAGAGAGTCAGGCTAAAGCTGAGAAAGGCACTCTTGGGCCATTTCTTCAATCAGCTAATGACAAAATATAAAAACATGCAAACATTTGTAATTGGGGGTAAAAATATGTGTCATTACTTTTAAGTTCCAAACTGTCACAAATTATGGTTTTTCATATTTGTACTTACATAGATTAGACTTATACCCCAAATCTCTACTACACTTTTTCACTCTGACATCAAACAACATGAAGACTACAAGTGCCACAACAGCTGTAGAAGGAAATGCTTTTTCTGGGATCTATGTGAGCTGCTCACTTTTTGACTTTTGTGATTTACTTCTGAGTTGGGCCACAGACTAGAATTATACCAGACATATAATGAGGATAATTTTTCTTTAGCATTCAGAACTTTTTTTTTTTTTCCCCTTGCTAACCTACAAATGCCAGTCAAAAGATTCATTCTAATCTATAGTCTTATTGTTCTGGTCCTATCTTTTTACTCTATCATTTCTTATTGATTAAGCCCCTCTTGCATTTTGCAATAATGTAATAATACAATACAAGGTACCTCAGGAGGCCTTCATATGAAACGTCATATGAAAGGCAATAAATAGCCTTACTTTGATTCACATTTATTTTTCTTTTCATTTATAAATGATTTCCTACATTCAGCCCATGTTTCACTTTCCTGCTCAAATACAGTTTTTAGAAGATAGCTCGAATAAACCTCTTACACAATTAGAATCCTGCCCCGGTGGCTGCCATTCTCAAGCAGCACATCCTGTTCTGATTGCATCATTGTTCCCTCTCCAGTGACTCAGTGATAGATCTGTTTATTCATACCAAATATTCCACTAACACCTAGTTCTGCTAATTTACGAATTCATTTGTATTCATTGATTATAAAACTGCAGTCAGTATATGAACTGTATAAGCAAGGAAGCTCAGGCACCTCTTGTGGCTGCTATAACCAAGACTTTTTAATTCATTGGCTGAAGGAAACACAGGTTGATTTAAAATGACTGCACTTTTCCATGAAGAGTTTTTCTTTATTTCCATCAGATAAGGGAGAATAATCTTACACTGTATGTAAGTGAGATATGAAATCAGAAGACAGAGCTCTGTTTTCCATACATGCGGAATTAACTGGCAATTCCTATAAATAGGTTATTTTTCTTTCTCTTTGATTTTTGTATCCCATGTCTTTCCTGATTGGTCACATGATATACTTTGTCCCCTGACTGCCAGACATATTTCTAGACACTTTGTTGAGAGAGAGGAGTAGTAAGCCAAAATTAGTTGCAAGTTCTCTCCAGTCACAAACTTCCATTATATTTAAGACTTGATAGAATTATGAGTTCATCTAATATAATCTCCTGAGCATCATAAACCATTAAATATCACCCAGATACTGCTACATGAAGCGCAATTATTTTAATTAGACAAGAGCACTTCAGTCGTCAAGAGACTAAACTGTAGTGTGCTACAGGCATAGACCAAAATAGACAAAGATGCCATCAAAGCCTGAGGCTCTTGCAATAAAAAGGAATTTCTAGAGGAGGAATGCCCCCCAAATTCCTGGAGATGGTATGTAGCTCATTCACCAACTCTGGCACTGAATATCAAGTTCCTAGCAATAAGCCCTGAGAGAAAATTTTGACTTTCCTTCAGATTTAGTGATCAATTTAATCCTGACCTGAACATCAGAGTATGATATAGTCAATGGGTACCTGTGAACAGGAACCTCTCCAGAGAATGTACTTCTTTTTTGGAGCTGTTTTTTTCACATTGTTAAAATCAATTTACAGTAAGCTTTGGATATTTTAAATTATGCACATTTTCACATTGCATCTACTGTAAAATGTTGGTTTTATTTTTTCACAGGTGAAGAAATTTGAAGTCCAGGCACCTTTGGCTCTGGAATCTGCATACTGAATGAGTGACAAAATCAAGTGTTTGGTATCTCTAACAGGAAAATCCCTAGCACCATTCCAGGGGACTGTTTGATCTAGCAGTTTACAAGGACTAAGATTTAGTTGATAAATTCTAAAATCAACTATTGATGTGATTTTAAACCCACCTCAGCCCTCAATTTAAAATGGGTCTCACATGCTTGCAATTTTAGCTCATTCCTATTTCAGATAAATCAGTTAAAGTGGGACCATTTGTCTTCTACGAGACATTTGTTTACAAATCCCAGTCTGAGGTGGTTTACTTTCACAGAGACCAGTTTTATCATCTCTAGTTCCTAGGTCCATGTGTCCAGTTTAGACTTATCTTTACAAGCAAGAACTTGATTTTATCCTAGTTTTCTCTAATACAATTCCCCTGACTCAAATACAACATTATTCTATCTGTGTTCTCAGACTAGATTACAGCCTCCACCCTTTATCAGGTAACTACCTCTTCTCTCCACTTCCTTGCTTCTGTCTCAGAACACATATGACAGATTTTAAATGGTGAACTATTAGGTAGGCCACAGAATAATAAATCAAGCCAAAATACTGAAGACACTGCACACTCAACTTGTAATGTGTATGTACAACAGCCATTTTCCAGATGCCTGCATGATACCCTACATAAATCAAGAGATATAGAATTTTATCACAGGATATGGGTCATCGCCATAATATTCTGGACATCTAGCAAGACAAAACTAATGAGGTTTCAGTTTTTGTTCAGTTATAGGGGAAGAGAATCCCATGTTTTATAACAGTATTTTTCTAGCTAGTTCTCCATGATTTGGGATATAAAGGAAAAAGCAGTACTTCTACTATTGAAGTGCAAGTGCAAGTAATTGATTCATTCTCTGCATAAAAGGTATTTATTGTGCTTTTGCTAGTCCTATGAACTGATGTGATCCATATTATTAAAAATGGAAATATTATCTAGATTGCTTTATCCACTCCCTGCTGACAGCTGGGTTTCTTATCAGTCACGAGATCAATGAATTGCAGCACTGCAAGATATGGGCAATGGAAATAATGCACATTGACTGCAATACATAACTTGTTAATTGTACATTGCAATTCTGGAGCAAACACTTTACTAAAACATTAACATTTTACTACATCTTAAAAAGTCCCAGGCTTTTGCAGTTCATTTTAACCCACGTAAAACAGTACCAGTAAAAACCCGCTACAAATCCAAAACAAATTTTGGTCAGCCTGAGAAAGTCTGTCATATTTACCAATGAAACAACTTGCTTAGCTACTGAAGCATAATGTGTCAACAAGATGGAATTCTACTTTCTAAAGGCTAGAGTGCCCACTTAATAGAAGAAAGCAATACATGATTACCGCTTAGAGCTTGTGGCGCAATGCTAGCAGCTCTGCATTTAGCAATAATAGGAAATGTCTGTCTCATTTTCATTCCCCTTGAAAAAACTTCCTATACAATACTATGAAACACTCCTGCTGTGAGTTGGTTTCTTAATCACAGCAATATCTTCAGCTATTACTTTATCCATGGCGATACCTTTCTGGCAAATTCTATTTAAAGCAGAAATTTAATGACATACAGAACAAGGACAGATACCTGAAATGTAATAAAAAAGAGTAACCCTTCAATTTTGCTATGGGTGCTAGATAGCAGCAATCTCTTATTTCCATTTTAGTGTTTTGCAAACGACACAAAGGTCTTGAGGTCCCCTTTTTTCTAAATGATTCGTCTGTTTTTCAAAACAGATGAGCCCCTTATTTCTACTTCTGCTTCAACTTTCATTCCCATCTTAAAACTAGGAGAAAAATTCAGATCATTGTGCATACAGCCTTTCTTCACCCATGACCTTTTATTCATCAGATTATAAAATTTAAAAGATCTTTTTCAGTGCAAGTATCTTCAAAGGTTGTCTTGAATTACCACTATTCATCTTGACTATCTTTGTATCTCCAAGTATTTTAAAAGCTGCCTATTTTCTCTTTACATACACTGAAGATTCTCTTGGTACTACTAAAGTAGAAAAAAAGTACATGTCCTGAATCAAACATCTATCCCTATATCTTTGTTTGGAAATAAAGTCTTTGAGGTTAGTCAGACTTTCAAACATCTTGATCAGGCAATATATATGGAGTAACACAATAAAACCAGATTTGAGGGACAGAAATTGCAAAAAGAAAGTCCATGCTGATGATGACAATGCATTGCATTAAAACAGAACTTCACAATGAAAGACATAACTGCCAGAAGTGGAAACTGCTCTTCCCTTCTAGTGTAGGGTAATTGTGCAAACTCTTATGCACTTTCACATACATAATACAGCTCTGAAACAATATTTGCAAGCTAGTTCAGATTCCAGAGGGATTATAGGTGCATTCACATAGCACTCCAACTAAGATATAAAACCCTAAATTAAACAACTCTGCAACAGAATTTTAGAAGGACACACACAGCTAACAAAAATCATCATTTGTATTTATCAGAATTAAGTGGTTAGGAACTTGTTGCATGGAATTTTCATAATTCAAATCTGTCTCTTCAAAACAAAAGATTTTCTCCCATTATTCAGGATTTGACTACATGCATATTATTGGGCACAACAAAGACATTACTGAAGATGAAACATGCGTGCAAGGAAATGCATGAGCAGGAGATGATGAATCACAGAAAAGAATTTTGCCAACAACAGAAATATCCTATTGTACTTCTGTAACTATTTTAGATTGTCCTCTATTCTATTAAGCTTTCTGAAAAGGTAGACAATTATTAATTTTACAAATATGCTGCAATTGCTTTTGACATGTGCTTCCTTAGCCATGGAAGAAGAATGCAAGAAGAAATCAAGGAGAAAAAATTGCTGGGTAGAGTGAAATTGCCTTAGGAATTTTGCTTTATGTAATAAAACAGCCTAGGAATTCTACGTATAAGGAAGACATAGTATTTATATCTATTCATTTTTCAGGGACCTCTTGCAGTCTGCAGCCTTAAAATTTCACCTGTCTTAGAAGGGAGCACATCTTTAGTGAAATCTTGCTGTTCTTCGATGCACTGTGCTTACAGAACAGTAAATATGGTGTAAAGGAGGTGAAATAATCCCAGATTGTGTTCTCCCTTTGCAGGACTACAGAATTTGCCTTGCCATTGTACATCTAATACACTGAGCTTGAGTACTCACTTACCGACTGGAGTTTCAGATTAGGGGATTCAAATGAAGAATGACAAAAACATCAATTATGATTGCTTATTCCTAAGACCATTTAAATTGTCACATAGATCTCAGTATAGTTTAGCATGGTCTCAGGACCTTAATGAACATTTAGGAGTCAGGTCCTCTAGCAAGGGATTATCAAACAACAGATACTTTCTGGAAATACATTTTTCCTGCTTACGTAGACTATACTATGAATGAACAAACAAAGGGAAAAGACTAACATAGGCTCTGTCTCCACTATCTGTAATCTCCTATCTCACCCCATTCCAAGAGATGGGTCAATTGATATTGCATGCTGCAAAAAATTCATACTGTTGTGAAGCAAAAGGTGGGATGCAGTTCCACATCAGTCAATTATCATCCCACTGAAAGATACTGACAGGGAATGTTTTGCAAGGCAGCTGAGCTGTATGTAGAGAAACCAAGGCAGACTTCTTAACACACAAGTAGTATAGTCCCTTTTGAAAATCCATTCTAATCTGTTTTTAACTACAAACTTCTTTAATATGTAGTAAATAACATGCCAGTATAATATAAAACAAGTAAAAATGTTTTATTCATAAAGCTTTTGTACGTCTTGTTTACTACAGCTTCTCATGTACCCAGTCCAGCTGGTACAATATGTACCATCTTCTATGTTTTGTTGCTGTTTTCTAGTATTAAATAAGTCAAAATTTTATAGCTGAGCAATAGATGTTAGTAACATAGGTCTGGTGCATAGTAATGAAGGTAGAACAGTGTATAATGGCAATATCTTAGCAAATCAATTAATATGTTTCTGGCTAATGATAAGAAATATGAGAGACTAGACAATAGTGAGGTCAGTCAGTGATACCACAACATGACTAAGTGAAGACTATTTGTAATCATTAAAAGGAGATCTGCAGGCTACTTTTCAGTGAAAATACATCGCTTTGTTCTATTTTTCTGCCTGAAAGCCTGAACAGACACCAGTGCCTGACTGCAGAGGATACATATGGGGATACTTAAATGTCTTTTCTCACCTTTTAGATACAGTTCTATATAGGTATTTAGTAGGCTGGTTTTGGGCTCCACATGTTGGTGTTTCCAAATTTCCTGAGACAAAGCAAAATCCATCATCTTTAAGCTTTCCCAAAGGACTTTTTAACAAATTACCAGCACTCTTCTGAAGATTCACATTTAGCTTTGATTCCACTAGCGATGACTTTGCAGAAAGAGATTCTAGTTTCTCATTTCACATAATATATAAAGAAACTGAGGAAGTCAAAATGTCTGCACTGTGGCTCAGTCACCTGTTTATTTTTCCATGTTCCTTCAGATTTTGTCATAGTTATTATATGTTTGGGAGTTGCTTCCACAGTTCTCTCTCTGAATAATGGAATATTTATATTGCTCTAGTCCCTGGTGGCCAGCTTATTCTCTATGTGCTTTCTTCAGCCCCTCCTTTTCTAAAATGGCTGCTGAAAACCCTTTTTATATTTATTGTCTTGACTTTCTCTTGAAAACCCATCCTTCTTCTCTCCCTTGAATCATCTCATCACCTAATCAAAATCCTCATCTACTTGACAGTTGTTAGCTACCTTTATATGCCAACTCAGACATGAACAATCAATTTGTTCTGTGCAGTAGGCAACTATTTCTCTACAAGGGTTTTTGGGTGAATTGGTGAATAACAGACTGTTGATGTTAGATGTAACCTCTGTTGTTAGTAATACGAGCTTTACACAAAGAGGTTCAAATACCCCAAAGGAGACTATATATAACCAAAACACTATTCAAAGAATGACATAGATCTTCATGGAGAATCTCCAGATTAGCATTAATCTTCCTTATTTCTTTGCTTACTGCCTTCAACAAGGAATGTATCTCTAATCTAACCTGTACAGGTACGTACTGCAAGACATCTTTTGCAGCATTTATTTGCATGGGCAATAGGGATGTTCTTCATCCTGTGCCTTTTTTTTTGAGCTTGTAAATCATTGCATGAACTCATGAGAGAATGCTGATTTCTGAAATGGATGTTTCTGGATTCCATAAAAATTAGTGGAAGGCCTTCACATTAAAAAAGGCAAAGTTTTGCGTGGAAAAAATGACATTGTAGTTTAAGATCAGAAAACACTCAGAGTGACTACATAAAACAGAGTAAAACCAAATAGCTTTCCTAACTGTCTTGATGTCCTTGCAGGCGGATCTTTACGTTCAGCCAGCTTTATCATCAGCAGCTGATTTCAGTGGTAGGACCTACACCACAACAAGTCTTCTGTGACAAACCTTCCTTGAGGTTATCATTTGTCAAGGTACAAAGAAGGATTCAAAGGCACATATTTTCACCCTGTTCCATTATAGTTTCTGAAGAAGGGCCTAATTCTTACCAATATTTGGCTTACAGACCAACCTTCTGCTTCTCATTTCAGCCTCAGTGAATTGTACCCCATAACATTCAAGACATTACATAATTCAAAACAAAGGGTGAGGTTAAACTCAAGGCTGCAGATCTGATCACTAGCAAGCACAGCACAGTCTGTAAAAGGAAAGAGAGCAGTTTTGCTAAACTAGGCAATATATCAATCCTTTACGTTATGTGCGCTTTATTTACAGGGCGTTTGCAGATTCTGAATGATGATGAATGAAGCTGCAAAACACAGTATGACTTTCAACACTTCAAGGCAGAGAGCAGAATAAAGATTATTTGTGATTTTGTCTTTTTAAACCAATCCCTAATAGTTAATTCAGAGGCATTCCTTTTTGTTTATTCAGCCTTGTTTCTTATTACTTTCCTAGATTCTGCATCATTTTATAGCCCTATGACTGCTCAGTGAATTTGGGTTGTACCCTGTTTTACATGCACCACTGCATGGATAGATAGGAAGTTTTACCAAGGTCGACAGATGCTAACCTACTCAAAGAAGACAAGTTACTGCAACTTCCTAGTTCAGCAAACTGCTATTATTCCATGGTATCAGTTGGAGCAACATCAAAACTGCAATAAAAAGTCCATTTTCCACAAGAAAGACAAGAGAAAGAGCATAACAATATTTTATAAATATAGATATTTTCTCTTGTCTTGTAGTCTTCACAGAATTCAGCAATAGTGCCAACCATGGAAGGAGTCACATAGTACAGCCACCAGTTAGTCATTCTGACTTAACATTTAATAGGTTCTTTCATATATAGATTCATTTCTATATACATCTATTTCCCACAGAGCTTGATTCTTGTAAAGTACTCCTTTTTCGACTGCCAAAAAAATCACGAGTCCTCCAAGATCTGATCCCTTAGCAAAAATATTTTCAAGTGTCGTCAGTTCTTGGTTTCCATTAATCCACCATTAATTGTGCATTCTCCTTACTTAAAAGCATTTTTAATGAGGAAATGAGAATATTCTATATTTCTTTTCATCATGTATCTTAACACACACAACCAATGTCATTTCAGTGTCACAAACTGGCTATTCTACCTCTCTCTTCTTTTCTATAAAGAAAATATTAATATGATAATGAATGGCTTGCTCAAAATCCTGTTCATTTTTGCTGAGTACTGTGAGAAAAGAGTCAAAGTGCATTTGGATTTTTATTTGCACTCTTCAATTTCTTACTGTAACTATTCAGCAACTTCTTAAACCAAATAAAGCAAAGAATTATGGAATGGAAATATTCCACATGATGAAATCATTCCTAAGCCATATTTAAATTGTTTATTGAGCTTCAGTATCCCACGCTGGTATGAAGGACAATTCATAGTCACTGATGGAAAAGAAGAAAAACTAACCACATTTCCCCCCTTATCTTAGCATTGTACAGTATCAATTATTTACCACGCTGCTAGAAGGACAATATAGGTTCTTACCCCGCAGCCTATTCCATTGCCTGGTTCACAGACAATTCTTCTCAACCCTGGTTCAGGAAGCAAACCCGCTCCACAGCCGGGAGTTGGACACAGCACTCCTCCCATCTGCAGCACACACTCCTCGGCGCCATAGCGCTGGTAGCGGTTGTACTACGAGAAAACAGACTGGCATTAAACTTCTAACAGCACAGAAAGGAACCGCAAAAGCTTTGAGCTTGACTCTGGCCCATATAATCAAGTCTCAGATTCTAAGCTCAGGTTAGTTGTTAAAAGTGTGAAACTTTATGGCGTCATTAAATGGGGTGTCCCTTCACTCCAACTCACATAATACACATCGTTTTCTGGCTCACAGCTGTCATTTTCACCACAAGAAAATTGTGTGGGATATTAAACCCGAAAAACAGAAGACTGTCTCTAAGTAACTTCAAGTGCTCTTAGATTACTGTAAAAAATTGTTGTCAACATTATAAAAATAGCCCAACAGATTACTGATAAATGCTGCATACAGAACGAAAAGAACACATAAAAAGCCCCTCAGGGATCTATAGCTAGAAGTACAGTGCAATGTTTTAGAGGTAAAGGGCTGTAAAGATTTACATAGTCAAATTTATTTTAAAAGTATGCTGACCATTAAACTGATGATTAAACCAAATAATATTAATAAACAAAATAATTCTCTGATGTACCTTTCTTTCAATGCTATATATATTTTTTCCAGGGTGTCCCATGACATTTTCTTAGTATTTTTTAATTTTTCATCTAATTCCGTCCTAATAGCCTCAAAGGCCATGCAAATGCCTTCATTTTAATGACAGAGGCACTGACACACAACAATATGAAGTAATATGCTCACTCGTACACTCACTGACAAAAATACCTATTCCAAAATGACCAATGCCACTGCAATAACTTTCCCATGTCCATTTACCCTGCTTTCAGCCAGAGAGAAGCTGAACAAGTACAAATCATGCTACATATAGGTAAATCACGTCCACTCTAGGGTTCTGTGCTGGTGTAGTTCCACACTAGTGGCTATATAACCACTGTAAACCAGGCATCAGACTCACCTATAAGGTTGGTCTATTGTGGAGGGAAATAAATGAAAGCATTTGGTTCTAACAACCCCAAAGAAAACAGGCAAAGCCAAAAGGCCAAAGAGGAAGGGAATAGGTATGAATTTTCTCTGCGAGAAGACTTTCTCAAATCCACATTCCTCTCCAAAGAAATCCCACAAGGAAAATGAAAGCTTTAGGACCAACACCTCATACACAAAACAAAAAAAAAAGAAGAAATTAATTACAAAGATGGCTCTACTACGTATCTTCTGGGTACATTTAAGAAGATTCTTCTCCAAATGTTGCCATAACGTGTCTTGTTACACTGGCTTTTTAAAACTAATATGAGAGTACTTAAAAGACTATAATGTATTAGGCACAAATGCTTGTATCACAGAAAAAAAAATAGCAAACCTAAAGTATCCACCTTTGTTAATTAACAAAAATCCAAACAAACCTCCTCTCAAAAGAAAATCAAATCTAAAAGGAGAAAAAGAGTTCAGAATATCACTCACTCTGTGTACAAATGACAGCCAAAAATTCTGAATTAAGAATCTTGGACTTGGAAAATAATAGTGTTTTGAGAAAGGTACAAGACATGCCTGCAAAGTCTCCTTGAATGTGGGGGCTCAAGAAGGCAACGGGTGTTTTTCTAAGCTATTATTATGCTTGACCCCAGAATAATGGCATAAATGTTTAATGTTGGATGCTCTGAACTTTCAGCAGTTTGTGATCCTTGCACTCCTTTCTGAGTGCTGAGTTGTTCAGCTGGCCTTGAACAGAAAGATAGGTAACCACAGATGCAAAACTCTCTGGTGACCTAATTTTTCTTCAGGGAACAGACTGGGCCTGAAGGTGAGGCTGGTGATTATCTTACCCCGCTAAGAAGGAACTTTGTGCTGGCTGTGGGATTGTTAGCAGCTTCTCATTATGAAGGCAAACACCAGTGAGTGACATTGTAGCTGAGATTCTGTCAGCAATTCCATTAAAAATTCTCAGCTAAAGAAAGAATATGCTTTCCAGCCATTAACTTAGCATAAAAGGGCATGGAAAGAGAGATTCCTCCAATCTCCTCTCCTTTTTTTTGCGGGGATACACAAAAGTGGAGTATAGGTAAAAAAAGGAAATCAATTTGTCTTGTTAGAGAAAGATTACAGAAAGGAAACATCCAGTTTACCTTCTGGCAAGACAGACAAAGCTATCGTATTCTGTCCAACAGATCTGACATTTTACACTGGTTCAGCATAGGACTTATGCCAAAGTAGTATGGCACCTTCACCAGAGATTTTCACACTATAAAACCCAAAAAAGGTCCAGTTTGAAGACAGGAAAGACCCTACTAAATTCATTTGCGCATCTTGACATCTAGTTACCAGCCTGTTTTCTAACTTCAAACTCCAGACACACCCATAAGATGTCAATTTCCAATTTATTTTTCCTTGTGTCTTGCTCAATTAAAACCCAACAACCAAGTGAAACTCATAGTCCCAGAACAGATACATGTTTGCTGCCATAACACAGTCATACACTACACATGTGGATTTATATCCTTTATTCAGTGGCCTGAAGCAAAATTAATCACTTTACATTAAGGGTGCATTTATAAGACTTGTAAAGGACCAAAACACTTATTAATGAATTATTATTACTTGCATATAGTGACATTATAGCTATTAGAAACATTTTTCCTATATATCACAGCCATACATATCATACAGGACTGATGTAATCAACATGCACTAAGCTAGTCATTTTTCAAGAGCCCTTAAATGTCTTTGGAACCCATGACACATTTTTGATCATATGTCTGGGTGAGATGTTTGAGGATATTACAGCAGTAAAGCACCGCTAGTTTACTCGCCTCTTAGCTGGAGATCTAAAGTAGGATTCACTTAATTCAGTTTGGATTTCTGCAGTGATGATGCCTATAGTTACACTGGTTGCACAGACTTTTATAATTAGCAGGAAAGAGAGGATGAAATTCATCTTTTCTCTTTTAGATTTGTACATTAGGATGAGCAGAACTGAGCCCTAAAGTGCCCTATTCTATTAAAGAGAGATGGGAAAATTTACTAGATAATGACACCTGAAATTAGGTGACTCTCACAATAGCTGCTTCAGTTCCAATAATTCTAATCCCAACTCACCTGGCCTAAATTATTCTGAAAATCAAGGTCTAGGTATCTAAACAGCTTGGACTGTGAACCACCTCACAGAAGTTTAGGTCATCAAAAATTAAACATCTAACCTAAACAAGTCATACAGGCTTCAAATGAATGAGAAGAAACAATATATCAAGAAGGGAATTTATCCTGACTTACATATGATGTCTAAGATAGGTAGGAAGAATCACCCTGTGGAATTGCTCTAGTTGAAGTTTAGGAAAACTAATTTAGCCTAGATATCTAACATGTAAAGAGCTGCCATTAAAAGATGAATCTAACTCTTCTGTACATTCAAAGTATTTCACAGTATCTATTACTCAATTTTTATCAATGTGCCTCCTATTTAGAGATGCACTCATCATGTGCAAAATGGTTTTGTGTGCTGCAAGGAAGAAAAATATCTCCAATTATTTTTAGGAAAAACCTCTCACAAAGTATAATATATGGGAAACTTGTTGGAACTGGCATTCATGGCAGCTGATTTCATTCCTGGCAGCAGCAGAGTCTTCCTGTGGCTTTCATATAAGTCACTTAATCTATCCTTCTCATCAGTTCCCCATTTGTAGAGAGGAAGAATGATACTCGCTGATTTCACTGTAGTGTTAAGAGGCAAAACCATTAATAGTCATGAGAACATCAAATACTATGGTAATGAGCAGCATAAAATTACACAGAAATCACTAGCCGTCTGCTGCTGCTAGAAAGTGGCTTTGAGCAAAGCATGTCAGGCATTTATGTGCTGCTGAAATAAGGTCCTCAAAAATACAGGTAGGCAGATAGTTGCTGGATTCACCACAGAACAATATATTGCAATACTTATTTGAAAAAAATCCCCAACAAAACAACTTCAAAAATATGATTTACTCTAAATCACTGATGCTAAGACAGCAAAAGGTATATAGACAAGGCAGTTGTAAAACATTCTGTTTTTTCTCTGAAAACTGCATCCAGTTGTGAACTTCCCCCACAATTTGTGAATTGTCCCAGTCAGCCCAAGTCTAATCTTTTCAGGGAATAAACTTTTGTGTGGAAAAAAAATCAGAGCTCTACTTACAGTATTGCAACTATATAATGAAGTTCTTTTGTGCAGTCTTTGCTGTGAAGACTTGTCAAGGTCTTTAGATAATATATTATAGTGGGACATAGATATGGAGACTGGGTAATTGTAAGAATTTATTCCTTGCTCTCCACATTCCCGATGGGAATGGTTTCCCTCAAGTCTTAGAACACTACTGGGTTTTCAACCAGGGAAAATTCAATGAGTTGATGTTGTAAAATGAAGGGTAATATAAATTAAATTATTTGGTTGATACAGGAATAAGAGGTTTAACTGTGGATTGCAGTCTTTTCAGTTACATTGAGATTTAGATACTAAAACAAAACTGAAATGCACCTGGGTGCACAAGATTCCCACAAAACATACTTTGTGAACACAGTGATTCCTTGCTGTATCATTTAATTTGCATATAATGTTTTAGTATCGTAGACTTATAGAATGTTTTGGGTTGGAAGGGACCTCAAAAGACGATGAATTCCAACTCCTCTGCCACAACACATATGCCTTGAGCTACTTTAATTTTGTTTTTACACTTTGAGTATAATTTTCTTTATTTTCCTTTTTTTTTCTTCACAACTAAAAGCATCTGCTCAGTAGTAGCCTTGCAGAGAACTTTGGACTAAAGTTTCACATTAGCTGTAAAGCCAAAATTTCTCATCTCTGAAATGTAATTCAATTACTTGTTTCTTTTAAATGCATGTAACAGTCTCAGAGGAAAGAAAATCTACTTTCTGGAGTCAGATTGTTTTTACTGCTCCTATAAATCAAATAACCATCTGTGTGTTTCAAAATTGGATTGTGGAGACTATTAGTCCATAATGTAGACTAAGCACTTTATTTATATGTATTATACACATACAAAATCTCCAAGAATTAGTTCTGTAATGTAATTAGGCAACTTAAATACAAAACCCTTAGTACCCCTTGGACTAGTAAAAATACTTACAAAAGCATAATCTAAAATATAGATTAAAAAGCGATGGACTGACACGTCTCTCCATGGAGCACCTTTGATTTATTTTTCCTGAGTTCCTGAGCTCCTTTGCTAACCAGTGGTCAGATTGGAAGCGCAAGTTTAGAGCACCAGCTTCTTCTTCTTGCTCCCACAGAAGTACCACAAAGGAGACTAGAAAGAGAAGTACTTCTAAAGGACTAGAATTTTTCTGACTGGAGAGTCATGGAAAACTGGGTAAGGCAGTCATCTGAAAAAAATATTTAGATAAGAAACTCCTAGATGGACCAATGCACCACAATTCACAGACAAAATTGAACTGGAATAGAGAGGGGGACAAAAAACCAGAAAGACTGCAACTTGTAGAATAATATGAAGGAAAGTACAGGGTAAGGAGTATGAAAACAGAAAATACAGAAGACAGGACACTGCAGCAGGTTGTATTTGAAACCAAACTCGATATTTGAGAGGCAATATGATAGAATGAAGAAAGTGGACTTAGCACTGTATTTACAAATCACTGGGAATTTTGATCTTCCAGCAGATATCTGAGAGATCAATCTGAATAGACTGAATGCTAGAGATAAACATTCAGCTTCTTCTGATCCTTTTGGAGCTCAAATCCACATTCCTCTTCCCCCTACAAGTAACAACCATAAGGGCTGTAACTGATGCAAGAAACCTCTTCAGCTGATGCTGTTGCAAATTGTGGAACTGAGATTCACTGCGGTAGATACTGGCTCCCAGGAATTCCTGTTCTCAGGCCAAAAGAATGAGTATGTGCATAAGTCCATGAAAGCCGATCAAAGCAATCCAAGATATGGAAGAAGGCCTAACTTCCACATGGACCTGGGATCCTGAAGACTGGGGTTCAAATCTTCCCTCTGAGTTTAATCAAAGCTGGATGGAAGAGAAATTTGAGCCCTACTAAAAATGACATTTTTTTAGTTTTGACAGAAAAAATATCCTTTAAATTATTTTTGATCACAAGCACCTTTTCCTTTCTTTGTCTTAATTCTTTATTTCAGCCACTGAACCAAAAATAAATTATTTTTACTAGTCTAGTGCATGAACAACAAGTTGAAAAAAGAGTAAGAAAGTAGAGATCTCCTGCTTATGACAAGAACCCAAAGAATAAAGTTCTGATAATCCAGAAGAGACAAAACTGAGGAATTCACGTGGATCCCAACTACCTCTGAAGTAAGGGAAAAAGGTGGTTTGGAGACAATAAAGGCAGCTCTAGCATAGGAAGGAAAAGAGGCATATCAGTAGTCATATGAAATTGCGAGACTGTAAAGTTTGTTATGTAGTTCCAGCTATAAAACATGTGGTATAAAGAGGATCAAGAGTTAAATGCAATAGCTCAGTTTTAGAGAGAGTGATGGGATGGTGATGACAAATCCAAAACATGAGCCAAATGAAATGCAGAGAAATCAGATAATCAGAAAAGTGGAAGAAACTGAGAGATGTGTGTAGTAGCTGAAGTCAAGGGACTGCGTGGGAAGCAGGAGAGCTATAAGACAGTACACTTGTAAAGACAGATTTAAGAATACTAACAAAATAACTTTGGTTTGTTAATTATGAACTGGAGAAATTATTCAGCGAAAATTTATTCTGTTCTTTAACTGTTGTGAATTATTGACATATAGCTTACATTTTCTCCAAGTGTAGTTATCAAAAAAACTTGACCCACAAATTCTTCAGAAGCACTTTGTTGATCATATTTGACAGTTTCCTTCACTAAACTCAGCTAATTAATTAGAATTGTCATATGACATTACTTTTGCCTGAATGGGTAAATATATATCAATTACTGACTTTACATTAATATTCTGCAGCATACACTTGAAAAAAAATTCCTCTAGCTAGTATTGCAAGCAAAAAAAAAAAATCAACTTTGTCACACACATATTTTACACAAAATCCTTCAAAACCTTGAATAATGTTAAATGATCTCTGTTCACTCTTTGTGGCCTTAATACTAGATTTTCATATTTCCTAAAGTTACAGCTTACAGCAAAAATTAGCACAAGTCAACACCACCATTGAAGAGCATGCGGATGTGCATCTGCATATTTTCCAAACAGCATATTCCTTTGCATAATTTTTCCCCAGGCAGCAAAGAAATGGAGTGGGAGAAGGTGTCCCCATTCAGGCATGCTCAGATTCCAGGAATATAAATGCTAAAGAAAAAGAGAGCAGTGATATGAGTTGCAGTAGCAGCTGATAGAAGAGATCTGTTAAAATTGATCATTCACCTGTCAAAATATCAAGGAACTGGCCAATACATTCTGCAAAGTTGTCAGAGCAGTTGATATAGCAGAGAAGTGCAACTATACATTACTTAGCAGCTCCTTTTCCTGCCACTAGCATGTCATCTGCTTCATCTGTGCTGTGACCTGTTGGGGGCACTCAGGTACAGCAGCAGATTGCTTGCTCCTGTGTTACTGGTTTTCCCTTCCAGCTTTCAGTTGTAGCTGCTATTTTATTCATGAATCACAATATTACACTTAAACAATTAAACAAGACTTTTTTTTATCACTTTGGGGATGAGAGAGAAGTTTCTCAGAGAGTCATTAGGGAGACTCCATAACAGTTCACTGCAAGTCATCTTGCTATGTTGATATATTGTAGTGTTTAGGTTTGAATTAAAGTGTTCTCTCTGCTGTCTCTGGCATTGGCTTATTGAATTACCTGCCTTCCACTGTATTTGGACAGAGCCCATATTTAGTGCATCTTTAGCATATTTTTGTAAGCAGCTTGTACTATCACCACTTGTAGAACCATTTATATTTACTTGCAGAGACAGTCAGCCTGACAGGGCAAATGGCTACTGCAGAAGACTAACTTTCTTACATGGTCCTATTTCTAAATAGCTCCTGACTTAATAAATCTTTCATCCTAACCCTGAGTGTATCTCAGATACATATGAAATGAAGCAGTTAGCCAGTAGGTTGGGCTGCATTCATTATGCCAGGGGAAAATGATGTCTTATGTACAGTGAGATCAAATTGCAAGAGAAAGAGCAGCAGAGCTATGAGCACTTAGAAAGCTTCAGGTTTTACCCTTCCTGGGACTGCACATCCAGGAGACTCTGTCTTGTACAGACCTTTGTGGATTGGGAGAGTCTATAAAAAGGGGGAGCAAAAGAAACCAGACAAAGCTGCTTCTGGAGACTTTTCCTAGGTCAAACTCTCTGGTACCTGCTCACAGGATCAAGTATCAAGTGGGGTACCAATCTGTTGCTAAATCTATTTAGGCTGCATATTAATTTTTATGGAAGTTGGGTTTATGTGGTAAGTTAGGTATCCACAATGAATATCATGTACCAGGGAAGCTTGCACTCTTCTATTTCACAACACAGACTACGATTACTATAGTCTAAAAACAATTTCCTCTTTAAAAACTATTTTTTTTGCCACAAACTAAACCGTAAAAGATAGATTTTCCCAGCAAGAATGAATTTCCGATAACATATGTTTCTGAGGGAACAGAAGACACGAAAATTTTACATGCCCAGGAAACTAACAAGAAGTTTGACTGTTTGAATAAATGTTTTACTACTATACAACCCGTTTTAGGAAATATTAATCAGCACCTCTTTGCACTTCTCAGCATTGGTTTTCCATCATGTTTACATTTTTATAAAGGTATTTCAGATAGACAAGCAGACACGTTTTCAAGTGGTTTGATCCTGAAAGCCACTCAAAATCTTTCTCTCCTAATGACATCAACAAACATTATATATGCTCAGTATTTACAGGAAACAAATACTCACTGAACAAAAGGTAGAGACCAGCAGTTTATTCCTTGATTTTAATTTGACAGAAATTTGGTTGATAAAGGTAAGAGTTGATGAAGCACAGTCATTTACCTTCCTGCTGTCTGGCATTTCAATTCACAGTATCTAGAGTGATACAAAATTAAAATGCTATATATTAAGGGTATGAGACCTTAGTTATCTGGCATGTCTAAAATATAATGGTAAATGGGCAATAATTATTAAACATGTGGTTCCAAAAAGGTCCTGAAGGTTTTGATTCTTGACCTTACAGCATCTAAAATTTCTATCAATAACTTGGAAGAACAGTAAGAACATAGAATATCAGTGATGAAGCTTGTAACAATTTGAGAAGAGGAAATAATTAACATATAACACGGGTCATTGAGTTCATGGAGTTCATGCTGCAGGACTATCTGAACTGTTGGCAAACTGGGTTTAAACAAACAAATTACTTTTCAGCACAGTCACATGTAAAGTTATTTTTCTAGGAATATACTATTACCTAAAATTGGATAGTGAGATTTCTGTCTGGAAGCAGTGTGATGGCTTCTGAGCTGAATCTGAGCTGTGCCCATTAAGACACCTCTTAGATGAATAAATAGAAATCTCTAGAAGAGAAATAACATTTCTTATTGGGCAGGCACTGATTTAACTGAAACCCACAAGTTCCAGTGGAATACTCACTTCAAACCAAAAGGTTCCTTCCTTCTGTTTGAAGGAAGAATCTGACAGTCTGACTGACAAATAGAATCCCTTTTGCGCATAAGCAATTTTTTCTATTCCTGTTTCAGCGCTATGGTGGCTTATTCTGAGCTGCATTCATAGGTTGAGGTAACTTTTTATTATGATGATCACCTATTTCCTTGTGACAGGACAAAGGGAGTTGGAAATGCAAAGGACCTGAACACTGAGGAATAGGAGATACACAACACAGGAAACATGCTGGTGCTGGGAGAGTGGTGGAAAGAAAAGAAGCTGGGAATTTTTTTGCCTTTCACTACTGACAGGTATAATAGGATCTAAAGTCTGGAAGTGATTTGTAAACAAAGAATGGATTTTTTTAAGCAATATACTCCAGTTTAAACAAGAACTAATCCAAGAAAGTCATGTAATGTGTATTCTAAAGGAGATCAGAACAGATTATCACAATAGTCCATTCTGCTTTTATAATCTGGCCTTAAATACATAAGCACTTTAAAAATAAATCAATATTGGACATGAAGCAGGAACATTCTCTGGCTGTTGATTTGAGTGGAAGAAAGTATATGTTTTATAATACTGAAATTGTAAGCAATCTGAGTAAAACAGTGTTACAATTAATTATGATTTTTTTCTATATAGTATGCATGATAACAGAAAAAGACACACATTTTGGATCCTTTTAAAAAGCAAATATATAACTAAATAAATATAACAAATAAATGGATAGTCATGTGAATAAGGACTTTGCCTGAAAATCCTTTATTTCTTCGTTTAGATGTATTTTAATTTTTTTAATCTTGGTTTTGCACTGACTTGTTTCCTGACTGTCAAAGTGTGCTCTAATTTCAAACAAAAGCTACTGTGGGCTGCAGGAAACTCATGATAACAATGCTTTTATAGGGACAGAGTATAACTGCAATATTCCTTATACTGGTATGGGCTAATGGAATAATCCAAGTCTCATGGCAATGTTCACCAATTGCAAAGTCCATCAATTAAAATATGTTGCTCTGTCAGTAGTCATTAGTCAGGCTAAGGTCTATAACTCCATTCTCAGGGTTTTGCCAGCGGAAGTGTCAAGTCTATCTGCTTCAGCCCCCTCTCTCACACTTGCAGTCTCTTGGTTTAGCTGTTTCCTACTTTTCCTTCAAATTGTTCCTTTTGTCCCACTCCTTCTACTCTGCTTTGCTTCACCTCCCCATGCAGCTTATTAAGTGCAGATATTCCTTTATTTACCAAGCAAGTTTCCATATTTGGTCATTCCTTTCCAGTCTTTGGTCAGCTCCTCGTCAGACCCTTATCATTCTGGTTTCTACTCCTAGACCCTTACATGAGCCAACCCCATCTCTTGATCTAACCAAGCTTTATCTCGCTCTGCCCTCCGTTTGTCAGGTAGCTCTACTCAGTGTCTTGGCCTCATCAGTCCTGGTCATAACTTTTCTTACTTCCTCTTCCGAAATCCTCAATCTCACCAGATTCCTGCTCAAAGTATCAACTTTGGCCTAGTCTGTTTTCCATCCTTTTGTTTTTAATTCTTGTCAGACAAACCCTCCCACGCTCCCCTTCATGCTGCCTTCTTGCAGAGGAAAAGCCAAAGTGACATCTCAGGAGTTGCTCCTACCTTGGTCATAGCCCTCACGCAACCTTGTGCAAGTCCTTTGGTGCCAGGTTCATTAAAAGATGTGGATGTTCTCATGTACTGCACACTAATTCTGAGCTTTCAGCCCCTCAGTCCCTATTACCCACAGCTCTAGATCAGGCAGTCAGGCTTTATAACTGGTCCCTTAGGAAGGATACTTCAGAGACAAAGACAATTTTAATTTCAGAGGCATTGAGCATTTGAAAATTCAACTTTTCTCTCAAAATTTAAGGCCATCTCTTAGTATCTTTGTAATTTAATTTCATCTTTAACAAAATAATAACTGTCCACCTTGTGAGTGTTTTAAAGCATACCTCATTTATGCTTTCCTAAGGTCCCTCTACAGAAGTAGTTTCCTAAGTGCAAAGCACAGCTATAATTATGACAAACACTCTTTTAAAAGAGAAAAAAGACCATGAAAAGAGGTGGATAATATCATGGGTATCTGTAAGTGCCAATCCCTTAGTCAGATTGTTTGTCTATCTGCTGCTTTAGAAAGCCTGTTTACTGCTACAGTCAAAAGCTAAAAAACTGTGGCAGGTAGCAGATGTACCCATTAATAACCTGTCAAGGCTGACAAATAGAATGAAAAAAACCCCAACTCTCACACAGAACTCCCGTGTGTTTTTTCCTCCACATTTCAGGTCATTGGGGGTCATGAGATACACTCTGTCTCCCTGGAGAGAGATGAAACTGTCTCATTAGCGTCTATCTTTCATGACATTAAGATGCTACCTTTGAGATGCTAACTCACCTGTTCTTCTCCCAGAATCCTGAAGTGATGAAGCTCTTTAATCAAGGAATCTGGACAGCCAGCTGTTGAAAAGAAACAAAAACAGGCATTTTAGAGCTTCCTGTCAGTGTGGTTTTGGCATAAGACACATACGCGACAAGAGTATAGAACATACAGATTACCTTAGATAAAGAAGATTAGAAAGATTAGCCATGGTTCTGCAGGCACCAGAAGACTGAAAGCCATCTATCAAATAATCCTTCCACGTTTCTAAGTATGCTACCAAGAACACTCATAAAGGTTATATTCCAAATATCTTAGCCCTTTTCCCAAAGGACTGCAAACAAAAGCAAGATGAAAAGGGCAGCACTGTCTGCCAGATACCGCCAATCCTTAGTGTAAGCCAAAGAGCCTGTTAAAAGAGTATCTCATATCAAAACATTGGAGCTGCCCAAAGGTGAATTCTGATTCACACATCAGAGTTGGAATCGTTTTAAGCATAATACAGATTTTCCCTGATTCCCTGAAGGATACCATAGGCCCCACAGACCACTTTAATTTTGGCTGTCACAAATATAACCCATTTCACATAAATGTAGTTGTTACCCACAGATGTTAATACACAAATCAAGTAGACAGGCAGAGAAGTGATTTGCCAGAACTTTGCAATGAGATTAATGTACAGTCACTACAGACTTTCCCATCTGTACCAGCCAGTAAGAAAGACTATCTGCTATTTTCTTTACTGACCTATTCAGACTGTGTTTACATTTCTGGTGATGAAATCCAAGGTAAACCACTTTTGTATGCTACTGGACTCATTTCTGACAAAGGATGAAAGTGCAGACTGTGAAAGCAAACTGGGCTATATTCTTTTTACCATAAACTGAAGCATCTTATTGTGAACACAGAAAATTCCTTAAAAGGAATTAAGACCATAGTTCTTGGTAGAACATGGGAAGAACTACGATCTTTAACAACCCACTTTTCTGCTGATGCAACTACAAATAGTTACCTTTCACTCTTAATGACTGCCATTAAAAGGATACAAATTAATTTGGACATAATTGTCACAAAATCTCCATCAGCACTGTGGCTTTACTCAGAGACAATGAGACATGGCCTACACTCACAACCTTGGTTGGCATGGCTGTCTTAAGAGTAAGATGGACAAGGCTTTACACTCAAAAGCAACATAACTAAAAAGGCCAAAAAACTTCCTATAGATACAATTATACTAGTACAAGACTCGCCTAGTATAACTTTTTCTACTTAGGGAAACTGAGTTAATTGATATTCAAATCAGCTTCTTGCTGGTAAATGTTTTGTCTCCATTCAGAAGAGGTGCAAATGGAGAATGCACCATCTATACAACTTCATCAGCAAATCCTGGCAAAGGCAGAAAAGGTTTAAGATGGCCCAGGTTTAAGCATATAGTAAGAATTGTCTATTAATGGCTTGTCTCTTATTAAATACTAGTATTTCTTCCCATTTAATAAAACCTAGGATATTCTTATAGGCTTCTTTTCCCCCACCTTTTCCCTCCTCTCATGCACAAGGATATTCACATAGTTGAATGTGTGAGTTTTAGCTTTAAGTGATTCTTTCTTAACACATTTTTATTCTCAATCTTCAGGACCACAACCTGTGTATCACCTTTAACTTTTCCCTTCTCGTTTTCCCCATGCTTAGTCTCTCACTGTTTATTCTATTTCTTGTTCTGAAGCACTTAAAGTTGTTCTTGCTAGTCCTACACAGAATCACTGCTACACAGCCTTTTTCTGGGATTTGCATCTCCATATTCCAAGTCATCCAAAACCTAAACATATTAATCCTGTCTCAGTAATTTCTTCACCTGAGCCTTGACATGTAGTCCAGAGCTGTTGTCTTTTCTGTGTTTCAAAACAGAACTTAATGTATAAAATACGACATTTTCATTATGAGGGTGGTGAATCACTGGAGTGGATTGCCCAGAGACGTGGTGAATGCCCCATCCCCAGAAACATTGAAGGTCAGGTTGGATGGGGCTCTTAGCAAACTGACTTAGTTGAAGATTGCAGGGGTTCTGGACTGGATGACCTTTAAATGTCCCCTCCAACTCAAACTATTCTATAATTGTATGAAAAACATGCATGTTTAAGTGTTACTGCTTGTCCACTGCTGCATCCTCTTCCTAGTAAAACAGTTTGCTTTTCAGAGATTTGCCCAGTTTAGTTTCCACTCTTTTCATAGGTCAGACTTTCACTGGATCCTGCTTAGCTGATTATAAAACAGATCCTAAAGGTACTAGCAAAGAAGGAGAGAGTTTAAAAATTATGTTACTGTTGGCATGATAGTTATCAGCAAAAAGTTCAGAAATGTCAAATGTATGCAGTATTGAATTATACTGACACATCTTAACATTCTGCTGTCTGTAAGAAGTAATTTCATATCTTCACATTTCAAAAGCAATAATTTCAGGGGAAAAAAAATCTTCCCTTTTCTGTTTTTAATGGTTCCTTGTTTTTTGTTAATTTTTTTTTTATTCCTAGATGTATTTCTGATGTTTTCTATATCTAGTTTAACTTCTGTTCTGCAAGCAGATCTTTGTAAAACATGCTCTAACACTTAAGCTATTTTTAACAAATATCCGTGAAATTTGAAAAAGTCTTCGATTATGTTAAATTCCTTCACTGTGACTAGAGACAAAGGTTATTGATAAATAACCATCCCAAAAATAAAAGTTAAAGAGATTAAAACCCCCCTGATTCTGCTGAAAATCATTAAGAACTATTTGTCATCTCACTCACAAAACCATCCACATATCCATCAACATATTGATGTATATGAAAACACACATGGCAACTTGAAAATTATTGCTAGCTAAGCACAGCACCTAATGGGTTTGCTGGCAAACTGTACACACCAAACATCTGTAGAAAAATTTTTCTAAGTCTGTGATGTGCAACTAGTACATGCCAAATGACATAAATAATCTGCTCTTGACAGATTTCTGCTATTTTGTATATAACGCTTTGAGGATTAGTTTTTATGCCCCCTGTAGTACAGAATCCTCTATAACCAATGGTCTCAACAATTATCAAAACTTTCCATTTCCTTCTTCCCAATTATTACTGGAAAAGTACAAACCTTCATGAAATTTCTACAGATGTGAACTGAACCACAGCAATATTAAATATTAAAGCAATAATAATTACACATAAGACTGTAAAAAGGAACTGATGCAAAAGCATGGACAATTGTCTTTAATTGGAAGCCAAAACTCAGGATAAAATGGCAGCTAAACTGCTTATTAGTTCCCTCTTTCAACCCCCATTCAAACCTATGTGTTTCATATTTTCTCAGCTCCAATGGCTGTTAGAGGTTTTTGCTAACTGTGAATGCAGAGCAAGTCGAAAGAAATCCAAAACTGATGCAAATATTAAATATTTTTATACCACTTTTTCCTCTGTCATAGCTCCATTGACCCCAAAGCAATCAGATCCATAAAACTAATGTGGTGTCTTAGAAATGAGCCTGAGTCTAAGCAGGAGACTAAATTATGAAGGGATGATACTCAGTTCAAAGCATCAGCAGCTTTATAAACTCACAAGTAATTTCTTGGCCTCTATTTAAGCATTTATTACTTGTATTAAATTTAAACATATTATTTGCTTCTAAATGTTTAATCATATCCCAGATTACTTGTTTGAATAATTTTGTTATTGCTGGATTCCCATATTGCTTTACTTTTTAACTCCAAATGCCTCATTTATGAATGAAAGGTACATCTTAAGTTACAGAAATTTGCAACTGCAAATTTACAACTTATGTTCTGGTATTCTCTTCATAAAGATACTTTTCATCTGTTCATATGAGTATATATATCTCCAAGAGAAAAATAAAGAAGCAAAATTAAAGGACAGTTTAATGTCTCCTAACATCATAAATTCCCTTATTTCTACTGGTCTGAACACATATTTTCAGCCACACTTATAATTAAACTGTGATTCTAACTACTACCAATTTAATTACCCAAATCTTCACATATTTTTTTCTCAGACAGAATTAGCTTCTTGTTTTGTTTTGCTTAAAATTATCACTTTGTATAACTTACGTTCTCCAGAGAGAACGCAAAGTAAAAATTAAATCAACCCTTTAATACTGCTTAAACTGACAGAAGGAAAGCAAAAAACTGCTGCTCCAAATACAGCCAACTGAGAACTAACACAAGTGTCAGGGCCCTGGTGGCACACCGAGCCCTAACTTTCCCAGCCTGGAACTCCAGTCAGCCCTTGCCTCACGCTCCTGCACCAGAACTGAACTGCTTAGAAAATGAAGGGGCATGTGGTCTTTTCTTTCTTGACTTGATAATAGATAAAAAAAATGTTCCATATTCAAAAACAGAAGCCTATAAATCTGGAAATGTAGCATTTTAATGGCAGGACTTGCAAAAAAGCAATGGTTGTCTATCTATCTATCTATGCACCTAAGTGCATGCTGGCCTGTCATGAGTGCAAAGCAAGGAATAGTGGCAAGGGAATCCTGCAGCTTGGAGGTGTTTGTTATAGCAGGTATCCATGCAGAGCACAGCCAACCTCCAGCTACAGTGGGACACAGTGTCTGAGACTCCATAAGCAAGGTACAAGTTACTCAGCACAGCCCAAACCAGATGACTCTGTTGAGTGAGCAGTGATGGCAGGAAGAGCACAGCCCTGCAGTGTGTATAACAATGGGAATGGTAACAGGGTAGTAAGAAGATGGAGTCAGACTCAACCTTCACACTAAACTTAACAGGTTTAAAATCCCAGGAATAGTGTGCATTAATTTGTTACCTCGTTTTCCCAGTCTCATCCAACTCGTTCAGCTTACTAGAATATTGTTGTAAAAACCCACATCTTTCTGCTGCCTGTGTCTTTTCCAGTGAAAAGCAATCCTGTGCTGGTGACAGTTCAGTCATTCTTACAGGAACTGACAATGATTTCAAAGTATGAACTGACTTCACTGGGCTTTTGTTAATTAAATGTTTGGATGTTTCAGGTGACCTTTTCTCATTTTTGATGCCATGTGAACGTGAAAAAAGACAAAACTAATAAGAGTGTCTAGAATGCATAAATATTTTATTGAGGAAAGATATTATGAAGAATATCAAGTATGCAATTTACAGAATATCAGCACATAAGCCCATCTTTGCAATACTGTTTGTGCATTGTGAAAAGATGTTGAAATATTTTCTCACAGATCCTACAGAAGGGTATTACTGCAGGCATTTTCACAATGTTTTTTACAACATTCATGAGCAATACTTACATAAATAGTAAATTATTGAGGGTTTTTTTTCTCTGTTGCTACCTAGATAATTTGTTAATGTAGACAAACCTAGAACTTTAATTTGTAGATGTACACTTGTATTTACAGATTTCTTCCTTTATATAAAAAGATTTAATTTTTAAAGAAAAAAAGGTGATAAAAATGTCCTGAGAATAATTTTTCATCTCAAGTCCCTAATCTTATATCTGCAGGTCTGAAAATACAGAGGATTCACATGGGCTCTCAAATTTATCTGAAAATCAATCCCCATTAATCATAAAATCACATATCAGAGTCAAAACCCTCTCATGAAATCAGTTTGTAATCATTAGGTTAAATAAGGCCTTCTTTATTTTCCTTCTGAATCCTTAATGCTGATCATGCATTCTAGTTGTATTTGCAAACAGAAATTCTATGACCTATTAACTCATTCTTCTGTTTTCAATACCCACTTTGAGTCTACTGTGATAGGGGTAGGTTAAGTAATCAAAAATTTTACCTCCAAAAATTAAGCCAAATAACTTTTTGTTCTACAGATACACAGGGTTTATACCTTTGCCTTACCCATAAGGTATCACAAATTTTCTTAGTGAGTATGATAGGTCTCAGGTATAGTTCTATTTCAAAATGCTACGAGCAATTTCAAAATGCAACCAGCATTCAGCAGATTGCATGACTAAAATATGTGATGATTTATTTTTGTAAATATCCTGTTAACTGCAGTCAGCAGTATGTTTGCAAATTGGGGGGTCAAACTTTTAATACCCAAGTATTTTGTATTGGCCACCTTACAACTGGTTGAAAAAAATACATATTCACTAAAACCAAAACAAGTAAAGTAAAAAAGTACATGGGATTGTTCACTTGTACTCATGTTATTTTGATAACAACAGTTAACAGATGATATTTTTCTGTATAGTAACCTAGATAATTAGATAGCAAGGTAAAGCAAATATATGCCTCAAAAGAGATGCATTAGAATGCTTCAATAATACAGATTTCCTTGGGGAAAAAAATAAAAAAGAAAATTTTTTCAAAAGCAAATGTTTTGAATTATGTCCTTTCAAAGTCATCAGACATGTATTTAGATTGCAAAGCTTAGCTCTGCACTGAATCAGAGCAGATGACAACCAGTACGTGCACCTTATTTCTGTACCCAGAGGTCAACATGGTGAAGGTGTCCTTCTCTAAGGCTTTAAAAGTCTCTCTGAAACTACAAATGTCAGGGCAGTTCCTCAGCCCCAGCAAAACACCATAGCAATAATTAAGTCAATGTTGCTTACCTGTAGCATACTAGCAAACAAATTTGCTATGTACACAAAATGTACTACCTTATTAAAAAAGACCATGCGCCAGTAAAGGACATATTTAATTGCTCCTTTTTCAAAGGTCAATCTACAATAAGAAACCTATACTCTTAAACACCCCTCCCCCCCAACCTAAGAATCAAAGTAATATTTTCTCCTGATTAATACCTTGTCAAACAGCTCTATGTTAATTTTCTTTTTGCCTTGATTGACTTCTGACAGCTGAAGGCAGTAAAAAGACCTATACATTATTTAGTTATCAAAAAGGCTGCTGAAGCTTATAGTCAGGAAAATTTCATGAAAGCTCAATTGTCAGGACACAATGCTTGTCCTGTTCCAACCAGTCACCAGAAATGTTAGTTGCCCAGCTAAATATGTTACATCTTAACGTGATCTTAAATCCAAACGGTACTTTTTGCTCTCATGAAGTTCTTGTGAAAGAATTCCACAAAGGGACTGCAACAGAGTGGTAAAGGATCACATAAAGTGATTGTAGCAAATTCTGCTGGCCTGGCTTTCTCACAGCTCTGGCCTTCACTATGCTGTTACTCACTGTTTGTTTTAATGATGCTTTAAAGCCAAATGACTAGAAGTAATGAACCAGATTAGCCATTTTCTACTAAGGTCTTTCTTTTAATCTTTACCACAGAAAATATCAGCAGGAATATTGACCTGCCATTTCAGTTTAGAACCTGCTTCCTTGCTTCCTTTTTGCATATTTAAAACAACATTTAAACCACAGTTGAACAAGAACTGTTTAGTCACATCAGCATTCAAACCCTGAATTGCACTGAGTTGCACAATGCCAGCAAGCCACTGCTTGTTATTTTTGGCAGTTTTCTGTATATTCTGCACTGCTATGTGACAAACTGTTGAAAGAGTCTGTCAGAGGGGGTGAATTTTCTAAAAAAAGAAATATAAAAAATTCAATATTGCCCAAGAGACTAAGACTTCAGGGCAACCCTGCAATAGTGCAAACATATTTGATGAATAATCTTTACCATCTGGTTTCTCAATATTCCAGTTTAAATTATAGGTGTAAATTCACTCATGCAATTCTCAGTAAAGTCAGTGAATACCAAACTCATGCAACACAACGAATTCCATGCTGTCTATCTGTAATGAGAAATTGAGCTATGACCTTAACTACTCAAATACAGTAGCTCCAGAAGCAAAAATAAGGAGTTCCTTCTTTCCATGCAAGTATTATTGCCAAATTAAATGTTACAGAAACATTTTTAAATTTTTCTTAATTAACAGAAGTTACTCCTACAGTTTATAACATTAGAGAGAAAATCAACAAGTCTAAGGCTCCTACCACAACTAGATGATTTCATTATTTTTTTTTTCTTTGAGATACAACAGAGCTGTTTTAAACTTCTTTTGGAAGACTCACACCTTCTGCCATATAAACCTTGGAAGAGAAAATCTCATTTCAGGGATCTGGACTGAAAGGAGCTCTTCACTCTCAGTTTGCTAGGTTTTTAGCTCAATCAGCTCAATTCATGAAAGGTTTTCTCATCTTTTATTCAAAAAGTAGTTGAAATCTCTAAAGCAAACTCTGTTCTCTCAAATTCCCACCTTCATGCTGGCACTGGCCTTTGATGATGATCAGTACCTTTGAGAAGGGAAGTGAGAGGTCAGGAGCTTTCAGCATGTGGTGGAGACTTTATAAGAGAAGAGATTGTCTTCTCAGGGAAAATACAACCATCCCTGAATAAAAGTCAACACAAGGCAAAAATAACTACAGATGAATTTCATTTGCTAGTTACTGAAGGGCACTTCTTTAAAAGACTGCAATTTCTGAATACCAGAACTAAGCAGGTACAATATAGAAAACACTAAAAGGTTTCTAAGCTGAAATTAAACTAAAGTTCACACAGTCATTTTCCAGCTGATGGCTCAATAACAGAAGTATATTGAAAGGCCCAAATCCTGAGAATCAGATTTGGAGAGTAAATATTTCTTCTTTTTTACTTTTAAGTGTTGAATTAAGGAAAATGTCCTCCTATAATTTGGGACATTACAGATAGAAAGAACAGTTTCATCAATTCATATTTCAATACATTTCATCTAATTTGTATTTTACCAGGGGAGGTTATTACACTGACTACGTAATGGAGAATAAGCCATTGAACCATCAAGAAAGTTGTGGACAGGTGCCAGAGAACAAACACAGCTTTCCATCTCTTTAATTAAAAAGAAGCACTTAAGGATATTCAATTGCAATTTTAAAGGTTATTTTTTTCCCCCAGTACACAAAAATCAATATGCTGAGCTAAAATAATCTTACAGAAACACCAAGATGCACACATGTCTTGCTCTCCTGCTCACACATGCATAAGCATGCCCAAAATTACTGTTGGAGAAAGGACAATGGCACAATATTCAGTGACCCAGAAACAGCAGTGCTTTTCTTTCTACTTTTGCTTTTTTTTTTTTTTTGGATATGACGTTGTTCTGTATAAACAGTATATAAATAATGCTATTCCTTTAATCTGTAGAGCATTTATAAGACCTCAACATGAGTTTCACTGAGAGCTTAGACAAATATTTAAATTGCTACATAAGTGACTCAGACTACAAGGCAAGCCCAGGCTACTCTAAAAATAAATGTTCATGGACAATAAGCCCATCCAACCAAAAGAGAATTTTAAAAAGCCATAGAATATATTATGTCTCTCAAAATAGTGCAGACATATCTGGATGAATGGCTATGATTTTCTTGTTTGCAAAGAGATTTTATGACAGAAAACCATTTCCAAAACAGTAAAGAATGAAGTGATTGTCTAGAAGTGACCTGCACTCTCATAATGGAGTTCAGATCTTAATTGATACCTAATTTTGATATTTTTCTTCCTACTTTGCAGCACCGATACATGTCTGCATATCTTGCTGTCCTCTGTGAGCAAACATGGCAAAGTTCCACTTATGAAATGAGGACGGTTTTTACCTTAATCAGATCAAATTAGGGCAGGTGGCAACCCTGCAGGAAACATAATTATGAAAAATGCCTGTGTTCAATACAAACTGTCTCTCCAGTCTTGAGGTCTAATAGGACATCATTGTATAATTATTTTACATTTTACTGGCAGGTCAGAATGTAGAATTCCACTGAGGGGGGACTACATACAGCTTTCATTTTTTAATGTGCAAATCCACAAAAAGAATACATATGTTCTTCAGTATTTGCTTTAACATAAGAATCAGAGTGTTCCTGGGAGTGCAAAAGCTGGTGGGACAAAAAATAAAGTTAAATACAGAAGAAAAAGAAATTAAGTCGCTCTCTAGTCAGGTCTAATTCTAATAACATTGTGTGAGACAGGCTAATCTTGCATTACAAACAATGATTTGTGTTTCTACTATGAAAACACCTGACAGGCAGGCATAAATACAAGAGATCATGCTGTCTGTTCATCTAACAGAAAAGAATTGGAATGACCTGTGAGATTCCCCAAAGAGAAAGCGTTAAGGATTTTTCTGATTTTATCTTGATATACTGCCCCTATTCTTGAACAGGCCACTCATGACAAATAGCTGGCAAAACACATTTGAAATAAACTGAGAATTTAATGCAAAATTCTACTCTACATTAAAGGGATAATACAGCCAGGTTCATTTAGAATATTACTCCTCTGAAGACACCCCCAAGCACTACAATAACAAATGTTATATCAAAGATGCACTCAGCAACAAATGCAATATGAGTCTCTGTGAGGCGATTTTTCAGTATGTCAAAATTATAATATCACTCCAAGGAAACAAATTAAGCAGCACCAAGCTTGGCTGTTGGGATCACTTTATTAGCAATACAGGGTTTTCTCATAAAGAATGCTTTGCTTTGGATCTGTCAATGAGATGGTCCATCCGTTTTATGGTGCACGACTTCACATTTGCCTATGAAATAAACAAAACACTTTAACATCTATCTTTCTTTCCGCAACACTATATAAAAAATGAATTGAGAATAACAAAAAAATTTCCTGATCATTTTTACTCTACAGCTGAAGTCCAGTGCAGGGTGGGTTTTTTTAATCAATGGGGATAAACACGTAAATCACAAGGGATAAAACTGGTATACTAGCACCAGAGAAGAAATACATAATGATATCTACTGGTGGAGGAATATCTATTTTTAAATACCCACAGGCTTCTGCAAAATATTCTGCTCTGGTTAGTCACCATGCTGATACAAGAACTGATTTAATTTTTACCCTTGTGCATAAAAGAGGAAACAGCCCTTGCTAGGTGGACAGGCCCTTTCAATGAGTCAGAGAAGGATGCTGTGCTTGCATTGTAATCATAAATTTCCAAGGCTGTCACAATTTACCTGAAGCTCAGCGGCTGTACAGGATGAAGAACACAGCAGAAAATGGATACACTTTACTCTGCATAGGGCAGGAGAGAACCCCCACAGCTCAGCATTATGCCATCGAACTCATCTGGACACAGAAGTGAATTAGTGCAAGCAATTTCATGAGATTACACTAGCAATTTGGTATAGAACAGCTGCCACACCACACTGCAGGATTCTGCTTCTAGTCTTTACTTACATGGCCACAAATAACTTCCAAATTAATCCAGAACAGCAGAATCTATCCCTTATCTTTACCACCTTACACAGAGATACGCTATGCCTTGTAATGAGTTGGCCTTATGTTTTTTTAAGCTAACAATAATTCCATTAGTACAAGTCCAATGTATCTTCATTAAATCAGACACTCCGTATGATGCTATTTCTTCTAATATTTGAATTACTTCCCCTATCTAGACCATGCTCATTTTCCCTTCATCTGCACTGTATTATTTTAACAGTGCAGAGTTTCTAAGCTCTGAGCCTGAAGACACAAAAGACAGGTATAGGACTAAATCTCCAACCTTACTAATTGCACATATGAAACCCCACAGGGTACAGAGTTCAGCTGTGGGTTGTGGGGCAGTACACGTTTTTTGACTCCTCCCTTTGGCAATTAGTAGTGCTGCATCAATAATTTCCAAACAGGAAAGAAAAGAAGTATTTTTTAAAATTTATACTAGTGGGATTCTACAGTGACATAGTTTTGCATTATGAATGCTAATGTGGACACTAGAAATCGAGACTGGAATGTTTCTGACCTTGATGGTAACACTTAAGCAAGTTGATAAGCCGAGTAAGAACTGGTGACCCCTCAGTAGTCTTCTCTCCCTCCCATAAGTGTGGTCTCATCTTTGCCCAGTAACAGAGAAACAGAGCTCTGACATGAGTATCCTCTGGTTTTATTTTCCTTTTACAAAATGGAAAGTCTAACTAATGATAAGGTTCAGCTTTTTTTTTTTTTTCTTTTTTTTCCTTTTGTCCTCACATCATTAAAATGCCCACTTGGCTTAGTTTCATTTCAGGAGATCATTGAGATGCAGTTGTAAAAAATAACAACACTAGGTCTCATTGCCTGTACATTTACCTTTTGACACCATGTTAACTATTTTTTCCATAAAGTATTTCTAAGCAGTCATTTATATGTTAAGTACTGAACTCTGTATCACTTCTGCGTTTCAGTATTACTTTGCTTACTATGTATTTTCCACTTGTGTCTGTTTCATGGATCAGAAATTCATTCCTTGTACTTCTGTCTGGCTCCAGAATACCATCATGCATGAAATTTCAGAGACACTTCTTTTCCTGACTGAGAATTATTGGATATACAGCTATAAAAGCATACATAAAAGCTAAAAGCCCTTAGAAATACTTGGAGGGGAAACAAAACATCCCTTAAGCATCAAATCAGTTGGAAATTCTTCATACTGCTCTTCTATACCAGTTCCTGCAGGATTTGCTTTCCATTGCAGCTTTCCTCCTGTCTGCTTCAGAAAAAAGATTGTCAATTATGATAAATGATTCTGTATGGCAGGATTTAGACCCACGATACAGAAAACTATATCTAATGAGATTATCTGATTCTTTTTTAAGGATCAATAATTTATTTATAGGCAGGGACCTCAAAGGTTAATTTCTAGAGCTTTACTCACCAAGCTAGCCAGCACTCAAATGACTTGTAAGAGACATACAATCAGAATTGGCTAATCCACATCAGCTTGTTTAAAAAAAACTGTCAGATTAACAAATCAATGATACTTACACACTACAAAATTGGTTTCCACTTAAAAGCTGACTGGATTTACACAGTTTACATGCAGCACAAATCCTGTTTTCATGTAATTTAGCAAGGATTCTGAGCAAAGTGATTCTCCCCTCTCTTGTCAATTTCCAAGACACACACACTGGCCAGCAGAAATGCTATTGCAGTCTGATGGATGTCTGCTGAGGGAAACAGGGGGAAAGAGAAAAAAAGAGCAAAGCAGGATTTTTGATGTCTGGCTACAGATTGCTGTCACTGATCATTTTCCTATCTCTGCTTTCACAGCTACCTTTGACTTTCCATTTAGAGAGCTTTTCCCCGCTTTACTGGTTATGCCAAGAAGTATGCCTTGCCTAACTTGTGACTCATTGATGCATTTATGCTACTATCCATTGCAGGGGTTGCATGAATGTAGTCTCAATGGGTGGTGCTGCATTCATGGGTTTTTTTGCACATTTCCTCACTTTAATTCCACTCACACCTCTTACAGTCATTATATGAAAGTCAAAAACGTGGATGCCATTGAGCACTGAATGTAAAAGTCAACTTTGCTGCAACAAATTCTTTGGAATGCATACGCACATCTTTTTCTCTCTCTCCATTTCTCACCATATATTTATAGTTCTCCTTTGAAGGTTGTAGAGCATTATCTAATTTTATTTTTATAACATCTGGAAGTTGATAGAGAGTGGGTTTTTGGAATACAGCACACCTGAGATCATTAGGACTGTGTCCTACTTCACTGGGACAATAACAAATCAAGGCAGCAAACATCTGAAAGGTATAATGATATTTTTTGTGCAATGGTCACTGAATTAGAGGAGCTGTGATATAAAACTGATTCAGGTGACAGGTGCTTAATCAACTGAAACTCCAACAACTCTAATAATAGTTTCCTAACTTCTTTCTGTACCTGGAAAATATGATCTGAAGACGAACAAATATTTGCAATAAAAAAATACACCACAGTGTCAGTTTGCATTTTTTCATCCTTGTATCTACAGATCTTCCTGAATTGAAGGTTAATGCTAACATTTAAAGACAGGCTGTGCATAATCTAAGAGGACATGTGACATTTTTATGTTTCAGGCTAATGCTTTGTGTCTTTGTTCTTCAGGACAATCTCGTTTAGGAAAGTAAGCTAATGTCATTGACTATCTCAATATTAAGCAGATAAATAAATAAAAAATGCAAAGGAAAATGCAATGGAAGTGGCTGAAATAAGTGGTATGTACACAGTACAGTAAACAATGCTGCCGAGCATCGTTCTAATTTGTCCCAATCTACTACAACCAATTACTCCTGCCTCAGAAACTCCTTATCTTGGATTTTCCAAGCCAGCTAGCCTCTATTTCTTGATAAAAGACACAGCAGTATTTCAGAAAATTGCAGATTAGATAAAGAAGAAATCCAGTGTTAGAAGTAATTGCCTGCATTTTTTCCCTCAGCTGAGCCAATCCTCCATCCAAATAGTTGAAAAGCTACCTTCTAAGTTAGGTCTTAGTAATCCATCTGTATTGGCCACAAAATAATAGGCTTGACAATATTGTAGAGCCTTTGTTTTTAGCATTACTGTCTGCTAGAAAAAGCTGGGAAAATAATCTTTGAAAGGTCAGCAAGAGCAAAAAAGTACTAGGTTGAATTGAACCTCCACAATACTGGCTGGACATAACACGCACATGACAGAGATGCAACACTGAGCTCCATAATACACAAAAGATGCCCTGCTTCTACTTCCTTCCTCTTCCTCCTCATCCCTCTTCTAGGAAAGAAAGATAACTTTGGCTTGGGAGAAGCTGGAGCTGACTGAAAGTACTATAAATAAAAAAATGTACTGAACCTAACACAAAATCCATCTCTAAGTACACTGTCTGGAGCACAGGTCAGTAACAAGTGCCATGAGAAAAGCATAAGAAACAAGAAAAGAGTTAAATTTCTCTGTATACCATCCTTATCTGCAGACTGCACTTAAGGATGTTCTATGATTGAGGATGCAATCAGATTCCCCTCCTTCGTCTTGTGAATTCTCCAATTCAGCATCTAGTCACTTTGAGAACCCTGAATACTTTTGGTCTCTTCAATATCCTTAAGTATCAAGTTTCACCATTTTAATTTGCAGTGGGTGAGCTTCCTTGGTTTGCTTTAGACATACTGCCTTGTAGTGGTATGACTATCTCCAGTTCTCACATATTAAAAACAGGTACATTCCTATTGATCTTTTCCATTCCTCTTATGATTTTAGAAAATGTCATCACACCTTGATCCAGATGTCTCTTACCAGAAAAGAAAAATCAGTATTTCATCACATACAAACTATTCCTTAGCTCTGGCTATCCTTACTGCTCTGTGTTTAAACAATAGTATTTTCTTTTTCAGAGGCAATAATCAAAACTGCACTTGGTATGTGCATAGCAGGGTGCACTCTCAATTTGCCACAAAGAAATAAGTTGTCATTCCTAGTAGTTTCTAAGCTCTTAACTGCCTTTTTGATTTTCACTTAGTGCTCAAATGATACTTTCAGTGAACCACCCAAGAGGACGGCAAACAGAGGCAGCAGATGACAGACCAGTGCTACCCTGTCTGCTTTTGCCCTTGGACACTCCAAATGATGCTTCTTATGAAGCCTTACTGGCAAGGGTGTTCAAAAATACCAGCAGTGTCACACTGACAGTCAGCTCTGCAAAAGGAGTCAGTTTGTTACTCCATCCTTGCACCTGTGCAGTGCTGCAGCACCATTCTAGCCAACATGGGATATGGCCATGTACTCCGTTAGCCTAACTTGCCTCAGCTTGTCCCAGAACTGGGACTTCCCCAGTCATCACAGGACAATGGCTAATCCCTCAGGGTGAGCTCCCTTGGCACAGCACGGCATGGCACAGCACGGCAAGCCTCACTACTGCCCCAGAATCTTTGCTTCACCACGTCCTGCCAGCAAGTAGTCATGATAAAAGACTGCAAAATGCCTTACTTAGTGCCTAAGGAGTTAAGGATGTGGAAGCTGAGCTGAGGTGTGAGATATGAGGGCAGAAAACAAAATAGACATAAATCTGGTAATCCAAAACTAACATGAAAAAAGCTTTTATCTGAAAGTTGGAACTGAGGAACAAAAGATCAGGACAGAAAACAAATAGAAAGAACAAAGAAAACTACCAGCAGCCACCTCCTTTTCATCTTCTAAAGGACAAATATTTCTCAAAGAGCACTATATTTACCCTGTATTAAGTAGCCTTGTTATTTTCCTTATGAAGATCATGTAATAACAAGAAAATTACAAGGATCATTTTATTTTCTGACAGATGAAGTGGCACAGGACTGGAAATTCAACACTATATAATAACTGATGTTCAGTGCAATTTCTCCGCTGTCCTCAAATCATTCTATTAAGTAATGTAAGAAAAGTGTAAGATCAGTGATCCTTAACTACACAATACTAGCAAAGGCACTGTGTTCTGCTGTATATGGTACTGTCAGCTTCTTGTCTTTTCATCACTACAAAGAGAAATGGAGACAGAAAGCACTTTTGCATATGTGCCTTATACATCTAAATTTCAGAACTATGAAGAATGATCTCCCTATACTCTAGATGTGAAACCCTGGAGCTTCATAAAAAGTTCCTTGCAAGCTAAGCTGTGCACACAGCTCTTGCTCTTTAGGAAGAGTCTGTACTGAATTCATGTAGAAAATTCCTGAAGATGAGACAATTTCTGTGGTACACTCAGTTTTCTTGTTTGTGCTAGGAGAAACAAGGACCTCAAACCTAGATAGCATCTGACCCAGAATAAATGGAAAATGAATTCTCCATTTGTAGCTTACTTTTTCACCTCAGATCCCTCTACAAGTTTGGTTTGAGGGCTTATTTTCATCTCTTGTCTTTTGAGGACAAGATCTTTTGCGATTGCAAAGCCTGTTTATATAAAGTATGCTGCATTTATCTGTACAAAGGTGATACATTTATTTTTATTCATAATACAGTTGAGCTGAAAGCCTTCCTTGTGCTATTAACCCCACTGTGTTAAATAGCAGGTGAACATGTCAAATTAAACAGATGATATAGCCACTTGCAAATCTATCACATGATGCCATGTGTGAGAACTATACAAAATGTATGGCAGATTCCCCAAGGGAGGAGGCTGAAGCAGCACAAGGGAATTGCACATTTTTCCATGCTGTGGCTTTAATGACCAATGCAAAACTGAGATTTTTAATTTGCTCTCTCAGCATTGTAAACTGTGAGTTTGGCCTAACTTGGTGATGCTACATAAAAAAATATTACACTGCCAAAAATAATTCCCCAACTACCCTTTACAAACACAAAACCATAAATCGCATGTCTTGAACTTAAGGAATATATGCACCAGCAATCTGTAGCTGAGTCAAAGCCGAGTTTGGCAATGATAAGGCAACGCTGCCATGCAATTACCTTGGGAACCTCCATTGAAGGCAATAATTGAAAGTTGTAACATCTGGCTCTGAATCCTCACTTGATGACTTTGTGGAGAAAGAACAGTCTTAGCTGAATGATAAAATATCAGTTCCATATTTTCTGACTTTTCTCTCAAAGTCTTAGCAATATTTAAATATGGCTCACTTAACATTACTGCATGTATTATATAAGATTAAAAAAACACAAGATCTGGTTCCCACAAGTCTGCTATGGAATATATTAACTTACTTGTTACTCAAGAGACTGAAGCCTTATCCTCAAAGACAATTTAGCCTTCTGCATAAAAGCAAACTTAGGCACAATTTAAAAGAAGAAAGAATAAAACAAAAGGAAACAAATAAAGAAAAGAAACCCCAAATTAAAAGAAGTTTTTTGTTTTGGTTTGGTTTGGTTTTGTGTACAAAAGACCCAAACAGTTTCAGTTAGCAATTTCCATGTGCTAGGTACAGCCAGTTTCTTTTTGGTTTTCCTTAATTAACCTGGCTTTTTATCTGGCTTCCTGGAAAAAGTGTTATTAGAGCCCACCCATAACTAGCCCTGAAGGTTGCACAAAAAGCCAGAGGATGCCATTTAAGTAACAGCTCTCATGTCATTCTTCTGGTTTAGCATTACAACTATTTTAAAAACAAACTTTAGGATCCAGAATAGCTCTATTTTTAAAGAAAAGTTTGTTAATAACTTGCTTCTTTGTCAGGATGCAATCTGCAGTTTACTCAGTCTGCAATATTCTCCTGTGATAGTTATGATGAGCCTGAGTTCAATGCTCAGAAACCTTCAATTTTGAAGGAAGCAGGGCTTAGCTGGACAGAAGGGTAGATCAAAAAACTAGCAGCCTATATAATCATTTGTAGTGAGTGAGCAGAGAATACCTAGTGGGGGTATTTTTTTCACTAGGAATTTTGAAAGTGGGTGTACAAGATGAGGAGACAGGGATTGCAGCACACAGAAAAAAATAGAGAACATTGAAGACACACATTACCAGCAGAGCTATTTTTCATGTCAGGTTTTCTTCAGCTGCAAACTCTCAGTGCCAGACCTACTAGCACACTGATTGTCGTGCCTCACCCAGGCACTGGACTACATTTGTAGTACTGTGGTCTATATTTTCCTGACCAACAAGGCCAGAAAGCGGATGGGTTGCACTGGGGAAGCTATGGTTACCAGTACCTCACTGACACAATGAATGATGCAGAGCAAGAAGGCTGTGCTGAGAGACAGCTGTAATTAGAGAGACCTCACTGAGACAGTAACATTCATGCAGCATGGGGGGGAAGACATTCTAAAACAGAAGAGATGAATGCACATAACCCAGGAGTAAATGGCCCGTCTGCAGGGAAAAATATGGCCACTTTGCTAGTAGAGTGTTATACTCCCTAATAGGAACAGATATGTGGAAGGAACTAGTAACAAAAAAAAATTTAACCAGGACTTAGTGATTGAAGGTGACAAAACCAGTCCCCTGCCATGTATGCTAGGCACATAGCTGATGTGTTGCTTCTAAGAAGCATAAGACTACTGAAAAATTGCTAGATCACATACAAAGGAGATCAATTCTTGCCCATGTTAGCGTGCATGGAGAGGAACTGTACAAAATATATAATGATCTTGGGAAGATCAAAAGTGGTTGGAGGGTATGTGAGCAGACATGAAGAGATGGCAGTTATAGGGCTATTCCCATTAATCATTTTAGAGCAGTATCAAAGATCAGATAAAGACATAAGATCTAGAGGTAAGTATAGGCAGTTTTGACTGGAATATGATTAGTTCTCTCAAGTCTGGAGTGGTGTTCCAGGAACACAGCTTCTCAAATAACCTCTCTGGATAGTTAAAGAAGTGGATGAAGCAAAGTCACAACTTGCTGCAGTGTCCTTTGAGAACTCAGGGAGAACAGGTTTGCCTAAGTAAAACAAGAGAAAAATGTCCTCAAGTCCTTGGCTTATAAGAAATAATAACAAACTTAAATAGCTGGACTGACAGTACACTTGATGTTGACAAGATCCTTGCCCCTAAGAAGAATTTTGGGCTGACCTATCACTCAAGATCCTCTGTGAAATCCAACTGACGGTGATAGCTGCAGGGTCTGTGTTCAGTGTTTTTCATTTCTGCATATTTCACATGCAATTTTTCTAACAGTGACATATATTAACATTTGTGCATCACACAACGTATAAGAACTCAGGATGAGTTTGAATGAAGAGATACATAGCATAGGAGAGTGTTAAGAAGTACACTCCTTGTCCCTCCCATCCCTAACCTCCAAAGTCAAACAGAGGCTAATTCAGCTTATGGCATGATTCACAGCAGCCTATGGAGTATTTTAACTTTTGCCAACTGCAGTGTTTCAAAGATGTTTTGGCATGGAGAGACTGCTAAGTGTACCTAAAACAGACACCCCTTTTCTATGTATCCCTCTCTAGACTCACTAACAGCAGTTCCACAGCTCTGTGTCACCAGCCAGGAAAGGAAGTATCAGCTGACTACATGATGTCACCTCAATTTTTCACTTTGATGAGGGCCTGGATGTGCTCCATGACAGCGTGTCAACATTTAAAAAGATAAACCACTGCTGTTGTAGAAAAATGTAAATGGAGATTACCAAATACAAATATGAACCACATAGTATTTATGAATCTCTTATCTATACAAAGCATGCAGGTTTACTTATCACTCAGAAAACCACTTCTTCAGTCTCCACAGAAAAGGATTTGTAAACATTTCTTTGTATGTCTGAATTCCCTTGGATGCGTATCATATATGATTTTTTAATGAAATCACATAAGGTAACACATTAATAAACATTTTAAAGGAAATGTTTTTGGAAAGGCATATCACTGATCTTAAGGTCAATCAGTAATGATAAACTTATAGCGGATTTAAAATAAATGTGTGGTATGAAAACACATACAACAAAAAGAAAATTGAAGATACTTCTCCCAAAGAAATAATACCCCCCCATTAATATACAGTAGGGTGAGTACCCCAAGAATTCAACTAAGTAAATTCCATCCCATCCTGAACTCTGATTCTATTCAATAATCCACAGCATTTATGCATAAAGAAGTCCAGGGGGCTGCGGTTGCCTTGCAAGAGTTCTAGACAGAAATAAATCAGGACTTTGCCTTATGTGAACTGGGATTTGATGTGACCTTCATGCTGCAGACCTGTCAAGCTGTAGCAATGATGAATGCAATCAGACAGCTATTAGACACTGTTCTAATTTAGACATAGCAAAACCTATTGAGTAACGTCAAATAAAACAAAAAGCAAGACTGGAGTGTGAAAGGGCTTTAGTTCCCTTTAGGTAAAATTCAAAGGACTTTGTAACATCAAGGCCTTGGTGAGCTGGGCATGAAGGCCTTGGAAGTGATGAGGCAAACTATTGACCAAATACAGCAGAATCCCGCACAATCCTCAGAGGAAGCTTGAAATTTCTACAGGGATGCTGTATTTTTGCAAAGTTTTGAGCAAGGCAGTTAAAATAATTTTGAAAGTTTGCCTTTCTTTTTTTCCCTTGTCAACAATACCTAAAAGATTAATTCTTAAACAAGAAATGTGTGAAGCAAAGCATAATTTATTTCAATACTGTTTTATCATCTCAGTCAAGACCATATCTATGAAGAACACTGGAACGATTTTATGTGCATCAATACCTACCCAAGCAAAAAGAATTGGGACTGAAAACTTCTCCCCTGAACCTTAATATTTTCAATATTTTAACACATGGCTGAAAATTCTCCCCAAGCCCTTTCAAACCCTTATATAAAAAAGTTCAGGATATAGCCAAGTGTGAAAGATCTGAAACATTTTAAGAGACTACAAAGCTGTAACTGGAATTGTCTTTTCAACTAGACACTGGCTCAGTAACATTCAGTTTCTCTCCTTCACCCTTCTGAACTTTTAAGGAAATAGAAGATGTTTTGAGATTGAAAGCAAATTTCTGCTTATCAGATGTCATCCATTTTTCAGCCTGTTCCAGTCTGGAGTAAGTCTACAGAAAAGTCCAGGTCTAATGGAGGGATTAAATGGAAGTTGGAAATAATTTTAAGGATAAATTCTGTCTGGGACTTAGAAGTGACTTTATGGCTTCAGAAGCAAATGGCTGCTGGACTCACCACATCATCTCCCTAAGCAATAATGGCATAAACCTTAGGATGGAATAAATGTATGTATGGCCAGACTTCACAAAGGAAGATTTGGGAAGGGCTCTCCTCACGTGCCCTTCCAACCTGCCCAGTGGATTTTTTAGCTGAAGCAGAGTGTGCGCAGAACTGGCCCCACTGTTTAACTCCTGAGATCCATTTGCCATGGCCAAATGAGCTTGGACAGTGACAGTGAAGTCCTCAGGACTGTCACAGCCCCCGGTACTAACCGGGGCTGACCCTGCTCAGCATCTGAGATCTGACAGGATGGGATGGCAGGGAGGCTTGAACTGCCAGGGGACGGTCCCCACTGAGACTCGGACTCAGGTCCTTGGGATTCAGAGTCCAGAGTGCTCTCCTTTACACTACGGGACTGTACCAGAATGGAATAAATAACATGATGCCAAATGCACAAAAGAAGATTCAACAACCTATGAGATCCCAAAAGATCAGAAGTGGAGGAAACAGGAGTTGTAATGCTATGAGCATTACCTCCTGCTGGTTATGACAATTCATTGGAGTGCAGAGCAGGTCTACACTGAGCTGACACAGCTGGAAAGTGCACACCTGAAAAGCAGTTGGGCTCATCAGGTCTTCAAAGACATGAGGTAATCTAAACCAGTAGAATCAGTCTCTGTGGGAAAGAGACAGCATTGTAAGCAATTTTGGCTTGAAACTGCCTGAATGATCTTTGAAATGTTTTTACTAAACACTGTCAAACTAGTCAGAACCTCAGCTTAACTACAGGGAGAGTGCAAATCTGAATTTCCTTGTTTCTATCAGAAATTATGTCTCAGCAAAGGACTAATCTGCCTGAGGGCAAATCTACCCAAGGGAGCTTTAGCAGGTCTAACAATCTGTCCATGCTAAATCAATATTATCAGGACTACTAATACAGACAATTTCACTGGGCTAAAAGAAAAAAAAAAATCAGACAAACCTTCTGGAAATTTAGGACAAATTCTACGATATCAAGAAATAGAAACTGCTTTTCACCTGTGAAAGCCAGGTGACACATTGTCTACTTCTGTACTCATATAAATATGATGGTAATTTATATAAACTATAAGGATGGTCCCTGGTGTACTTCTGACCCTTGCACGGTACAGTATGTGAGAATAGTTTCAGTGCAGGAACATGCCAGGAACCATTTCCCAAAGCCTTTCTGCATGCAGATGCCCTGGTTTGGAAGCTAGAGGAACTCCCTAGCATAGTCATAGTCTGTTTTTGTGCCAGGCAGTCTTCTTGTGCTTTGGTGTATGTCTTCTCATTTTTAATTCATGGCTCTAGATATCAAGTCTGGGGAAAAAACTTCCTACTTCTACCCAACACCTCATGAAAAGGTCCTGAATGTTCCTTTATTGATCTCTAGTGTTACAAGAACAGACTTGGACTAGAAAAAGGTCAATTACTCCCTCAGTTGGAATTAGCATTAACTCACTATTTCATTCAGTGAAAGCAAAGTTAAAGCTCTCTCATTGTCCTGAAATTGAGGCAGAGTAAGGTCTTTTGAAAAAACAATAAAGATGTGGTGTGTATGGCAAAAGGCTAATTCCTTTCAAAGAAAATTTCAGTTCAAGCTAAGAGTGGAAACACAATTTGCTATCTGTGAATTCCTGTAAGTGAAATTCTGCACAACCTTCCTTTCTGGGATGACAATTTCTGAAATCTAGGTTTTGATTGATATTATGTCTTGAGGATGAAAATATTACTTAAGATTTATAATAATTGTGAGGGCTGAAGGAAAGAGTGAGGGCTGAAGGAAAGAGAAGTAACACAAACCATTTGATACACTAGAACTTCGTGTGTACAATCTGCTATATTAGTTTACCATTCAATTGTTTTAACATTCTAACTCAAAGCCTTTTATCAAAGAAATTATCAGTCTTAATAACAGTGTGAATTACTGGCAGTTTACAGATTATTCATTTCAGTGGCCATAAGTTCCACTTCCTTTGAGACCTTATGAACTTCAATTGCAGTAGATTTATAGCCCTACTTTGGAAATCATTACTTAAATTCAGTTAGGACTTAATATCTTCTCTTACAAATTTCTAACATTAAGTTGCCTATAGTGAAAGGTTTTTATTATGGAGAAAAAATTTATTAGTTTAGGTTTAATAAGAGCTTCATTTCCACTGGACAGTAAATATGCAGCAGTATCCAGTCTCAGAAGCAGATCACATGACTGCTAATTTCCTGAAAGAGTAGAAAGTTAAACTTATTCTTTTTAGTTCAGAGTTTTCTCTTCTGTTTCAGAAAGTTTAAAAGTATAAACCACATATCATTATCCGTGTAAAAGCAGAGTAAGTTTATGTACTTCATCTGATATTTCAGTACTTGTGCAGTGGAGGGCTGTCAAAGCTCCAACATAGAGCACCATAACTCTCCTTGAGGGCACAGAAGATCATAATTAGATACACTAATGGGTTCAACTATCAGTCCCTTTCTAAAAACAAGAAAAGATTAAAAAGGATAAATGATAATGCAAGATATTACAGTCACAAGGAATTACAGTGAAGGAAATGAGCACAACATACATAACTGGAAAGTGGTGAGATACTGCTAGCCAAGGGTACTGCAGAAATGTTTAATGTTAAGTAAACATGTCGATGCTTGTGCTGAGATATTTGTAAGCAAAGCAGCCGGTCTGGCCGCTTTCCAAACAGAACAAGCAGCATCATATAAGAAATACTCATTTTCCCAGCAGGTGAACTCATATACCTTTCCTGAAAAGCAAGAGATCAAGGGGCTGCATATGAACTTGTTTAAAATATATATTTTAAAAACAATGTTAACTTCTGTTCTACATGCATGCTTTCACAATGACACAACCTTTACATGACCTATACTATTGATAAAAATCTGCACTCTTATTCAATCCTGTTGCTCTGTTTCTGGACGTGGTTTGGGGTTTTTTTTTTTGGGGGGGGGGGGGGGGGTGGGGGGGGGG
>JAWWEV010000115.1:32769538-32860632 GCA_035583235.1 Hafferia zeledoni | reverse complement strand
GGAAGGATAGGGGTGGAGACCAGTGCTTGAGGCAATGGAACTTTTAATGTAATTATTTAAGATCTAGACAGACCTGCATGTTTTGAAGTATTTGAAAATTTTGATTGGAATGGCCAATGCACTATGAAACCAAGTAACTGCTAAAGGTTTCTGAATGCCTTAGTTTTGTTTCTCATTATTTGATTTAAACACAGAATTACAGCTGAATTTTTTTGGTTTGCAATGCTTGATTTAGGAACAAAACATACCACATCCCTAACACAGGAAAGTGTACTTACTAGTAAAGGACCTTGCAAAACTAGTCCTTTTAAAATGATTATTTTAGATACACAGTGAAAAAAATTACTTTTAAATTGTAAATGTAAGCAATTTGATGTGTAGTTTGACTGTAAAATTATTTTTATATAACTGAATATATATCATGCAAGCAATAAAAACACTTCAAACTTGAAGTTATAAATACATTCATGATACAGCTTATAAGCCATACAAAGAAACAAGTTGCTAAAAACCATTGTCCAAAAATTTAACAACAACAAAAAAAAAGGGTCTTAGTAGTTTTTGGACAATTCATAAACATGAAATGGGTAAACTTCTGGAAAAAAATATTATATATTCAAAAGATTGAGCTAGCCTGCATCTATAAAGTAACAGATTTGACTCTGTCTTAGGATCAAGTTTCATAAATTTATACCTCAACTGACTATAATAACTATAGGGTTGTGATGGCTTAGAAATGTCATTGGATGCATAACAGTGTAGTTATCATTAAAGGTTAAACATATTACCATTATCATAACACTAAAATTTTAAAAGCCTGAGAATTGAGGATATTTAAAATAGAAATATTATCCTTAGAATCTCACTGAGAAAGCTTTGTTTACCAATTAGCTGAAAATCTGCACTACCTTAATTTACATTTCAAGTATTAATCAAGATGCCCACATGTGAAAAAGTCTTTCACTTTAGCAAAACTACCTACATACTTCATCTGATGTTTTAATAGAACATTCATTTGTCATTCCAAAGCTCCCTAATCAAATGTTGGAATGCTACCAAAATAGTTCAAAATGTCAGTATGTTTTCCAAATTTTGACAATTATTTCAAATTGATACTTGACTCATTTTTAAGCTATCTTTAGAGGGAAGGTTCTCATCATGCATCATGAACTTGAACTCTCTTCCAGCTATCCATAGGAAAATAATAATTCTCTGCTTTAAACCCCATAGGTTAACCCATGAGATTAAAACCCAGAAATAAGCGTTTGAAGATGTTGCCTCTTTCCCTCCCTTTTCCCCTACTGCACCCTGCAGACAGGTTATGCAATCATGGTATTAGATACATTAAATTTCCTTTCTGTACAATACCAGATAATATTGTAATCCAGCACATAAACCTCAGAAAAAACACAGAATAGAAAATTAAAGCAGTTTTGCTAATATTTACCAAATATAATTACCCATTCTCAAAGTGAATAGTGTACAGCTGAAGACATTTTGCTTGCCATTGCATGCCACACTTGTATTGTTTTCACTCCCAATGATGCCATCAGCACAAAATGCTAAATATTCTAATGGCTATTTCCAATAGGCTATGTTTTCTTTTATCATGTTAAAAGCACTTCAAAACCTGTATTCCCCAAATCAGCCACTGGAAAATTTCAGTTTAATGGAGATAATAATTAATAATGAATTTATAATGCAGTTAGGGTTTGGAGGACCTAATTAAAATTGGGTGCCATTAAGTTCATCATTATCTTGTCAAAATATACAATAAAATGAAATTAAATTCTCTTCCTTCTGGCCATTTTTCTAAAGGATGGGTTTTTAAAGATCTTTCAAAATTTGAAGGACAATTGGGTTCCATCATATCCTTAATGGTCTGAAAGAGATCTGAGAGAAATTTTCCGTTCCCTCCTCCCCTTTATGTTATCCTCACAAGAGACTAGAAATATCCACTTTTTATTTTAAAATACATGCAGGAAAAAAATGTGCTCATTTCTGAAGGCGCAGCTGACTCAGCACTGGTCTCCCCGCCAGACAAAGTCTCAGGAGGCTGTGCAAAGCAAAGGCAACTACAGCAGCACGTGCCAGCGGAGGAGCTTTACTGCTTACTGTTCTGTGCAGGGCTGGGTGTAGAACAGACAGCTAGGAAAAGTGAAAATACTGTCACACACAACATCTTTTCGTTGTTGTGATCTACATTTTAAATTACATAAGAGAACTGTCCACGTTAAAAAGAACACAGCAAACCTCCCACCACAACCCTGTTTTGGTCAACCCAGCTAAGTCCTCTGCTTTACATCTCTATGTGGCTCCAAAAATTGTGTTGCTCCACTTGCGGTGATGTCTAGGACTTCAAACCTGGGATGAGAGGTAAATATTTCAGGCATACCTGAAACTGGCACTACTGCCAAAAAGTTAGTAAATGGAACTGTGATGTGAGAGAGGGGCAGCAAGATAAGTTTACAGAAAGCACAGCTTTGAGAAAAGGAATTTTTCCAGGCAGGAATATTTTGGGATGAGTGCTTCCCAAAAGGCCTAGGCACTATGAAAACAAAACAAATGAAAACACATTATCCTCTGCTGTGTCTGAATAAACAGGAATTTCTTAATAAGTTGACGAGCTCTCCCAAGACAGCCCCACTATGGGGCCACTCTTCGTAGGGGTAAGGGGGGTAATGACAGTCAGAAGAGCTCAGGCACAGCAGCATCAGAAGGCTTGATCAGAAGGCTAGACTTTACTTTTAGTTACAGCTTCACCTTTTATCTGCTCCTGTATACAATATGTCAGCACACTATTGGTTAGTCAGTTCTGCTAGCACACATGGAAACATCCTACTGGTTACAAGGTATTCCAAATTCTACGGGTGGCTCTCTGGTCCTTAAGGTTGCATTCATCAATTACCTCAGGCATGAGGAGATCCACACACACACTGTCATCCCCCACACCCCACAAGCTTTAAGCATTCTTCTATCCAGAAAACTCACAGGAGCAGGCAAGGTGAGTGCTTTTCAACTGGCTTTTCAGTGAAGTGCTATCAAGTATTTTCAATGATAATACTGAATAGAATCTCCATGTTGTACAAATGTATTACAGAAAAAAACCCTCATGATATAGTTGATTCTGATGAGGACGAATACAATTGGTGTGTATAATGCAGTCCTAGACTTCTCAAGGGACTGAGTGCATAAAGAAACTGCAATAGCATTGCTAAATGAATTGGTTTCTCCTATCCATTCTCCTCTCAGCCATGTCAATCCAACCACTTGTAAATGTGATTATTGAAAGATCCAGATCGCATACCTTTGCCTGCTTTGCTTTTTAAATAAAATAGTGACTTGGTTTAGTGGATGAACTTGGAAAGAATTGTACAATCAGAATTGAAGAGGTAGTAAAAAAAGTGCAAGGGTAAGAAAGGGGAAAGGGTACATACAAATGACTTGAGATGTATTTACTACTGAACACATCACTCCATCTAAGTTTATCCTTAAAGTAGGGGGTCCAGGAGAGGTAAGAGTTAAAGACTTAAGTGAAAGGTCACTGTAAAAGTCATCATGGATGAAGAAAGGCAGCAGGAGAGCAACAGAGGTCTGGTTTAAGTCAAGCAATGCAATAAAACTAATACAGAATGAAAATACGACTCTTCACTGCTAGGAGAACAAACTTTTCCTTCCACATATATTCTTTTCAATCCTGCATTTCAAAAGGAATTTTCACATGCATTTAAAATCTAATCACAGAATATTCTTCACTCCAGATTCAGTGCGTTTGGAAAAAAAAAAAAACCAAAACCAAAAACCCCACAACCTTCCCCCCCGCCCCCCCTCACTTAAACAATGTTTAAAAAAAGAATGATCAGCAAGAAGCAGAGAAAAGACTTAATGCCTCAAGACAATAACGAGTATCAGAGGTATGGGTGTGCAGTGTGAAGACTAAGTCCAGAACATGAAATACATTCATTTCAATAATAATATTTTGAAAGCATAAAAGGTGCAAGATTAGGCATGTGCAGGCAACTTCTGCCTGCCTGTCATTTTTGGCTCACAGCTAGAAACCTCCAGTGATGTGGTGGGTGTTATGTCAGGAGGGCAGTACACAAAGAGAAGGCTGATTTGAGTAATGAGGGTAACTTTAACAGAATGAACCGGGGACTAAAGAGGTACATTAGCATTCTGACTCTGCCCCACTCCTCCACAGAATGAAAGATTTATTTGAGAGAGTGAGAATATTATAAATTCTTTGGCTGCTGTAAGGATATCTGGCTTCTTAGCAGGTATTTGATTTACTTAAAACTCATCAGAATGAATAAAGAAACTGAATATTTGCCCTTAAATCTGAATACTATGTAAAATATTGTGTCACACTTGACTGGGGCATTCTATTGTCATGTCAGCTGCAAAAGAATATTTCAAAATATTCTGAGATGTCACTGCTGCAAAGAGAACCTTCAATTTATCAAAGAATCATAGAACAGTAGGGGTTGGAAGGGATGCTTGAAGATCACCTCGCCCCACCCCCCTGCAATGACCAGGGACATCTTCAAACACATGAAGTTGCTCAGAGCCCTCTATAGCCTAACCTTGAACATTTCCAGGGGGATGGCGCATCTACCATTTCCCTGGGCAACTTATTCCAGTGTTTTACCACCCTAATTCCAAAAAATATCTTCCTTATATCTAGATTAAATCTACTCTCTTTTAATTTGAAAGAGAGGTTTAGTTTCTTCCATTGTGTTTGTGTTCTGCTTTGTTAAGTGGAAAACTGTTAACAACCATTTCTTAAATTAATACTGCTAATATTGCTGTCCATATTAGAGCAAATTAAGAAATACTGTTTGCTTCTTAGAACACAGTGTGCAGCAACAGCATTCTATTTTATGCACTCCACTTGTAAATACCTTGGCTTCAGCTCTTCTCTCAAATATTGTAGTGTTGAAAGACAAATAGTAAGGCTAAAACTCAAATTTAAGAGATGTCATTAAAGCTGTCACAGGTTTAGTCAATACTCATGTTGAACTTCTTGTGCATGAAAAAGTGTATTGGAAAGGCAGTGTAGAAGACTGGTAATTCAGGCTACCAGAGAGAAAATTAATGCTGGACTCCTAGAAATTTCAGTCTCCGCAAACTTAGGGTTTTTTTTTTTTTTCTTCCTTTCCTTTGACCAAAGAAAAAGCTGGACTAGAGATGTAAACTCAGCTTTATAGCTTAACCCTACCTACAAACTATACATCAATACAGAACTAATTGTGCATAAAATTTAAATTCTATTGCACTGCTACATAAAAATAGAAAATGCTCCAATAGTATAATGGCTGGTGCTGAGCTCGACCCAATCAGGGTTGCCCAGGGCAAGTCATACAATATAATTACTTCTTACATACTCAAACTTCTTTCTTTCACAGCATTAGTTTTACGATGCAAATGTAAGACCATCTAGAAGATTAAAGCAGTACTCGTGTCTTACCTTCAGTAAGTGTAATTAAAGATATTTAAAATTTTAGTTTGGAGGAATGATTCTAAAGCAACAAAGAGTTAGACATTGCCCTCAACTTAAATTATAAAATAAATATTAGAAGAAAGACAAAAAATGCTTTAGTTCATTATGCTCACTCACTCTCTTTTTTTAGCCTTTCCTCTTTGAGCAAGAAGTGTTTATTGTCTAGATGAAGGTAATGTGGAAACGGGACTATGGATGAGAAGTGCTTGTTTCAATAAGGGAGGCAGAAGTGCTGAATATTCATTGCCCTGCAACCTGTGCATTTATTTTGATGACTGTTGTAGTCGCATTCTGATTAGGTAGCATCCATACTCACCCTACACAACTGTGACTGATGATGGAAAGTGCTGAAACAATAAGTGAGCCAGACTGGCTGTGTCAGCAAGAAACCAGCACAGAGTAAAAGCCTGTGCAGGGAAGTGCTGGGATAAAAGGACAAAAGGGAAAGTGCTACTCACAATCAAGTGGGATGTGGAACTGAAGAGCTTTGATCTAGCACCCTTCTGTACAATCCCAGGATTTTTTATGACCTGCCTGGGGAGAGGGTTTATTCCAATGCCAAATGGACTGGCTCCTTCAGCAGTAACAAGGGATTTTAAAGCCTCTTCTATCAAGCCTATACTCCTGACTGGTGAAAAGACATAATGGATAAGGACTGCTATCCTAATAATCCCTACTGAATATTAACAGTTTTTAATGAACCCATGCAAAATGCACTCTGAGCTCCTGGCTGTTACTTTGGGTTCTCTGGCAAAGAAATGTTATATATGTACAAGGAAATGACTTGTGTGATACAAGTCTCAGGAAAACAGGAAAATGTAAGGATGGAAATTTCATTCATGTTGTTTGAGCTGAAATACTGAAGAATCCATTTTTTAATAAAAAAAACGGTGAAAAAAATCTTCAGGAAAGGCTGTGATAATTCCAGGAAGAATGCCAACATACAAAGTGCTGTGGTCCTTATCCAAGAAATCATCTTTCTTTTCTGCAAAGAACTTGTTCTGAATATTTTCGAAATTTAAAAGAGGTGTCCAAATCCTTCTGAAGCTAAAAGGATCACAGGGACTGAAACAAACACACAAAAATTGGCAAAAGCACTTAGGTACTTTGTTTAATGTGATCTTGACATAGCTAGCTTTTATCTGGATTAGGTTGGCAGATTTGAAAAACCTTGTCTTTTTTTTATTTATTCTCTAGCCTTGTTTACTATACTAATGTTAATACTTCAAATTCCTTCTTTGTTAATCTACCAAGTGATAACTGGATGCAAATCAACAGGGCTCTCTCCTCAGATCTCAGTACAAGTAAAAGATAGTTAAAAAACCATTAATACTTACACAAAATACACTGTCTTTTACTAGTAAAAAGGTGGATATATTTCAGATTAAATGGCTCTTGAACAAAAACACTACCTAAAGATCAAATGAAATTAGCTATGTGAAACATAGCTAATGTTTTGTGATGATTTTTCTATTAATATTGTGCAAAAAAGAATTAAACAGAATTTAATTCCATAATTTTCTTACAGTTTTTATTTCAAGTTAATAACATTTTTATATATTTGATGGCCTATAATATTCTTTTTTGTTTCCATCAATTTCAAAAGGAATTATAGCTCTTCAGGCCTATTATTTTCTCTTACTTCTCAGAAAGTGTAATAAAATATTCATCAAACTATACTGACAAACAGAAAGGGACTAAAGCATTTCATAATATATCCTGTACAACATATAGCTCTTCGTTCCCTAAACTCTAGTGAAAGAAAGGGACTAAAGCATTTCATAATATATCCTGTAAAACATATTGCTCTTCATTCCCTAAACTCTAGTGGAAGAGCTAATAAATGAAAGCTGGTACTGAATTCCATTAGCATGCTTTATGTAGTTTTGTTCCTTCTTTCTTCTCTTCCCAACATACAACCTCATATAGGAAAGAATCTTTCCCAATATGCTCATGGAGATATGAAATTAATTAGAATTAGGATTTCTATCCTTTCACCTACTTCTCTGTAGACTTCGGTAGTGATCTCACTCCCTTGCCTTTCACTTGGTTTTGAAACTCTTCCCCATTGCAGGTACTGCTGTGTTTCTCAACTTCACTCCCTTTTTGATGCTGTTTTATATAATTCTTATAATTTTTAGTTGTTAACCTTCCTGAGTCAAAGATGGAATAGGATAACTGTAAATCAGAGAAAATCATAATGTACCATAAATGCTTGTAAAGGGAAGACAATGTAATTTACCTTGTGCTATGTCACAGTGTATCTGATCTCTGGCCTAATTCTATAAACATTTAATCAAATCATCTCTAGATACGTCATTCCAGTGGCTTAACTATGAGATTTCTAGTAAAGAAAAGACACATCTAAGAAGGGTTTTATGGAAATGCATCTTAGATAAGGCTTTAGACAGGAAAGGATACCACAAAGTAGAAGAAATGAGGACTTTTTAGGAATTTTAAGGTCCCCTTGGAGCATTAGGGGCAGCATGCCTGCTGATGTAATTGGAGTAAGAAAATGTGAACATACGTTTCTATGCCAGTCCAATAGAAAACAATTACATTTTAAGAAGACAGTCTCAGTTGTTACTAAGTATTCCTACTGACCTAAGTCTGGTGGCCTTACCAGTTAATACAATTCCAGTTTGACAGCTGGCTTGGATCTAGAACCATGAGCATCTCTTCTTTCCCAATACAAAAATTATGCAGATCCACCCTGACATTTTCTTGGCATTATCATTAAACCCCAAAATATTTTTTCTTTTCTATTCAGGAGTTTATTATTCTGTTATGCCATTGGTTTGGTTAACAGGGTTAAAAACCAGGATGTGCTAAAAAGTACAGCTGTATAGGTCCTCTGTTTTGTTTCAATGAGGCTTCACAGTGAATCATAATAAACTTTGTGGATCATCTAATAACAAAAATCTCAGAAGATTGTTCTTTTGCTTTTCCAGCAATGAAAGGGCATGTGAGTCTGAAGCCATATGGTATAGAAAAGGTAAACATGAGCTCTTACATGCAAAAACGCACTACTATGGGTATTTAAGTTCACAGGGATGAGGTTAGTGATCCTGGGAAAAAAAGCAGTGATTTCAGCTTTGTATACAACAGCTACAAAACTAACACTGAAAAATTCACATCTGTGTCCCTAGTCTTAAAAAGAAGTTAAGAAGCTGAATAGGGGGGAGAAAAGATCTGTAGGACTGATCCAGGCCTGAAGAAAATGTCTTACAGTGATGAAGACTTTCATCTGTTACACTTACTGAAAAAGAAGATTGAGAAATGACTTGATTACAAAGGGTAAGTATCTTCATCTTAAAAACCTTAAACCAAAACAAAAAAACCCACCCTGGATTGTACATGATACAATAATCTAGTGGAGAAAAAATTAATGAGAATTATTGCTGGAAACTGAGGACAGTCAAATCCAAATGAGGATGAAGCAATGAAGCACAATTTATTTTGTAAGAAAGCGGTTGATTAATCTCTTAATAACTGGCAAGAGAACTGGAAGTTCCTTTGTGACTTTCCAATACAAATCCAGTGTCTTCTGGAAGGTGTGATTTTGCCAAATAGTTATGCTTTTCCAGATTATGGGATTTCAGCAGAAATACACATTCAAATGTGCAAGATATGATGGTATGTGACATGCAGGATATCAGACAAAGATATTTACTCATGCTCACTAAATTACAAATCTATTAAATCAGAATACTGATCTGTGTGGCTACAGTTCAAACATTGTGGTTTGGAAGCTGATGGGCACAGAAGATTCTCTAGCAGTGAAACTACTGTGACTCAGCTACGTAAAGGAGAAAAAGATACAAGAAGTCCAGATTTCTCTGATAAGCATGGATAAATTGATGCAATTGATTATATAAAAAGTTTTTGTACTATAGTAGTATGAGATAGAGAAAAGCAGGACCTGCCATACCCTGCTGATTGGGAATCTAGTTTGCTGGTATAACAAATATGTGAATGGTTTGTGCTTCAAAGAAGAGAAAGCATTTTTAATTGGCTAAAAGGTGATAAAACATACTGTCTTGTTATGTGTTAATCTGTCAGACTGAAAAGTCTTTAAACTGCTGGGAAAATGTAGTGAAGCTATTTGAACAAGATATTTTGAGGCTAGGATATTCTTACACAAAGGCTTTGATAAGATACAAGTACAGTCAATGTAATCACAGAGGATTTCAATAAAATATTGAATTAAATAGGTTACTGTGAATTAAATGATGTACAGATACAGAAGGAAAGAAAATGTAAATATGTTGCTCTTTAACCTTTGAAATAAAGCATACAGTATGTATTTTGAAACATTTATCATTTAGACTGTTCTGTTTCTGTAAGGACACGTTGAAAAAATAGCTCTTAAAAATTGTAATTTTGCCAGTTATTGGTTATCTTGTTCTGTCAGGTCAAAAAAACCCAACTATATGAAAGGATTAATAAATTAGTAGCAAGATCTGGCTACTTAGGCATTATAATGCTTCTTTGGCCTTATAAGAAGAGAACATTAACTCTAGTTCCTGATTTCCCCTTGAGTTTGCTTGTGGCTCTCTGCATTAATTTTACCATGCCTAACAAGAGTTGAGTCTGACAAAATTACCAACTTCAGGATAATCTGATGGTAAGCAGTCTATTTTACTAATGCCCATACTGGACAAAAAAAATCTCCTTTACATCAGTGATGCTCCTGACCCCTAATTCTGCCAATCTATATGGGATAATTTGTCATTACTACTAATAGTTCATCTGCAATCAGGCATCTCTGAAGACTTGCAAACAGAAGAAATAGTTTAAAAATAAAAGCATTTGCACAAGATTAAAAGGAGAATTTAAATTACAAAATATGGTGCAAAATTATTCACATATATTATTCTGAAAACCATAGAGCAAAGGCCCACCCAACTTTAGGCTATTAAATGGTGGTACTTTTTTCTTTTAACAAATTCAATTTGAGCTTTATACTATATTTTATTTCCCCTTTCCTGTTTTTAGTCAAGTTTAGGATTTGTTCTCTTTAATGTGCTTGCAGTAATGAAAATGGGCCCTGCAAGGAGCCACTGTCGCCAAACTTATGTGCCACATTTGAAAGGCCTGAATTTAAATGAAAGGTAAAGAAAGATAAAATGCAAGAAAGACAAAATACCAAACGATTGTTTCTATTCAAAAGTAGTTGGGCAAGTTTACTTGAAGTACTCACAGTAGCCTTCATGAATATGCAATCCCACCTTCACTATTCATGGACTGTGTTTACTTTTTACTGTTTTCAAACCTGCAGCAATTTCTCCCTGGTTTGCATGTTACAGTAAGTGTAAGCCTTCTGGCTTCTCCTGTGCTGCAGTCTGTATTGCAGTGATATGTAAGAGCATATTTCTAAAAAACATTTCTTAAAAATTAATTGGGAAAATAGTGAGAACCAAGGTTAGATACTGTAGAAGCAATAATATAACCCCTTTCAGTGACTCAGACTATTAGCTTGTCAGAAGACTTTGGGTTCATTCTCAGCGATACTGCCCAGCATAATCAGAGCTAGAGAAATAGACTCACTGAGAAAAAGAAAAAAAAAAAAAAAGCATGGAACATATTGATTTGGTTGGAGAAAATGGAATTTAAATCTAACATTTGCTGTGTTTACTCTAATTTCTACAATGCTCCTGTGTACAGTGCCACATTATTTCACTGCTGCATGAGCTGGAAAGCCATTTTCTTTCTTCATCAATTACTGTAACACCTGCATATTCACTCAAAGCTGATGGAACATCCATTCATTATTGCCCTAATACTTCAGTAAGTCTATTTGTGTGGAAAGCCAAAGAGCTTCACAAATGAAAAATACACAAGACAGCTTGTTAAACTCCAAAAAAAGCATAATTTCCATATTTCCATGCCCACATAGACAGCCCTAAAGTTTTCTAGGCACAACCCAGACTATTTTAAACAATTGCTACTAAACTTCCTGACTTGCTGGAATAGTAACATATGTTCCAAATGGGACTCATTTCTGTTGTGCTTTATCCCAGTTCTGCTGCATAGTATGGGCATTATAATAGTGAGGACAATTTCCACAGAGGGAAATTGTGTCAAATCTCAATCTGCTACAGTACATTAAATTTTGTAGGTTTAATGCTGAGTGCTGTAGACACTAGCACAATTTTCTTTGAGTTGTTATTTAATTGGACATAAAAGTGTTAATATTTTGACTTGATGAACTTGCTTTTTGCTTTCAGGAAGAGTTATGAAAAGTTACAGTGGTACATTAGTTACAGTAATTTGGGTTTGGGACACCAGCAGAAACAAATAAAATCCATTAACAGAGCCAATAACTATAACTGAAGCTAATAAAAAGGGCTAAAGGCAATTTATAAAAAGGAGCCTTAAATGTCTACAAAAGAAAGAAAATTTAAAGTGATCATAAGAGTAACTGAAACAATGTTGTTTTCCAATGTTTTTAATTTTAAAACACTTAGCAATATATACAAGTGGGGTAATGCAGAAATTGCATTCATTTTCCTTGGTTCTATACATTTATTTACTTAAAATGTTTTAAGACTTTTGATAACAGGCAAACATGAAAAATAAATCACTCCAGAAAAACTGAGACTTCCCTATCGTTCTGAGTCTATATCCAGCTCCAAGTTCTCTCTTCTTTTTAATGGTGGAATAACTATTGATGTGTAATTAAAAAAAAAAAAAACAAAAAACAAAAAAACAACAAACTATGTCGTTGATAAGCATGATTCTCTGTACCATTTTCTTTTTCTCTCTCAATCATTTGCAGGCAGAGCTATACCTTGAGACATTTGACCTTATGAGAATATTTAAATTTTTCTGAAATTACATACTTTGAGTAGCATCACTACCTAACAGACCCTAAGGAACAATGCTCAGGACACCACTGTGAAAACACATCTGCAGATCTTTATGAATAAAAGGAGGGACTGCAGAAGGGGGAGAGGACTACACAATAATCAGTACTTTAAACGTGAATAAGAAAACCTCATTTATAAATAAGTACACTACACACCATTGGGTTTGTTGTGTTGGTTTTTTTGTTTGTTTGTTTTTTGGTTTTTTTTCCTAGAATGAGGAAAGCAACATACTATCCTGTTTTCACTAGATCTCAGGTGAAAACAGCATGACAGGTGACTCGGAAACAGACTCAGAGACACTGCTGGATACATATCATTAGTGAGAAGACATATGGCTTTGCATTCCACACATTATCTGGAAATGATTCAAGACACTATGGGTTACAGAAAGCACTCTAATGATATGATGTGTGCAGTCAGTGGAACCAAGCCATTAGCAAAACCAGCCACCACACAAATTTATGGGCCACTTAGGCTACTGCTTCTTGGCTGTGGGTGGGATACTTTATTTCCCAAGGGAATTAAAGAAGAGTAACATTTTATCGCTCTAGGGAGATTCAACCTGCAGTATACAATCAAAAATAGTCATAGCTAGAAGCAGGTTCTAGCACAGGAATTCTTCACCATTAAACAACAGGCAAATTTAGTTCTCTGCTCCTAATCGTCAGTGTCAAAAATATCTGTGTGGGCCTATCAACACAGAGAGGATAAAGCCCAGTAAGCCAGAGCATGAAGATGCAGCAGATCTATAAACACTCTTGGTCCATTTTGGCCACCAAGTACCTTACTCCTTTTGAAAACTGCAGTAATGTGCCTCATGCAGATGTAGTTCTAGTGTATGGGCCAACAAGTTACCACAGGGAAAAGCTGACAGGGAACATACAGACTGATAGCTGTCAGGCAGGTAATTCCCCACTCCATCTGCTCTTACTTTAGGATAAAGTCACCTTAACCATATTTCATAAATATTCATAACATTTCATCATTACAGGCCCAGAATGTTCCTCATGCCATCCAGTTAAAAGCGCAGATTTTCTAATCTCCAGCAGGGTTCGGGAAAATGGCAGCCCTTCATCTACTTGGTGAGTGGGCTACTGAAAGCATACTTGAGGAGGTTTCAAATTACAAGCTTTTCAGCTTTTAATGACCAAAGACAAAAACTGAAGAGAAACACAATGTCACGGCTCAAACTCATCTTTCCCATTATTTTCATGGTACAAAACTGACTCTTTGAGTCAGCCTATTGCTCTGAAAGGAACAGAAATTCCTTCAGGAACAGGAGCTGAAAATGACAGCAGCACTTAAGACAATAACAGTATTTCTTTACACATATTAGAATGACTGAAGGCTGTCAGCTTCAGACACTATCTCATCGTTTACAGCTCTGCCCTTTATCGAGAGATATTTGTCCTTTACCATAGCAAGACAAAGGCAAAGAGCAAGGGGGAAATTACTAACTTTTAAAATGACATATTTAAATCTGACACTACACTAAAAAACCCCACAGTTTAATGACCTAAGCTGTTGCCACAGAAAAATCACCATCAGAAGTATCAGCCTACAATTTTAATCTATTACTACATGATGATACCATACTTTTGGTTCAGAGATCTAACACTTAAATAAGATCCCTATATCTATGCTCAGTTTTTCAATTACTGGTTTCTAGCCTAGATAACACTTCCAGAGTACCTTACTTTAGAAGAGGTCAGAAAGCTAAAAAAAAAAAAAAAAAACCCCCAAAAAAACAACAAAAGCAAACCACAAAAAACCAGCTATCATATTCAGTGCAATTCTAATTTCCGTTTGCTAGACATAAAAATGGTGGAGGCAAAGTGAAGTGAAAATAGGTCCCCTAATCAGGGTGTCCTAAGATGAAGACAGCTGGAGAGCCATCACCCAGCCACAGCTGGGAAGCTGTACAGGAGGAGGCAGTACTATAGGCTTGCTATTACATCCTGGTATGATTTTATCATAGTCTTTCACTTACTGTACCTTAAGGGAAACATATGCCCAGTTCTATAGGAAAGCATCATCATAGACAAGAATTTTGTTTTGACTCAGTGTGTTAAAAAATGGAAAAAAAAAAAAAAAGAAAAAAAAAGAAGAGAAAAAAAAAAGATAGAGAGACCTCAGTAACCTGATAGTTTCCACTGTAGAGGTTTGGGAGACACAGAAAATTTTCCCTTGTGCTTTATGTATATTAAGTTAGCCTAAAAGCCATACTATAGTTTTGTAGAAGTGAATCTAATATGAAGAATTAGTGACTCTGCTACAGTTAAGGGGATTTGCTAATTGTACAAAAGATTGTTTTCAAGTTTCAATTTTTCAGAAAATCCTGACTCATACCATTACGTTTTTATACCTCCCAGGGTATAAACGGTGAAGTTAGTTTTAAGATCTGGCTCATCTGAGTAAGAGAGCTCTTCAGCACAGGGGATAACACAGATTTTGCTTTGGTATTGTTCAGTATGCTAGCATTAAATAGAGGTAAAGTAAAAGATTTCACACTGAATAATAGACACACTTGCCAGTACAGTAGGTCAGTAGAACTCACAGAGAGAAGGAGGACACTGAGATGAATTGAGCAATTCACAGCTGCTGGAGCCTTGTTTCAAATCATATTTATTTCTACTAGATGTTTTCAGCTAGGAACATCAAGGTATAATTAAATGGCCACTTCATGTCTTCTGATACATTCTATGCCACACACACCAGGTCTAATTTTGGGGCAGGACACTAGATATCTAATGTCCTACTCCTTGTCCACAGCTAATGTCTGCATTTAGCACTGTTCTGCACGCTTTGCAAGCTTACTACAGGCATGGAACAGCAAGTAACTGTCTAACCACCCTTCCATCTTAAAACAGCTTGAAACAGAGAGAAGAGGTGTGGAGTGGGCTCCTTTTCAGAGTTCCAGCCAGCATACAGAGGCACCCATCATTCCGTTTACTCCATTAAAATCTTTCCCTCTTTATTCTCTTCGAAGATACTCAGCCAGTGGGGCTTTGACATATAACTTACCCTTTGGCAAGAAAACAAAAAGATCTTGTAAGTGATAATGAATTAACCTACATAGCTCTTCCATTGTTCAAAGGACTCCTGGAGAAAATGGGGAAAAACTGGGCAGTAGTAAATGTGAAGCCAGACAATAACAAATGAGAATGTGAATGTCAGAGGGAAGTGCACCTGGTAATATCTCCAGCCTTTTATAAGGAAATCAACTGTGTCCATAAATCCAGATGTGAAGAGTTAAAGATATAGACCTGCAATATCTGCAACACATCTTTTCAGATCTATTTGTTCAGAGCAATGACAAATGAAAAGATTCATTTAGAAGAAACCAAGTTCCAGTCTGTCAGCAGACTGTCAGGAAAAGAACAGAGAGAAAGATCCTATCCCAATGTTATTCCTCTGATACAGAAAAAAAATAAAAAAAAAATGAAAAGCTTGGTCTCACTAGCCTTACCAAAACCAAAAACCCAAATAGATCTTGGATAATCAAGAAATCACATAAATGGTTAACAAATTTGGAAGCAGACAATGTCCTAAGGGCAGAGATAAAAGCAAGTAAAAGCAGCTGAGCCAAAATTCAAGAAAAATACTAGAGAAAAGCAGAAAGGCTATTTTTGTTTGTCTGTCTTGGTTTTTTTACCATTCCAGGGTTAAAAAACCACACATTTGTTGGTCTTCCCATGTTAGATACCTCTGTTATTGTGAAATTGCATTGCTTACTAATATATTAACAAAACTGTTATGCTGTTACACAGAAGCTGAAGTATGACTGTTAAATTCGTGTGTTTATATTTTGGTACTGAGAAGTAATTTACAAAACAGCAACAAGCCTAAGGGAAGGCTACAGTTAAAATCCAATATTTGATGCAGACTACCAATTTATAGATAACTTGGACTGCATATATTAGAATCTTAACTTAATAATACATAAAAAATGTAAGACTACCTAATATACTAAATATTATTGTGTTAATATAATTATGTACTGTATATGACATTATATATCATTATGTCACTCTGTCAAACTTCTTATGAGATCAAAATCTCTTTGTTGCTTAAATGAACTGTTTAATGCATGCGAATTTCTTGAAAAGGAAAAGAATAATAAGTAAACAGACTGCAATAATCTAATACAAACAGATGATTAGTGAGGCCCTCCAAGAAAGCAAAGCAGTAACTTCACATTCTTTTGCTAAACAAGATATTAGTACTAGAAAAAAAGGAAAAGCCACAGAACTCCTGGTGTCTACAGTAGCATTTGGGTTATTGCAAATGGCAAAATGACCTATTTTTCCACATTAGGAAGGGTTATCATTATTATCAATAAATATTTGAATACTTATTACAGTCAAAATTTTTAATTACCTTTCCTACTTGATGGAAAGAAGAATATGTCTCCTGAAAAGAGGAAAGTCACTTTAACAGCTATCACTCGACTTACCTTTGCCATTAGAATTAATTTTGAGACATAATCTTCACTCACCCCTCACAAGGGCCCATAAACAATAGTCATGTTGCCATCAGACTGTTGATAAGTCCCATCTGTGAACCAGTTCTAAAACACTATCTAGAATTCAGGACTGAAATTAGATATATTTTGTCCTTCAAGAGGTACACAAACAGTTTATCATATCAGAACAAAATCTTTACAGCACTCTGCTCCAGCTAATCTCCTTCTTCATCACTGAGAAGGGTGAAGATACAGAGATAGAATTAGGATGACACAGTGAAGAAGGCATATATGTGATTTCCTAGTCTACACAAATTTAAATTTGCATCATTAAACTCTATATTTTTTCTTTGTGTTATAAGCTCCTCCATTTTTGTTCTACAGATTTTTGAGTAGAGATCACACTTCTGGCAGAACTCCAGGTAGCAGTGGTGACCCCACATTCAAGCAGCTTATCCCAGCAAAATCCAAAACCTGCTACTCTCGGGTAAGATTCTGACAATTGTTGTAAGCCAAGGGCTAATCTGGTTAACTATCATTATATTTTCCTTTAGAAACACAGAATATCCTCACCAGACTGCTGGCATGAACCTCTGATGACTACTAAAACAGAGCAGTCTGTGTGTGTAGACAGAAGCACAAGAACTGGTTTAACAATTCAAAGAAATATATGCACTTTCACAACACCAAAACATACAAGCTAACAGTGGACCATTGAAATTAAAAAAAAAAAAAGAAAAAAGAAAACAAACAAACCACAAAAACCCAGATTAAGTTTAACAATCCTCTATACAATCTTGTCGTTAATATAGATTAGGGGTAAAGTTATGAAAGCTGTGGAAGAACTAAAACTTGATTGTGCCTAGTTGGGCACTAACTTGGCTAAGGGTCCTGTTTTTTGGGGTCTCTCAAGGCATCAGGCTGAAAAAGCCAATACAGAAAGAAAAACAAAAAGCTCTTTAACTTTCAGATGCACACCAGGTGACCAGACAAACTCTGTAGCGACTTGTCACGTAGGATCTCTCTGCTTCTAACTCTTGGATCAATTTATCAGCTACTAGAAGCTATACTGGACAGTTTTTTTGTATTGCTAGGTGGGACACGCAAAGGCATATGTGACATAGAAAGCCCTCTACAATTTTTTCCAAGGATATCCCAGTTTTTTTACTCAGGCTCCTCTGTAGTCAAGCGCTAAAACTTAAACTGGCCAAAGAGATTATTATTTTTAAAGAGTAAGGCAATCCTCTTTCATGAGGCTAAACCAATGTTTTTAAAGTTAGAGGCCTATAGACAAGCAACATTATCCATTAATAGACCTGAGTTTTCAATGCTTCATGATGTCTAACAGTTCAATAAAATAGTGAAATTAAAATATTATAAATAAAATTTGTTTTACAAAGAAGTGTTTGGATGCAAGATATACACAATGTATATTTTTCTCTTTTATTATTAGTAATCATTTTTTGAAGTAACATGAAAACAGGATACACTTTAAAGAGCTCACCTACTCCTGCCTATTTTTAAATACATGAAATCAAAATGACATTCTTATGACATCATAAGTAACCAGTTATTTGCATCAATTATTTGTATCAATTGCATTTAGCAAAATAATAGGTTGGACACTTAAAATTCAAACTCTCCTGTAAGTAATCTTGTCCTTAAAAGTAGGTGAAACAAAGCCAGAGAAGGCGTGTGCTTGTACAATCAGAAGAGTTGGTAAAGATACAGGATATTTTCCTGTGTCTGCCATGAAATGCCAGCACATTAAGAAGATACATTAAGATGTAATGCCAGTACATTAAGAACTTTCTGTGTTATAAATTAATACAAAGACTGGGAGAAATGCTCCTTCCATTTCAACTCCATTATTCACTATTCAATTGCTGCACTGTATGTTTTTCAGCTTAATGGGATAGAAAACTCCAATCTGTGCTCTGTTTTGAGGTTTCAAACAGATAAGTGGAGTAGGATTAAAATAATAGGAAATAACTGAACAATATTTATTTCACATTCTTCACTTTTCATATAATGAAAAATAGCTTGTGCATATATATTTTACTAAACTGTTCTTTGTAGTAGGTCCATGTTTGATCAGCCTAACCAGTGTGGTGTGAATTACTTCCTCTTTGATTAATTTTAATATCTTCCAATGCTTCTCAACTCCCTATCTCTCTTTTAAAGAGCTGCACTCTAACCTGTGCAGATACAAATTTTGGGTAGATTTAATCTTTACACTACATTGCAATTAGAAAGAATTGTGATGCTACTGAACATGAAGTGCTTCTGAACTGATCTGCTGTTTCTGATACCGCTCCCACATTTTCTCTCCAGGAGGTACCAACAGTTTCTCACATAGATGCCCTTGAAAGGGTTTCACTTGGAGCTCTTTAAAAAGAGGTCCTCAGCCATTTTCAGAGTGACATTTGCAGCAAGTGATGTAGGTATCTCAGCCTTTCTTTGAAGTTGCCAAGAGACTTAAACAGCTCACACTACAAAACAAATTAGACCCTCTAGACATTATTTAAAGACAAACTATTATCTTATCTAAATCCACAGTTCATAGCTCTTTATTAGAGTACCTATAGAATGAAGCTTTAAAATCATTTAGACTATTGTAACTAAAATTCAGCTTCCAAAAGACAATTGCAATTCTTGCAATATTTCCCTTAGCAGCATTTTCTATTTTAAACATCTGTTAAAAATCAGTAGCATTAATTTAATGGGATAATCTAGCAGGGCTCTTTCGAAATTAATCAAACAAATTAGTATTAAGGAGTTTTAACATAGAATGAAAAGAGCTGATTTGAATACCATGCATTGAAGCAACAAGCAAATCTGCACTGGGGCAAATAATTTGCAGCAAATACGTTTCCATGGTGCAAAGCACATTTAGGGTCTTACAGCTGACATGTGCTCATAAAGTGATAAAGGGAAGTCCTATGTCATGAGCTGAGATATGCGTCAAATAAATAATTGGCAAAATAAAAGCCTTTCCGTCCTTCCTGCACCTTCCTCTGTCAATGAGGAAGTCAAATAATTGCATAATGACAAATGACTGAGACATGCTGTTCCCAGACACTCATAATGGCTCACATAATACTGTGATGTGCTGCTGTACGATTCAGCCAATGGAACAAACAGCAGGGTGATGTTATTTCAATCCCGTTGTAGAGAATATCTACCTGACACACTCATCCTTGACTTAAAATAAAAAATACATATATTGCAGTTATACTCAGTGACCACTTTGTAATGCAAATTCTCAAACCACAAAGTTTCAGATGTGGTATCTAATACTGATAAGACAAACAGTGACAAGAAATTTTAAAATGTCATCATATTCAATGTGTATCAGCAGTCAAAATTGCAGTCTGCCTGCAAATATCTGCCAAATGTGAAATGCACAAGCAAAATCTCTTGTGAAATTTCCAATTTTCTAAGTTAAAAATAGGTAGAAGTACTGTAAGGAAAGGCCTCTCTCAATCTGACACATGCAATTCCCTGTATTCTTGCTCCATCTTTTAATGAGAAAAAAAATAAAGGAAAATAAAGATAAAAACGTGGAAGGAGTAGAGTTAATGAATTTCTTTTAAAACCGTTTTTTATGTAAATAAAATAAAAATAAAGAAATAAGACAGAAAAAGGTAAATTGAATGAAAACTCAACTTTATGTATTCATTGTTTTCCTCTCTAGCTTTTATTTCTATTTGTCTTGCTATTTCTCTTTTAAGGAGATTCAAATGTGTTATGTAGGGGATCAGATGCTTATGATGGTATATTTCTGCTCTCAAATTCGATTCAGCTATCATAATATTAAAGTATACATTATTTCCCCTGTGCTGGCAGATATATGCTTTTATATCCCTTGTCCCCTCCAATGCTATTGTGACTGCTGGTCTTAAAATATTGGAGTCCTCTTTGTCCATCATCCACTTTTCTTTCAGGCTTCTCATTTAGCTTTTTCATTCCCTTTAAATCCATCTGCATTCAAAACCAGCTGTAAAATGCTAGAATAGATATGCTCTTTTCTTCCATCCACCATTTGTTCTGCTTATGTGTTCTGCAGCCTCCTTTAGTGCCTCAGTTTGCATCTGTTTAGGTCAGAATGTGGAGAGCATGTTTGCTACTCTCCTCTGCAGGGGTTGGCACGACAGGTTTCAGTTTTCACTTGCTACTGCACAGGACTGCAATAAAAGTAACTAATGACAGTATTGGAAAGAAGTTGAGTTTTCTTTTCATTAAAAGACATTAGAGGCTACAGTGCATCACACTGAATGCTAAACCCCTCACTGAGTGCACTGGATAGTCATGGCTAAGTATTGCATGAACAGTCAAGCCCACATAAGGAAGTTGAAAAAGAAAGAGCTTACTTTGCTGAAGAGCTGTTGAAAGAATTTCGTTAAGGTTAGAACTACCACTGCTTTTGGCAGGTATTTCACAAACAGTTTTTGTTCAAAGTGTCCCCAGTTACCTAGGAAGAAAGAATATAAAGCAGAAGAGCGAAAGGTATCAGGTCAGGAGGACAAAGTTCAAAACAGAGCAGAACTATGCACCTGTGCATCAAGTATTTTTGCATTTGAATGACAGACACCAATTCTGATGCTGGTCTGTCATGCTGTTATTAGCAATGCTACAACTCACAGAAGTAACTGACAGGGACTGGAAATTCTGAAAACCTGGAATGCTCCTCTATCTTTGACCGTGATGACTTGTATCAGAAAAGTTCCAGTAATGCTTAACATACAGAAGGGAAATTAAACAAACAAACAAAATTGCAAAGCATAGGAATCCTTAATCAATACACTGAACTCTTTAAATATGAGTGTTTATTTATCATCTTTCTCTGTGATTTTAGATTAGATTGCATACAGAATTAACAGCCTTTACTGAATATGCCTTGTCATCACACAAAGATCTTATCTGAAATAAATAGCAAATGGTGGAGTATGAAACTTCCCATAAGAGCTAATAGAGCATGACCAAGAACAGGATTTGAAATGGGATTCTAGAATAAATGTGATATTGAATAACAGTACAAATGAGTTTTATAAACTTGCAACTTTGTAGCATATTCTATTGGTTGATCACTTCTATTTTGCAGTTATGCTTTTCCAAACTAGGTCCATGACATTCTTTTTATCTTGCTGATATTAGTCCCCCCAGTTGTCCACTTAAATTTACTACATATAAAAGCTGAAAGCACATTACATCCAAGAGCTTTGGGAGGTTACATAATCTGAATCAATTTCATTATCATAAATAAATGTCAAATGGCTGAAATACACTTTCTCTGATTAAACTGTCAAGGGCAAGAACATTCAGGAAGAGTTTTTCTTTGTTTTACACCTCTTATGGTAAAAAAAGCAGGAAAGAAGAGTGAAGCAAAAAATTAGTATCTTATGAGTGATCTTTGCACAATGAAAAAGTGAAGCAATGCTTTCCAAAGACAAATAAATGACCTAGTAATCCACTTCATTGGTAACTAAATAATTCTGTTTGCAGAAAAAAAATCTGAATGCTTGAATCACACTGCTCTACTTCCAAACCCTGTCTCAAGTTTTTCTGCCCTCAGCTTATGAAGAAAACATACAGGTGTTTCCATTTTACTAGCCATCCAAAATAGAACATAGAGACTTCCAACGTCTTCATACTGTGCCTGCTCAAAGAATTCACTCTCCAGAAGTGGATAAAGTATTTTTGAGAACTGTTTCCTAATGCTTTATATCTTGAAGACCTCTAGAAACATGTATTTTTCACCTTTGAGGGTAAAGGAGTTTGAAGTAACAGCCTCAGTTGTCAGAGATTGCTTTTCTTGACTGAAGTCTCAACTGAAAGACAATCCTTCCTCTGGTAATATATTACAGATCCAGAGACAGCGTAAAGTAGCACTTTTAAAAAAAACTTGGATTTAAACAGTCACTTTCAAGTTACCTTTACATATATTAAGAACTGCAGATGAATGTGGTTCAGTGGAAATGTTTATTTTAAAATTTCTCCTAGAAATTCAGAGACGTGATTTCTAGTAGCAATAAAGTACCTGTGACTTAGACTTTATATCCTGTGCATGTGTATTTTCCAAACTGTTATTCATTCCTGTGGCTTTAGCTCCTAGAAAATACAAACACTATGAGCACTGTTCATTAGTGTCAAAACATAAGTATACTTTTAATATTCTTCTCATGCATAATGTAAAAGAAAAAGTGGACTGACAGAATGTCAAAGGAAAATATATTGAAAATAACAGTTAAGTGTTACCTAAAGGAGATGCATCCCCTCAAACTGAAAGTATCACTAATTTATGTGTTCTCTTAATCAAAATTGCCTAAGGCAAAGGACAGCTACATTAAACCAATAAATACAGTTAATTGGGGTTATTTCCAATCTACCATCTCAAAGCTAAACTTTAAATAAGGTTCTTTTGGAAACACTCTTGGAACAAACTCAACCCTGTATGTTACAGACTTAGAATCAGGAAAAGGCTAAAAATGTGCAGATTTGGAAGATATGTGGCTAGACTTGGATTACCTCGCTGTTGTATTAAACTTTATCAACATAAGGAGCAAATCAGTAAACAGTTCTCAGTACAGGCAGACACTGTACACACAGGGTGGTATAATGCCACACTAGAAAGGTAAGACGTGGTTTCTAAATGGCAGGAACAGCAGCTCTCACTTGTGATCTTGGGCCCAAGGCAGCCTGCTGAAGACAGTGAGGACATTATAAATGAGCACTCCCAAAATCTGCTTTCACAGTTGTGTCATCCATGACCAGGCACCTTTCCTGTCACAGCTACACAGCTTCCTGATTTGTCCAACTTTTACAAGGTTAGAGTTAGCTGTGCACCCTTCTTGCATAAACTTTACTTTGGGCTGAGTTTAAACAATGTTCAACATAACTGAATGTGGATTTGGCTTAGTTGCTAGACTGATGTAGACACTGATTTACTTTTGAGTTAGTATCATTAGATATGGCTGTATTGATTTTACTGATGTGTCTTGTAGGTCATTTCCCAGTTTGGGTTTGCAATCTTTACTTTGCTTCCTGTTTTATTATTCATCTTGTGCTCCATCCCTGCTGTTCACTTGTCTCTCTGTTAACAATTGTGTATAATATAAGGCACAATGAGTTTTTAACTGCGGCATGAAAAACTGGCCCCATGGAAGCTGATGAATCACCAAGCCAATCCACTACCTGCCTCCAGCAGTGCTCTACATACAACACAGCAAACAGCAGGGAAGAGCAAAACAAAATCCCCTCTGTATTAGGCCTGTCCTGTAACAGTGAATGGGAGAGGCAAAAGAAAGCTTCTATTTGTATTTAAGATTGCTGCAATCTCTGTCATCAATATTGCACAGTTATAACACACACAAAAAAAAAAAAAAAAAGAAAAAAAAGAAAAAAAGAAGACGACATGAAAAAGAGAGAAAACTGATAGAGGCATTTTAAAAGAAGTATATGTGAACAGGGAAATGTAAAAAATAAAAGAAATAAAAAGTGTCCCATTCTCTTGCTCTGTTCAGAGCAAACTGCAGCTTGTCCATTTGTTCAGTACCTCTTAGCTGACCTTGCTGACTCAGTCTTGAATAATCTCTGTGAGTGACTATCCCTATAACCTTAACTGCCTCCCCCACTTCATACTGCTTCTTGGGGATGTGGATGTGGGGTAGAGAAGTCCAAAGTGAAGGAGTGAAGATGAGCATGAGAAAGTGGTGAGAAAAAGTATTTTAATGTTTCTCTTTGTTTTTCACTACACTGATCTGTTTTCATTGGCAAGAAATGAAATTATTTTTCCCAAAGTTGACTCTGTTTTGCCCACAATAGTACCTGGTGAGCAATCTCTATCAGCCCTGCAGATTTCTCATCTTATTTTCTGCTCCTGTTGACCAGGAGGAGAACTGCAAGCAGGTGGGTGAGAATTTGGCTGTTAATCAAAGATAACTCACCACAACAGTTCATGGCCTGGTCGAGTATGGCAACGAATCTCAACTTGTAAGTCCTACTAAATATTCAGTACTCTGTGAGGAGAAATGCAGATATCTCCCCTGCTGTCTGCAGCTTATCTTGCCACACATCCAGTATTTGGGACACTCTCATTGTCTAGTGCCTCAGTGACTAGGAGGCTAACAGTGCAATGAAGATTGAATAAAAAGGAAAATCTTCTTGCAATCCCATAAGCATATATATTCTCATCATAGTCATGTATCCTGAAAAGACAATAGTTTATGAATTCTGTGATGCACATTTTAAAAATAGTTGCAAAATGGGATATATTATTATTACAGCGATTGTTGTGCTCATTTTACAAATAAAATATTGAATTTTCAATAACAATAAGGAATTCCTTGGAGAAATAACTTGGAACTAAGCCTATCCCAAAAGTGCAGACCAGAGAAATAAAAATGTTAGCCATCCTTTCCCTTAAGTACCCAGCTAATCTTACAGTCACTATTATTGACACTGACCATTGTTAATGCCATATTTTGCTAAAACACTTTTGTCAAGGCAAAAATCAACATAATCCTGGTTAAAAAAAAAAAAAAGAAAAATAATTGTATCAGTAGTTAAAATTTAAAATGTATTAGAAAATTAAGTTGTAATTTTTAAGACAGAAAAAAATATAGCACAAAATATGTACTAACTCTAAGGGCTGGGATGAACTTTACATGCCACCAGTAAGTGCTGAGAACACATTTGTCTCATGAAGATTAGTTTAAATATCCTCAGGGCAAGTTATTACACATTCTCTATAGGTGGAATTTATGACAAGTGAAAAATGAGTAGCAAGAATAGATGCTACATACATCAGACTGCATTACTTTTTTGTTATTGTCAAGAAATTAACATAGAAGTTTGCCAATACAGCTGAAAATGGTGCAACCTATTTAGTTTTTGAAAGCTAATTTCATAATGCTGTAGTTATCTGCATATGCCATACATCAGAGAACTGGGGAAGAAATGAAAGTAGGTTAAAAAACCCCCAACTGATTATAAACTACAATGTTCCTGAAAACATTGATTAAAAAAACAACCAAAAAACCAGAAAAAAAACCAGAAAATATGACTAAAGGTTAGTTTTTCTAAGCAAGCTTTCTGTTTACTGATTTAGTACACTGTTATCTATGTCTTAGGCAAGAATTTCTTGTATAAGTCCTTTTGTTTAAATACATATTTGTATTTTTATACAGAGAATACTGACCCTCTTATGGTAATTTCTTATATTCTGTTTAAATTGCAAGAATATTTTAGGAACCCAAGAGAAATTTATTTTAGATGAACACATCTGTAAATGATTTCAGCTACTAAAAGGCACGAGGTCATGATGTTCTTATCAACTATTCCAAGCTCTGTTTTACATGAGACTCTTCCAACCATGAAGAACTCAGTGTGAAACTTACGCTAAAACATGTAACTGCTGAGTAACTTTCTGTGTAGCTCAGGCATAGGGTATGGAGGCTGATGAATACCTGGCATCGTTTCATGGAGGACATCATCTTTCTGTCTGGAGACATTCCCTGCAGTGTTGTTGCCCAGTGCAAACGTGTTATGCTCTCATGCACAACCTGAGAGTTCGCACATTTAGGATGCAATTCCAGATGACAAAACTATATTCCATGTTCAGTGTAATGTGGCACTTACATCATTGCTGCAAGAGCTTTTTAATTGTACTGCAAAATTTAGCAGTGTTTTCATAGGAATTCAAAGAAGGCAATGACAAGATTCAGTCCAGCAGCAAAGAGAAAGGAGCTGTGGACAGCCTTTGAATATAAACACAATTATTGGACTTGAGGGAAAATCCTGTATGCTGAATAGCTATTACAATTAGCCAAACCATATGTTTGCAACAGATCTCACTGCTCACCCAACACATAATGCACTCCCCTGACAATGCTCCTTGTTAGTACTCTCCAGGATACAGACATGAGAAGAGGGATCATGGAAACATGTACTTTATCAGACCAGCAGTTGCAGAGAAAGATATAACCTCAGTGATTTCAAGAAAGGCTGCATCTCTGAGTATAAATGGAGGAAATTAGCAATTTCTGCAGATAATTCTGTCAGAATTCAAGTTATAATTCATCTTACATGTTTACAGAATCATTTATCTGCAAGTACCTGTGACAAAATGGGTAAGGTAATTGACATGAGAAGGTTGACAATTCACAATTGATAATATTTGACCACAGATACCTTTGGCAAACAACTTTCATGGAAGATGAGAAACATTCTACCAGATAGAAAAAACTAAGACATGTCTAACAACCACAGTAAACAATGCTGTTTCAGCACAGGAGGCATTTGATTTTGAGAAAAACAATGAAAGAGTTGTTACCTTCTTAAAAAAAACCCACCTCACAACCCTCTGGGAGCACTTGAAATAAGAATTCATATGGGGATGAATGTCCACTCTTAAGACACATTTTCTGGCAACCAGTATGTTTGTTGAATAAGATGCTCCCACCCAAAAAGGAACACGTTATTGGTAGATCAGCTTGCTGTTTAATTATGTAATACAGTATAATATCAAGACCTCACTGAATGACAGAGTTCCTGAGAGGTAAAATAACTCTAATTAAAGACCTCAAAAACTACTAGCAGAAAAATGAATAAAATGGGTAAGAGAATAATTTCAGGGTACAAAAGTCAAACAGCATCTAAATGAAATTAAAAGATCAAAGTTCTTTTCTAATAAAAAGCTAAATTTTCAGTACCTAAGGATACTCTCCACTCTCTGCGTTTTTCTGCAAACAGAAATATTTGCTGTGGAGCCTTTTTTCCTGATAAGTGAACTCTCACCAGTTTTTTTATATTGGGGATGCAAACAGAACTGACACTTCTGAGACCATCCACTGAAGAAGGAAAGAAGGTGCAGACAGTGGCAATGCCAACAAATATCACAGAGCTTTCCATCTGTCACATGATATATAACCTAATTTGGTTAAAAAATAAGGCAGTCTGCTTACCAGAGGTTACTGGCTTGAGTTACAGAGGGATTTTATTGGGGAAGGGAACCATATTCTGTGCCACTCCAATGTGGCTTCAGTAGGTGTGTCTCATCAAGGGCTGCATTACTCCTGTATCCATCCATTCATCATGAGCAGCAACAACTAAAACAATCTGTGAATTTTGCAGTCTGTTGGTGTGTCATTTGCAAGAAAAATGATAGAGTAGAATATTGGATCTGACACAAATGGAAGAATGATAGTTAAATCTCCTCTTTCTCCATGGTTTTAAATAGGTAAGATTCCTAGAGTGCTCAAAAATCTCCATGTGAATGGAGTGTCTCAACGTGAAAGAAATGAAGAAGTATTTGATCTCCTACTGAAAACTGGAATCAAAGATTGTACCTTCTAGAATTCCTTGCATTTGTTACTAGGAATGTCTTCTAAGAACCACAGCTATTTATGGATCTTGGTAAACAGCTGCAATTGCAATTGTAAGAAGAATATTAGAGTACTTTTCTAAATTCCTGCAGTAGAAACCCCAAAAGACAGTAAGTGGGCAAAAACTTCAAGGAATAACAGTCATCTCATTATACGTACCTCAAAATTGCAGCACAGCTGCAGAAACATATCCATGCCATGTGTCACCCGCATCCCAGGGAACAAATATGTGAAGTCTTAGTTTCCTTGCTCTTAGCAGGTGCACCAGCTTCCAAAGAGGAAGTGCTACAAGAAATGTAATACATTATCCTGGAATGTAGGATTTTTCCCCCTTTCCGAGACATTCTCCAGTGCCCATCTTTCCCCAAGAGTGAATTGTGTCAAATTAAACATGCTGGACCTCAAGCCCTGCACTAACAGCCAGGAAAAAATTAGAAGCTGAATGATGGTGGAGGTTCAAGACCACGTGTTATGCAGAAGCTTATTCAAGGCAAAAAGTCAAAGAGGAAGCTAATCTATTTAAAAGCTGCAGGAATGAGAAGTAGGTATCATATGCCACTATGAATTACTACAGTTCCATACTGGCAATTAAAGTAGGCTTTCCGGGAAAAAGGAATGTGAGGGCTTTGAAGCTATAGTGACAATATAGTTGAGAACTCCCTTTTTAGTATTGCTGCACTGAGAGGAGGTGGAAGGGAGCATGGGAGCCATAGCGTGACAGAAAAGGATAAAAACTCAGAGGACAATGTGAATAAAATGGGGTCATGGTACACAGTAAAAAGGCATAATTAGAATTTTATCTGTAGTACTGTCAAAGATAGGCCACTTCAGTGGTTGTGCTGGTCTATGAGGAGCACAGATACATCCTCAAGGAAGCAATAAGAGGGTTTCTACAATAATGGAAAGTTGAGAGCACTCTGCTTTAGGCAGGCACAGAAGGATTATTTCCACTCAGCAGAACTTTGGAAGAAAGGGAAAGGAAACAGTACACCTAATGCTTTTTAAAACTACAGGTGGACATGCAGAGACAAGGGGTTTAGCACATGACCCTCATAACATGGGCTAACAGCACCTGCATATGCCAGTGTGAATATGCATACAGAAAAAACACTCAGAGAAACTATTACATCCTCTTTCTCTGCCTTAAAGGAACTTTGCTTGCTGTTTTTCTAAAACCAGTGAGTGAATTTAAATATGCCTGAAGCAGCCTGCTTAGATGCATCATCTGAAAAACATAGCACTTGTTCAGCACTTGATGGTTTCCTTATTGCATAGGAGTAACCTGCTCCTGCCACAAAAAGGGGGAAAAAAAAAAAAAAAGAGGATGATGGCTTAAGAGAAAATGATTTATAAGAATTGAAGAAATGATTTATAAGAATTAAATTTAACACCCAAGTCCCAGGATTATACTGACTTTTGGCAGGTAGACCACTAAGCATAGCATAAAATACCAAAATGTCATAGTATTCCTGGTGCAAATGAAAAATGCTTATTAAACAAAACCCAAACAAAATCAGTCAATCAAATAAAACCCCAACAAAAACTTCTCCCTGTACTATCTGTATGAAACAATCAAATTAAAAATATTTTAATCATACACTAACTAGCCAAGCACTCCTTCGAGAAATGACATCAAACATGTAACACGGGTTCATGCAAAACGTGCAATGATTCAAACTTTGCCTTAGAAAGTCCAATAGAAGCATAAGATCACACCTTTGAAATGAAAAGTTACTACTCAGTTCAAAGTAGGTTGGAGAGCTCATTCTTACTAATTATAGTGTAATTTTGTTGGGAGATTTTTATAAAAAAGGGGAATTTACAGTGGTTTAATACTTTCAACTAGTCCTTGACTGATCCACTTGTTACAACTTGAAAATCTTTTCTAAGCATTAGGGCTTACAGAATTAAGGGGTTTTAGTTGTATTAGTGAGAACACTGCAGAGTACTACTGAGATACCTACCAGCTGCTGTTGTTTTCTATCTGGTATTGCAAACAATGTTTTACCAATTAGTGCTGAATAGTTTTACCAATCATCTGTTAGTGGTGAATAAAATCAATGAATATTTGGAAAGAAAAGAAAGTGAATACAGATGACAATGAAAGCCAAAAAGACAATCCAGGTAATTAAATCTCTCCCTCCCTTGAGAATTAATCACTTCAGTTTATAACACTGAATATGGGTGTGGGAGGACTAGGGAGTAGGATGATAGAAGAAGTGCCAGCAGTAAATAGGTTTTTCCTTAAATCAGTATAAATATTGGAGGTTTTAAAAGGTTTGAAATGCTGATGCAGGCATCTTCTTTATCATTTCCAGGAATAGATATTAACTTCTAGATGAGGGGCTTGCTTAATGCTTTTAATCTTCCAACCACAGCAAACAAATCAGTTTTGATTATTTACTCGAGTATTAAGCACATTTTAAAATAGAAACATCTCTTGCAAATTTTGTATATTTTAACCCTATTTTCTGTCTGGTGCTTTTAGCCTTTTGGTACTTTTTTTTTTTTTTTAAAAGCAAAGTTAGCATGCAAAAAGCATAATTTAATTGAGCAATAAAGATCCTAATCTTTTCATGCACCTAAGAAATCTAAAATGCTCTTCAGCTCACTGAAATCAAATAAATTCAATAAGGTTTTGCTTTTCTCCATTAATTGTTTAGTTAAGTTTTCATTACCAGTGTGGTTCTCATGATGGGTGAGGAAATGACAGCACAGAAGCCTCAAGTTCTCTACTTACACAGCAGCCAGGAATAGTTCAAGTGGAAGTAATGCAAAGCTATTCCACCAGTGCAGATCCACTTCACATTTTATCTAACAGTACCATATCTTCTGAAGCAAAATGGCCAGTCAGGTTTCACATTCACTCAATTTTTTTACACTTATTTGGACTACCAACTGTGCCAAACTGCATGTGATGGTTCAGTAATGCTCTTTCCAACCAACACCTCAGTACGATTTGAACTGGGAATCAATGTTGCCAGCACCCCCTCACAGAAAACAGTAGATGAGAAAATGCTCACAAAGAGATAATAAAGACCTACACAAAAGAACAAACACTGATCTTCATTTGGTAAGGTACAATTTACATTGTAAGCTTTGAGTCAGATGTCTACATTAGTTGCAAGGCATAATCCTATATGTTTAATCTAAAATCCCTGCCATGGACTCCTTTGGCACAGTTTGCAGTTCAACATTCTGTCCTGAAGCAAAAATCATGGCTAACATGCAATATATGGCTCTTCTGTAGATTATCCATCATCACTCCTAATGATTATTCATGGTATTACTGTTATTGATATTATTACTATTACCATCAGCATAATGTCTAGCTACAGATCAAGTGATACATTCTGTATGAACACTGAACAAAAATACAGTCTACATCCTATGGGGCTTGCAATCTAATTTAAAAAGAAAACAAAACCCCCCCAATAAAGAAAACCCAAAACACAAAAAACCCCAGCAACAAGGGAATAAACAGTGTCAGAAAGTCAAACTGACTTGCATGATAGCCAGTGATCTTGCAGAGCACTTGTACAGACAAGCTGAACAATGCATATTCACTTTAAGTGCCAGTGACATCTTCAGTGCCATTTCTTTTGGCATGGAAACAGCTGCTTCCTCCTCCTTTTCATTTCTGATTTCAGAAGATTAAATTACCCACTTGCCATAACCTATTGCAACTTGTTAAGGATTTACCATGTCAAAAACTACTGAAATGAAAGCAAAAGTAATAAAAAGCATATTGATTTTTTTTTTTCTGCATGTAAAAAGAGACATCTCTATCAGCCACATTGAAAAATCTGCTACATTTACTTATTACAGAGGGAAATTAATGAAAGAACTGTGTAAGGACTAATTGCCACAAAGAGCTGAGTTCTAAAACCTACCAAAACCACCACTGTGAACAAATCTGACCAGCATCTTTAGCCCTTACTAACAAGCAAGTCAACCCAGGGGAAAAAATCTGGTCACTAACACACAGAACTAACTTGAGTTCCATAAGGATATACACATCAATAAGAATAGCCTACTCTCAAGTCCCCCTAATGGGCCCTCTGCTACAGAGTTTTTGTAGGTCTTGCCTCTCCACGGGGTTTCTGAGATATGATACTTTTACCAGATGTGACTACAGAGCTCCTCTTACTCTGAACTCCTCTGCAGGTATCTATGGCATAACTCAATTACTAAATGTAAAGGAAATCCCTCAGAAAAACTTGATGCAAGGAAGGTGGGCTCCTCCCATGCCAAAATGGTGTCTTCATTGCACTCTGGTTATTGACTCCTCTTCAGAAAGTACTTGTAACTTCTCTCTAGTGAGTAGTGCATGGCATTGGAATTTGACATTTAGGTGCACAAATGAAAGGTGATGCTTACCCTGTAACACAAGTGAATCTATTACTCTACATAATTTCTTTCCGTCTCATATTCTGACTCATCAGGATACAACAAATGACAGAAGGCACTATGTAGAACAAACTTTTCATACTTTTTTATTCTTCTAAGCTTTTTGTTACTGCACAATCAATTTACAAATACAGTAGGGAATATTTCAAGGACAAAAACAAGAAAATGGCAATGATTAAAAAAAAAAAAAAAAAAAAAAAAAAAAGGAAAAAAAAAGAAAGAATGAAAATGAGAGGGGGGAAAAAAAAAAAATCATTCTGCTCTCCCAAAATCTCCTCAGGAAAAAAAACTGTTCACAACTCAAAAGCAGAGAAGTAACCATTTAAAAATAGATTCTATCTGCCTGCATCCATCATTCTTTCCCCTGTTTGTCAAGACTCTATGGCCTCGAGCTCTGCTTTAATTCATAACGGTAAATTAAGTTCATCCTTTATTTAATCTCAATTTAATGAATTACTGCTAAACGGTCCTTCTGGTAATTTATTAACATAAAATAATGGCTTTACAGGAGGCCATTCAAAGCTGTTCTGAGCTAGAGAACAGCTAGTCCACAGCCTTACTAGGTTTTCACTCTGTTAATATATGTCTATGTCCCCATGAATTTGGGGGATTTGGTTAACATTTCTGTAAGATGATATTTTTCCAGGAACACAATTTTTGATGGTTTCATGAGCAACTTAAAATTCAGTAATAGATATTTAGTTTTATTATAGTTCTTGTTGATGCTCTAAGCCAGCTTTGTTCTGTAGAAATGCAGTATCAACAGTAGTAGTATAAGAGTCTTAGAACTTCCCCTTTGGTCTCTTGGTTTCCTTAAACTGCTCAAAACAAAAGCAGCATTAAATTGATCTTTTAAAGAATTCTAGACCTATCTATAATGTCCCGCTTAATATAAATCAAAACAGTATTTTAATGCCCTAGGAAAGGGTGTTTCTCTTAGTTCATTCATCTATTGTGTGAGCTCAGAGCTAATCATGTGCACTGCAGAATTACCTAGAGAATTCTTCTTTATCAAACTTTGGTTTGGATGCAGCTGTGGAGTATTTGGAGCAAGAGTCAAATTGTAGTGGTGTGCATGTTCTTCCTCAAAGTCTGGCAAATGACAAATGAATAATAGCCTCTTCAGCAGAGAGCAGGGATACAGAGTCACAGTACACATTTTCTGAAGAACACCTGAGTTTTTTTTAAGGAATATTAGTTCCTGATAGCAGTACATTGGTAGGAGCAACGTATCTAACCATGGACAAACAAATCCCCTATCCCCAAGGTCATCAGCTGAGCCTTTTTAATAAATATCAAATTAATTTTAAAAAAATTAATAAGATCCAAAGTAGGAGTTAAATATAAAGATAGCTGCAATGTCCTGAATTTCAGCTAACCATATTAGGATGCTTTAGCTTCATTTTGAATATCTTGTTAAAGACAAAAAGTCTTTGCAGCTATTGTAACCAAAGAGTTTAAAGAGCTATACCCTCCAGCACCCCAAGATGAGAAAAGAAGTTTAAACCAGGTGAAATATCTTGCAAGTAAAATACATCTCAGAACTCCCTTCTGCTCAAACAAGAAACTGCGGTTGGTCAGCTGTCTGATTTAAAATATTAGCTTACAGCAAAAGTGTTTTCTCCTCCCTTCAACTTTCTCCAATGCAAGCAAGGTATGCAGACTTTAGAAATCAGATGATATAAACTATATTCCTTAAAAATCTTCCTCCCTGCTCTAATGGCAAATAAAAAGAAAATAAAAAAATCCCCACAAACCTCAAATTATATTATAAGAATTATATTAACTGGAAACTTTGGCCAGTTACTGTATATTATATCTTCATGTCTCAATAAAATGTACACCATAGAGTTGTTTTGTTTTTTGTTTTAAATTTTTGCTTCAACTAAAACTACTATTAACCCCAACCAACTGGCTTAGAGTGGTATAAATACCTTAGTCTTTTAAAACAGAAAGTACACTTGAAAAGGGAATTGTGGACATGTCCTTAACAATAACAACTGAAAATTTGCTCTTTAGAGGAAATTCTAAGTGTGCATGCAGAAGATAAAGGTCAGATTTTTAATTATAATAGTTATACATTTGTACAAATCACAGATTCCCTTTGTTGTAAGAATTAACAAAAAAAAATAGCTAAAGCAGTGGTTTTTGTATTGTTCTGGACCCCTAATGTTATTAAGATTATGAAATTTATTTGTAGAGTAAAATTTGATTGATTGACCCCTTTGGTGTTCAATGCATAGCAGGGATCACCTCAAGGGCTAATAGTTTTGCCAGAATGCTCAAATCTGAGAATGAAACTTGAAGCTTTAATACCTTCTATCACATGGTCAGGACTCAAAAAGAAGCAGCTTGCAGGCAGTCTGTGTCATACAGTACTCAACGACATCTGGGAGTCAAGTGCTCCTAATGAATGTTACGATATGCTCCAGACAGACTGTACCATGGTGGTAGTAAAAAGATTAAGCAGATAAAAGGCAGACATCAGTAAAATAAAAAAGTGAATGGTATGCTTTTGTAAGTGGAAAAGGAAACAAAATACTGTGATAATTAACAAACAGAAAACACCAGAAAGGTTTCTCCTGAGTTATAAGATATATCATTCTGGCACCAATTAATGTAATAGATTTGTAACAGCTTTGTGACACAGAAAAGTATTTTACCTGGATAGTCACAAAGTCAAGGTCTCCTTTCTGCGTGTCCTATAATTATGCAGTACTAACTGCCTCAGCATTCACAGGAGGGAATATTTATATTCCATCAGTTTAATTTCTTCTCCACTATCTGCTTTCATTAACCCATTCTCCTCAACACAATAACAAAAAATTCAAAATGAAGTAAACTGGAAAGCAATGGCACATGGTACTTGCTTCTCAATACAAATGGAATTTGTTGTATATGAACCATAACAAGCCAGGAGGCAAAACAGAGGGTAGAATCCAAGAGAGAAGCACTTTCCATGGTCATCTCACTTTAAATATATCACAGCAGAACCAACAGGAGACACCTTTCAAACTTTTACATATATGTCTGAAAACTATACCAACCATCTACCAACACACTTATTATAGTTTAAGTTCTGTGAACTTCTTTCCAATTCCAGTTAACTCAGCTTCCTTTCAATAGCAGTTCACTCCAGGTCATTCATTCAGTGAATGTACATCCAAGAGCAGTCCAGTACACAAACACAAAATATTTCTGTTTCACATCACTGTATTATCACACTCTTTCTGATGTCCACACAAGCTTTTGCAATTGTAGACCTACTCTAGTGTGCTGGTTTAAAGGTAAACTAGCAGGAGAAATGAACCCAGCACAAAAGAGATTGTAAATATATATATATATATTACAATTTAATAAAAATATTACAATAAATGCAATAGCACAAAAAGAAATTGGTTTTAACCCACAAAATCCAGAAGTATAGCCCAGCACCCTGGGGCACAAAGGCAATGGTGTTTGTTAGCCCCTGTGCCAAGCCGCATGTGGTTCCCCCGAGTCCAAAATAAAAGAAAGGGACAAACCTGTTGGTGCAGATGATGGTCGCAGTCTGATTGAGAGTGGTGGTCACAGTCCTGTCAAGGTTCTGCTCCTCCTCTGGATCCACCGAGTGGTCCCAGAAGTCCCCAAACACCAAGATTATATCTCCTCAGGCCCAGGTGGGACCGCCCAGTACCTCCCCCAGGGCGGGGAGTTCCACAATGGGTGATCTCACTCTGTGAGTCATGGGGTATTTTGGAGTGATTGATGGCCCATTAGCAGACACACCCACTCAGGCTGGGTGTGGAGGTGCTAACGACTTCCTGGAGGGGAGTTATCACAGGACTTATCTCACAGGCTTCTTTCACACTCAGCTTACATCCTGAGGGGTCAGGTGTGCCCTGGGCAGCTGCTGCAAATGGTTCACTGTTAACACTTCATGAGAAATGGCATAGAGGGTTTTAGAATACACAGCTTTGGTCACACCCACACAGTGATAAACTGGTCCCACCTGCTGAACTAGGTCATCTAGAGATAGGCAAATATTACTAAAATGTCAAACATCTATCGTACTTTAACAGTGAATCTTTACTGGTGTTTACTGGTAAGATTTCCCCAAGACACATACATTCAAATCAATATCCTCCAATGAATTTCATTAGCTCAGATAGTCCTAGTATCAACTCCACTCAATAAAATCTATTTTACATTGAAAGGAAAGGAACAGTATAGCATTAAGCTTTTGTTTCTGTTTTAGTAGGTATCATATTCTGGTGGGAGGGTTTTTATCTCATTTAGTGAAGCTTGCAGTCTAATGCTCATCCTTTCTGACCTGGGTTTGAAGACCAACAACATCAACAACTGGCTGTGCATGTTGCAGAAGCACCATCTGAATGCAAAGAAACTGATGGCAGTTGTGTTCTCACAGTACTGTGTATTTGTAGACAAGATTACCACATTATGGACTACTAAAACAACGTATTCCATAAGGAATATCAACAATCAGAGATCCTTGCAAAACTGAAATATATATTTTTGGCTCACACATTTGCTGAAGGCAAAGAAAGAAAAACAAAGTTATTGGATGAAGGTAAATCTTAAAATAGCTTAGTGTCATGGGTGTGGTGAGAAAATACACTCCATCTCAGCCAAACCCTGTACACCTGATAAGTACTGAATGAACAAATGAAAGAGATCTGTCACGTGAAAGGGGGAAGAGACAGAAATACAAAGACTTCTAGTCCCACTTGTATTAATATAAAGTTATTAGCTATAAGTGTCCTCGGAACAATCAAAGCTTTATGAACCCAGCACTGCCTGTCGACTCTGGACAGAACACAGGCTGGAAAGAATTTTGACTCCCCTATGAGGACTACACTTAAGCTAGGGAGAACTTATTAGAAATAAGCGCCTCCAGACAATCAGATCCTTATGCACCCGACACTGCCACCGACATGGATAGCACACAGGTTGGAAGGGTTTCTGACCTCTGATATGAGACCACACTTAATAGCAAGAAAAGAACTTTCCCCACAACAGCTTCTGAAATAACATTTATTAATACAACTATGTGGCAGTTATTGTGGGTTTTGCGTTGCCAGTGATAATGTTTAGCTGCAGGATTGTATTTAATTGATAACAAAAGACCCCAGAAGAAACCAGCACAAAACACATTTTACAGAGACAAGCACACCAAACTCAAGTTTGAATACAGCAATGTATCCCACTCTCACGACAGACAGAAACTAGCAACAAAAAACTACTAACTAGAAACACAGCCACCCAAAACACTTATCTAGACATCCCCTCAATAACACAGGGCAATAAAATAGCTTGCACACCACCTTCTCTGTAACACAAAGCAAAAAGAAAGAGCAGAGCTGCTTCTCATTAACACACATGTTGGGAAAAGGACTGCACACAGTAAAAGAACACAATAACTAATATAAAGTAAGGTATATGCTTAGTAAGTGGCAAAGTGTAAAGCAAGTTACTGTTATTAGTATTAAAGCAGCAAAACACAGTTAGTAAAGAAGCTGAGATTCTTGTAACTGCAGTCATTCTCAGGATGTCTTACATTAATATGGATCTATCTGGTAAGCAAACCAGTCAAATAAAATTTTCAGTCATTGATTCCCTTCCGGTTTAGAAAATCAGGTATATTGAATACATGCATCCATACTAAACAAGCAAAATGTTTTAGCATGAGAAAATCTATTATGTCATTATAGTTGGCAGGCAGGCAGTATTTGCAGCCTAGCTTGCACATATGTTGTAGCTGACATTAGCACAATATAGAAGGGATTTTCTATTGCTACTTCAAGTCTTTTATATAAATCATGGCAGTGGAATTAGACCTTAGTTTGAATTTTCAGATTGAAATCCTTTTCTAAATGTTATTGTTTCTTTAAGATAATGTTTGCCTTTCAACTGATCTGACTCATAGCTCTATACATTAACTTGGTAGAACAAAATAATGAGTATATTTTTAAGAAACATTTAAAAAAATTGTTTCAACCCTCATAGTTACATCTTAGTTCTGGATTAGTTTCCTGTCCAAGATGAAATGGACAAGAGGGGCAGAGCACATCCTTCGCCATATCAAGAAAAGGACACAAAACTGAGATGCTGCAGCCAATTGATACTGTGACATTGTCTGGTTCATGGTCACAAAATCTAAACTTCTTTTTTACCTAAATAAATCTGGAATTCTGAACTGGAAACAAACAGGGTAGAGAGCCATTGATATCTAAGCAGAAGAATCACATAAATCAGGGAAGCCTTAAGATGCCTACCTTTTATATAGGCTCCTAAATAACCACTGACTTGAACACATTGTTAGGATCCCCAGTATCTTTTTGATTCATGCCCAAGTACTGCAAAATGCTGGCAAAAATTCCAATCAATAGCAACAAATCTCTCTTATACTGAGAGAGTGAACAAATTTGAGAAAGCTGTACTCACTTTTCTGATTTTTAACTTAAAAATAAAAAAAAAAGAAATTTACTGTAAAAAAATGCAGTGAACTTTTCTAGATTATACATATGCACATTAAAGTACTTCCTAAATAGCTTCAGTATAAAGGACATTAATGTTCTTGCTATTGCTGAAATGAAGATATAGAAATACAAAAATTAACTGTATATATGCACCAGTATTCTACTTTAAAAAATGCCAGATATTTGCATTTCAGGAGCCCTAAATTATGCGTGGAAAACCCAAGATTTTTTGTCTAACATTTGACTCCAGTTTACTTTACTGTCATAGCTGTCACATTATAAAATGTTGCTGTCTCTCTCTCTTAAATGATATGTGACCTAGTAAAATGGAACCTAGGCCATTTTGTGGAAAACAGGAAGAGAAATGAAAGGAGTAACTTTTAAGCAAGCCTATACACTGACAAAAGAAAAACAGGATTTTTCAAAAAAAGGAGAGATGACAGTTTCAAGTGTTTACACTCTCCCTGCTTTCCACCTTCTTCCTACATGGTGTTACTTGACTAGCCCCCAGTTAAAAAAGAACTTCTTGCTATTCTTAATACTTTAGTTTCACAAAGTTTAGGTCATAATGTTTGGCTCTGTGATGATAGTTCTGGGCATCCTCATAGAAGGCAACCTAGGAGCTATTAGTATAAAGTTACCCAAATTGAAACTCTCAGGTGTTAATTTTCTAACCATTCTATTTCTGTCTCTAGATTCAGCTGAAATATATAAAAAAAATAATCAAGTATATTTCTCTTGGACTCATTTTCCTTCAAATATAATGCTACTTTTTAAACTTAGCTCAGTTTTGAGAAATGTTTTTAAGGCAAAAATTCCTTTGAATTTTATTAGATTTTTTCTCTTAGGGCCAAGCAAAAAAGCCAGTGGTTACTGCTTGCAGTCCATGGTTTACATTTATGATACAGTAATAATAACAAACAAATCAACTAAGTTTATTTGTACATAAATCTTTAAATAAGAAACGCATAAATCTGTAAAAATTAATAATTTAATAACAGACCTTAGCCCTGCATGCTAATGTGGTATCATCTTTGACAATGATTGTCTGAATACACTCTTTGCTGGGAACAAATTAATCTCATTAAAAGCTATTAGACATGAACCAGTCCAAATAAACTGAGACCACGCTCAGTCAAACTGCGACTCACAAAGGGCTTCATACTTGATCCCTCTCTGACAGTGTTGAGGAAGGCCAAGGATTACAAGATGGTGGGAGACAGCCAGATCCTTTTTCCAGATCAGAACAGAGGTGTCCTGGATAACATGGAAAAGTTTACAACATGTTGTACCTAATCTGTATGCATAACAATAGCAACAGAGAATAGTATTTTCAATATGTCACATAGGACACGGTGCCTAAGAGACAAACCAATATCCTGGATTTTAATGCCAATGTTACTTGACTGAAAAGCATTCTTTGAAATTCTGACTAAACTGAAATAAAAATTTGTAAGTCAGCATCACTTTTGCAGGTCAGATTCATAGTTTACATTCAAGAGCAAGCCTCTTCCCACCTGCTTTATGGACTATATGTTTTGGTTTCTCCAAACACATCTATAGCACAGTGAAATGGCCCAGCAGAAGTTTCACTTGTTCCTGTATATTACCCTGTACTAATGGGAAAACAGTTTTGTAAGAATAGACTCAACCTGTCTAGAATTTCCACTGTGCCGATAGTCTTTACATCTGTTGCTGGCTTGTCTTTATCTAATTCTTGTTTTCCAAGATGATAATTTTATTTCCAAGAAATGAGGGAATATGTTATTCTAGAAGTTTTAAAAATGCATAAGCTTCAGGTCATCTTTCCTCTTAGTTACTGAAATTCAAGATGACATAAAGGTGACCTACAGGAAAGACAGAGGAAGACTCTGTTCTGGAATGCCATGATGGGATAAGAGGTAACAGTTTTGAAATGAATTAGGGTAGATTTAGATTAGATATTAGGAAGAAATTCTGTATATGAGGGTGGTGAGAACAAGTTGCTTAGAGAAGTTGTGGATGCTCCATCCCTGAAAATGCTCAAGGCTAGCAGGATTCGGATTTGAGCAGCATAGTCTAGTGGAAGGTATCCCTGCCCATGGCAGGGGTGTTGGAACTGGACGATTTTTAATGTCACTTCCAACCCAAACTGCTCTATGATTCTGTAAGAAAACAACTTAGAAAGGCCTGGACTACCTTCAGTAAAGGGAAACCCTAGATTCAGAGGCAGAGACAACCAACTGAAAGTTTCTTCACATGCTTTCCAGTGGTAGGCAAGGAACTCCTAGTTGCATTGCAGAGACTCACTGAATTTACTAATTATATAGGAGCCAGTGACAGCATCCAGTGTGTTAGCATGAGAGGGTATTGGAAGAGATCTCCAGGAAGAGAAGGGAAGTGCTTGCAGTTGTGTCAGTGTAGCAGGACTCAGTGTTCTCTCTCCTCTTTGAAGAGGTACAGGATGCTCTCTGAAGGAAGCAGTTCAGAATACTTTGCTTTCACGGCATTTTCCCTCCTTTTGTTTATAAGCTCCAGCTTTACACACACTAAATTTAATTTCATTTATGATACACTTCACTCATCTAAATCCCTCTGGATCACTCGGTATGGTACACAAGTATTTGCTTTATCATCATATCTAACTTGCTTTCTTCTCTGAAGCATTCTCATCTATTATCACTTGAGAAGTTCCACCATTGCTCCTGGGGACATAAACTCTCAGCTGCTTTTGGGAGAAGACTGTATCTTTGTTTTTCACCATTGCAATTAACGTTTTGTATGGAACATTGCTATTCAGTTTTACCTGTATACTAGGAACAAGGAAAATAATTTCTAAATTAAAATCACCAGAATGCAGTAAAATAGCTTAATTTTCAAGGAGCTACGAACATAACATTTTACTTGTCTCAGAAGTGTCTGTTCCCATCTACTTAACTGTACCAAAATTAGCTAAGTTAGACTGGGGTGTAACAGAATATTAAGTTCATAATTGCACAGATACATTAAACAATTCAGTGAAACATCAGGGGAAAATTACATCCAAACATGCAATAACATTGACATAAATTATATCTATTGCATAATATTTTTGTGATATGTATAAGTAATAACAACAAGATGCAGCTATTCTAATACTCCTCTAAGGGGTTAATCTAAGCAAGTTTGGGAACGAAGGCTAAACAATTCAACCTGTAAGCATTCAATACACTGAAGAAGATCTAAGAAAGTGTGATTTAAAAGAATCTGCCCCTTGTGCTATTACATCTGCAGGCATGATTAATATATCGTATTGTACTTTGATGCTTAAAACTGAAGGTCTCTTCAAATCAACATTATTTTAAACAAGCCCTTTGAATCATAAAAGTGTAAAGTGAACAACGACTTTATACTTAATATTAAAACACTGATTTGTAAAAATTACAAACATCTTAAGAGGTAGGCCACTAACATTCAAAGATTTTTTTTTCTAACTTCTTCTTCTGGGAATTTTGATATTCCTGTGTTTTATCTAGTACTTTTGGCATCATAAAGAATGGAACCAGCTATTATGTTCTCTAGAATAATATTCAGTAAACATAAATAATTCTGACTAATTTTACAGAAAAAGATCACATTACGTTTACATAACATGGTGACTGACATATAAAGAGTGGAGCATAAATCTGCTGAGACTATATGCCTAACTTTAAAAAATCCACTAAACCCATCAACCCCAAAGCCAATACTATGAATGTCCAGTAACACTGCCTGCGACAAACAGTAACACCGAAGCATATTAGTGAACAGCACATTTCATTTTAGCAATAAAAACGTAGGTCTGTACAAATGCAGATGCACTCAAACAGAATGTCCATTGTGCTTGGATTAGAAGACACTATTACTCCCTCAGACAGAAATTGTCTCAAAGATGTATCTTGAGTTATATTAGTTTTTTTTCAAATAATTCCATAAATATAATTTGCAACTTCATCTTAGTTTACTAATTTGGAGATTATTTGTGTTTTCTCAATTCCCTGGTTGTCAGAATACTATGAATTCTCCCTCTGTTGGTTAGTATAGACACCCACATTACATATCCACCCAGCATATTAAGTCATCTCTGTACTGTAAAACTTGTTATTTCAGTTGAGAATAATACTTAAATAAACTAGAATTTTCATACCTCTATATTATTGTGATGGAAAGATGTTAAATTATGTTGTTCTCTGTGATTTCTAAAGCACTGCTGAATATATTTCTATATTTAAAATTTGAGTTAAAAAAACCATATGCATATGATGATTTAAGAGAAGGAAAGGGGAAGAAGCTAATAAACGTAGAACAACCACCAAATGGCAAGCTAGTTTATCTACATAATTTTTTCTAACACAGCTATATCTACATTTAAAACTACATTTAAACTACATTTAAACTTGTTGCACATTAAGAGCAACCTTAAACATAAAGACACTATTCAGAAACCTGCTGCTTGTATGAGTCAGCCTCCTTCCAGTATGTATACAACCTTGTATTTGGCATGTTGAATTTAATTTGCCTAATCCTCCACCTGTATTAGCAGCCAGCAGAGTTGCTTGAGATTTCCTCTGGCCTGAATTTTTCAACTTCATTTGAAAATTTAAATAACCAATATTCAGAGTGTTTGAATATCCACAGTGCCACATGATTTTAGTCATGGAGTAGGAGATGTTCTGCATTTGTGAAGACCAATTCTACGCTGCAGCCAGAAAAAGTTATTATGGAATAAGTTCATGTGAAGAGAAATGTCATGCATAAAGAATGCAAAGTAGTTCTTCCAGTCTACTTAGCCTGGACAAGATTGACTCAGATGGACTATGCTATTCTTTACATAATGCAGTCCAAGACAGCAGACTGGGGTAGTATAGGAAGCAACAAGTGTTTAGTTGTTCATTTGTTTTTTGTTTCTTTTTAATTTTGCCTAGAAAATATATAATGGTTGAAGAAAACAAAGGTAGGAGCTTGCAAATATAGATAAAGAAACTGAAGGGAGGCAAGAAGATAGTGTTGTCCATGACCACAGCCAACAGAGGAACAATGTGAACGAATTATAGTTAAAGAGATTCAGTTCATCTGTTCCAAGAACCCTGTAAAGGACAGGTGAACACTGGATAAGAGGTGAAGCTTATGTCATTGGAATTTTTTTTTAGAACAAACTTGATCATGACCTTTTAGATATGGCATGGTGTGATTGAATTGCCTTTGGGAAGGTGGGTGGACAAATACCTCTTAAAGTTCTTTCAGATTTTAGGTTACAACTCTGCATGTAAGGCTGTGAATTCTTGAAAGGTTTCATACTTATACACATCAGTTTTTAGGGCAGTGCCCCTCAGCCACCTGACAAGAGACCCCATTCTCTTAGAGGTGCATCATCAATGTCCTTGTAACAACTGACATGTTAATTCTCCAAGGTAGAAGGAAGGCAGGGAATAGACATGGATTGCTGTTATTAAAATTCCTTTAGTAAGGCAATGCTAAAAAGTGTTTATCAAAATGGAAACACACAAGAGCATATTTAATTAGTCAGTAAGTAGGAGGCAGTAGGTTTGCTCAAACTCCCATATGGAGAAAATGCTCATTTTGTAGCAAATTTTTATTCTCAGAGTATCAATACATATTTTAAGAGGGAATAGGAAATCATGTACATCTTACTTTAGAGACACCAGTTATCAGTTTAGCTGGGCAGACACTAGGCAAACATTCTTTTACATTTCTATTTCCTAGTATAAGATAATGCCACTATCTATTTCTAATAAAAAGCCAGGCCACACTAAATGACATCCCAAATACAGTGCCTAATGAGATGTCCTTCTCTGTCCATGGCCCTACTGGGTGCATAAACTTTTAATTAACCTAAGATTTTGCCCCTAACACTCACACAACTCACAGATTTAGCCAGCCAACATAAATATGAACATTTGGTACAAATACCTCTTGTTTGGAGCACTAATGCAATTGAAATTGGTAGAGATGCAAATATTGTGGAAAATATATCTGTACCTTAATTAACAACATCTGAACCAAAAGATGTCAGTTAATTCTTTTCAATCATTAAATACTCCATCAAGTAATACTGCAGCATAAACATATACTCAAATATATCATTATTTTGTTTAGCCCAGAGGTATTTGCACTGTAATAAGAGAAATCACTACAAAGATGGTAGTGACCAATTTTTTCTACCTTGCAAAAACTAAACCTCATGACAAGGCAGATGAACTGGTATAAAAGACTACCTGATATGGCTAGACAGCTCCTTCACTCTTCTACTTTCCCTCATCTCTTACACTTCCCATCATTCTCTGCTTTTCCCAACTATCTTGACAGTCTTAAGAAAGAATGCAGAGGTAAAATCTAAATGTTGGGGATTTTCTAATTGATAAGTGGAAAGCCAATTAGTATCTAACTGCTTCCAGTTCTGATGAAATATCTTCCTTGAGCTAGCAAATGAATTTGCACAATTCTAAAAGTTTAAAAAGTAGTACTTAACGTGCTTAGAAGAGTTTAACTCTGTATCCCAATGTTTCCATTGCAGCTGGGCCTACATGGACACATTAGAGTCACACTATTCACACTTACAAAGAAACTAGAAGAAAAAAGGAGTGTAGGTGGATTTTTAAAAGGACTAGTTAGTTTTAAAATAAGAAAACAGTTTCATTCTTCCTGCTAATAAAAGAACAATGGAATTAAATTTTAAATTTAATTCTTAAGTAAAGTATTTCCACCACTCATTTCCCTTGCCGCTACTTTGGAAAATAGTGTCTGCTTTGCAAAGGCAAATCTATGCAGGTTTTGGATATTGTTTACCTTTCCCTGTAATATCAGCGTTTCCTAATGTTACTATAAACAACTATCAGATCAAACTTTTTTTTGCATTTCATTTCTATAATCATGATTGCATCTTTGTGTCTGTTACATTATGCAAAGCATTATAAATGAGAGATAGCACATTTCTGCTTTTGTTCTGTCTCTTTGTTTTTATAGTCAGTCTCTCTTTGATTATAAAGAAAGAAAGTTACAGTTTGAGCTTGTATGAGACCTCAGTTTCAATAAACTTACAAATATATTTCTAGCTCTACTTGCAGAACACTTTTTTAAAAGCCTTTATATTAAAAATTAAAAGACTGTCAGAATGACAGTAGTCTATGGTTGCACCATTTTCCATTCTCATTATAGTTACCATCATAGATACGGATTCAAACTACAGCATTATTCTCTCTTGTTGCACCCATGACACAAGAACAAGCGATCAGAATTTTATTGCTTCATATATTCTGTAAGTTAAGTACAGTCCTGTATGGCTTTGACCTTTTCAATATTCCATAATTTCATTGACTGGCTACCCTAATTTTTCCCCTGTTTACAGTCTCAGAAACCTGTGGGGAATAAGTAAAATGTCCAGCCAATCAAAATACTGAACACTGAAAAGATCAAAGTAGTAAAACATACTACAGTCTTTCACAGAATATATTAGACATTAAAATTTTCATATCACACTATAAAAAGATAACATTTCCCCCTGAAACTCTAGACACTTTAAAAGTGGAGCACTAGTGCAGCAAAGGTGGTACCACTAAACCAAATAGCACAATTTATACTACTCATATGTTCTTGGTTTAGATTTTTACACATTTCCTTAAATAACGAGCTCTTTTCTAGTACTGAATTTAAAACAAATTCAACTATAGTTTAATAATTTTAATACAAACTCATGACTTTCATGTGTTTCAGTTTTGGAAACTGCAGGGTTAGATGCTTCTGACCCTGCTGAGTGCATGTCACTAAACAACAATGCACATTTCTGGCAGCACTACATGCAATTTTTATTTTTTTTTCCTGTGGTTCATAGACACTGGGTGAGTCTAGTAACATATAGGCAATTTTATTTTTCTTTACAGGACTCATTTGCACTCCTACACTACTGAGCAAATAGGAGCAGGTGACACACACCCCCAAAAATCCATTGCTTTGCCAATACAGTATTCTACTAGAAACAAACAGAAACAAGGCATCTTATTATGTCAAAGATGTTAACAATATACAATGAACACAAGAGATTAAAAATCAAATGTAAACAACACTGAGATGATATAATCTGAATACTTTATGGATTCATTTCCATGTAATCATTGCAGCTTAATTGCCTTACGGAACTATAATGTATTACCCTGTTATCACAATGCATATTTCTTTATCTACTTGCTAATGAAACAGATGTAAACAAGATGAAGAGCTCTAATACGATTTGATTTGCAAATCTTTCCTTGAAAATGCCCCAAAACACCCTTATTATTGATATTCTTATCAAATAAGTCATCCTATTTGTTTGTTACCTTTAGAATGGAAATTGCTAATGTGTATCCTTAACAAGTTTCCAAATCAACACACAGTTAATTAGAAAAGTTTGTCCCTGTAATGCAGATTTATCAGAATTTCTGTTTCCTCTTTTGCAGCAGGCCACTGTTAACAAAGAGGTTCAAATATTAAGCATAAGTTGCTCATCCTGCTTGCAAGTCTGCATTTTACAGTATGATTGCAGCAGGCACAGGCACAGTCACCAAGGAAACAAAGAAAAGCTACTTCACCATCAACCTTCACACTGGAATAACAAATGTCTTATAAGACAATGAGAAGTTAATATTTGCAAAAAGGATAATATTTAATGTTACAAAATTTATAATTTAATAACTCTAGTTGGCAAAAAAATGGACAAGGGTGCCATCTAATTTACTGCACTGCGCTGGTGAGCAAGGTTTACAGGTAATGGTGCAGAGCAGCAAGCATGAATCTTCCTCACCTACTAGTCATTTGGTTATATGATCTCATGCTGTGTGCTCTGCTGGTCTATCTTTCTCCTTGTTGCATTACAGCCATCCTGTATCCCACTCTGGCTTTTTTTTTTTTTTTTTTTTTTAATCTATCATGACTGCTTCTTCCACTGTCTCACTGAAATGGCTCAGCAGATCTACAAAAGCATCTTATAAAAGTAAAGTCTTTTACAAAATACTGTACTGTACTATGTTGTTGTCCTACAAGTGAATTTTGAAAGAAAACTCAGTAACAAGGGGTACATTAGGATTCCACTGAATAAGACTAGTAATTTGAGTGGGGTCAAGGGGAAATGACCAAAGTGCTTGTGTATCACTCTCTAAAATGACTTGCAAGGATGTTGTTGTGAGCTGGAGGTTGGTGCTTTCTGTCAGGTAACAAGCAATAGGACAAGAGGAAATGGCCTCAAGTTGTGCCAGAGGATGCCTAGATGGCACAGTAGGAAAAATTTCTTCACCAAAAGAGTTGTCAAGAATTGGAATAGGCTGCCCAGGAAAGTGGTGGAATCACCATCCCTGGAGGTATTTAAAAGACATCTACCAGTGGCACTTGGGGACATGGTTTAGTGGTGGGCTTGGCAGTGCTGGGTTAAGAATTGGACACAGTGATCTTAGATGTTTTTTCGAGCCTAAATGATCCTATGATTCTATGAATATCAACACAGAGTCCAGGTAAGCAGACAGAAAGATTGGTAATTTCTGCAGATATATGACCAGACAGAAGTCAATACTTGGCAAGAAAAAAAAAATTAAGTCAACGATGATCTTTTTATAAAAACAATGGGTATAAACTGGCTATGAATGAACTTAGATTGGAAACTGGATGAAGATATTTAACAATCAGAGGAATATGTTTCTGTGAAAAGATCCAAACAGCAGAAGATGAAGAAAAAAGTCTATATCTTGAAATAAAAAGAGAAAATAGAATGTCAGGTGCTTTTATTGCAAATAACTTTTCTGCATCACTATTTTACAGCTGTGGTGAATAGAAAAATTACTTTTTCTCCTGACATATCACAAAAGGGAGATAATTACACTTATTTTGTAGGCGTATTTGATAAAATTTAAGGACTGATTTAGAGAGCTATCTCACTGAGTTACACAATGTAAAATTAAGCTTTGATATTGATGATTATACTGTGTGAGACAAACCCTCTCCAAAGCAATTGTAGTAATTAAGAGAAATATGGACTAAAGAGGAGACTACTTTCCATTGGAAAGCACCTGTGATTGCTCAACAGACAATAAAGGACATAACATTTCTTCTGCTTCAGTTGCTGATCAGAAGAAAATCTACACTCGCCACTGACACTGCTTGGCAATGAATGTCTAAAAGACCCAGGAACATCCTCCAGAACACCACCCGAACATTTATGCTATCATTTTTTAAAATGCTAACAGGAAACATAAAGTTATTAAATTACAAGCACTGTACTTCATGGAACAGCTGAAGAACAAAGATGCCAAATCTCAAGCATTACTATCTGGCAGGTAGCCCAACAGAAATCAATCCAGTTCTAAAGGAAAATCTCCTCTACACGAAGTGAAGATTTAAGGAGAGATGGCAAGTAGAAATGAGGTTCAGTTCCAAGTTGTTATTGCTACCAAAAAATATCCTTTTCTGTCACTATGCCATAAAAATAGTCGTTTGATGACTTGTTGATAATGTACAAGGCACTGGTAAGAGGGACCCTTTAATTGCTTCTATAACTGAAAGTATCACTTGCAGTTGGGTGGATGAAAACATGGTGATGTCTCCAACTGATCCTGTCTATCAACCAAGACCTAGAGCTGTTCTCACAATCACAAACTAAGAATTTGCTCTTCTTACATTTTAATTGAATGTGAAAGTGGGTGTTATCAAACATGTTTTCATTTAATATGTTCATAACTTTAAATATGCAAGATTAGTCTTTTGAGACTTTTTCTGTGGTGAGAAAGTTCGATGGTGAGAGTTTCATTTCTCCAGAGGCCAGTTCAAAGCATAAGCCCAAATTTGGTACTCATTGTCAATTATTATCCTTGATTATACAGGAAAATAAAGGCAGCCAGCTCCACAAAGCCAGGGCTTACTTTTTTTACAACCTTACTTTTAGATTTTATAAATATCGGCTCACTAAAGAAAAACCTTTGGATGCAGAAGATACAAAGTCAAGAAGAAAACCCTATAAAAACCTTCTTTTGCCTCCCCTGCTTTTACAAAATGGTTTCACAAAATTTTATGATCCAGTCCCTTTCCATTTTGGAACTGAAGGCTTGGTGAGGTTTGAAAATATTCTGAAACATTTTTCTTGTGGGAAAGGCTATTTTCATGATGTTTTGCTCCTGCACTGGAGAATAATAGGCTTTCTCTCAAAAGCCTCTTGTAGAGAGATTTCCAATGTCATTTAGTAAACTCCAGAGGTCTGAATAAACATCTAGGTTGTTGTTTTCCACTAGCTAAGCAGCTTTTAAAGTTTACTGAATGTATATTGATGCCACAGGGACCAGGTAGCATTAAATAACATTAGTGGATTAGCTGACCTGGGTCTTACTGTGAAATACTCTTCATAAGGATAAGTTTGGGCATCAAAGGCATTTTTCTGATGTTCCTTCTCCAGTCAGTGAAATGAGAGAGAGGGTCCTTCTAATGAGGAGCCCTGCTACAGGGTTCCACATCTCCCTGAGTGCTCAGGATGACAACCGTTCTGTTCTTGGCCGTCTCCTCTGTTTTTGCCATCTCTTCAACAATATGTGGGTGGAAGATAAATATAAGTGAAGAGTTAGGAAATAAAATAGCATATTTCAGAGTAAAAATATCAGAATGGATGATATATGTATCACTAATAATAAATTCCAAACATTTATCTGCAATGTGTGTTTTCCACATTATTCCAGTGAGGATTCAATGATATCTATGAGCTTTTCATATGCTTCATAAAATGGCATATCAAAATGAATTTGTATTTGAAAACAAGACCACAACTGAGCACAAGCGAGGGAAGAATTCAAGGACACAATGAGTGGGTGGATACACGCAAAGGAATAACATATGTCAGCACTACCAATTAACAAGTATCAACTGTGTAACTGTGTATCTGTCAGTTTAATTACTTGCTGAAGTAATTCTATTTTTGTGCCTTTTTTTCCTTCTGATTTCCACTAATCTTCCTTTTTCTCTGACACACTAATATTTTTCTCTAACTTTTCCTCTCACCATCTGTATCGTAGCATGATGACTTCCTCCCCTTATGGGGAAGGGAAAGAGTGGAAAAAGTGGAACTTAAAAAAATCCTGGAAATACAGATTTGTAATAGCATAAGAATGTGAGGAGTATTAAGAATTCTGATATATTGAGACATTCAGTGGTGACCTGGAAGTGTTCTCATACAGATGTGATGTAGACCTTTTGGTATGACAGAAGTCTATTAAAGAGCTAAACTGCTTAGCTGGCTTCCACATTCTGTCTCTGTGGATTTCATTTGCCATTTCTAGTGAATTTCCATGTATTTCCTATTCTATTTGTTTCACAGAAGACCTGTTTTAAACATGGTTAATTTATCTCCTGATAATGAGCATACAGACATATGATACCAAGCAGTTTAAAACCTCTCTGTAGGAAGTAAGCAAACCCAGCATGCATTTGATCTCAGACCTCCCCCGCTCTTTCCCTTTTGTCTAATGCAGCATATGCAGAAAAAGAACATGGATTCAAGAAAACAAATTATATTTCAACTACTGGGTGCTATCATTGACAATACTGTTTGTCAGAACCCTGGAAATAAACCATGTTTTCTTGATAATGATGGTATTAGTAGTTACTGAGAGGGACCACAGAAGATATTCTTATACAAGCGAGAGTGACGGTAATGAAATCAGCAGAAATAGGAACAAGAAAAACATTACACAACTATCCCTGAAAAGCTATACAATTCAAACCAAATCTTATAATTAATTAATTATTAGTTAATAATAAAATATGTTGAGTATTCTATGAATAAGTCTAAGGGAACATTATTATAGGGATTTATTATGTCTCAATATGACAAGCAACACTCATTATGTCCTCAAATTAAATATATATGCATTCCCATTTTTAACTGTTATTCCAAAACAAATAAACAAATAAATAATCAAGCAGTTTTTACACATGATGAATGCAAGTTAAAAGATTTATATAGTAGCTTTGGTTTGGTTTTTATGCTGTTAACGACAGACTTAACTCCGGAGTGGATGCAGAACAAAATTCTGTGTAGGTGGTCCTATGTAAGAAAATGTCATAGTCACATTAACTGTATCCCCAAAGAATAGTTATAAGTACAAGTAGGATGTCAATATGGAATTTCATGGTAACTTCCAAGAGGAACAGAATAATCCATAGGATGGATTATTTTAATTGGTTTTACACTTTTCACCCATGCTGTTTTTATGCTCGTAGGCATCACATTCCTTCCTAAGTTTCCTCTGACTCATTTTGTCTCCTTTTCAGTCTCTTCCATTTTGTCCTGCAAGACAGTCTGTCTCTTGGTGGTTAAAAGAGGAAGGAATGAGATCACAGGGACACACAAATACTCATGTTCATGTTCTGGGAAGATATTGCAAACCATTTTCCATCTGTTGACTCCATCTTCCTAAGCAAGGAACCAACAGTACTGCTGTCCAAGGGAAGTGGAATGCAGCCCTCTATTTCCTGTGACTATTACACCCATCTTCTAAACTCTACGGAAGTCAGTTGGAATATTTCTACTGATTTTAATGGAGTTCACAACAGTTGAGTTCCTGTGCAATGCACGTTTATGTGCACTGAGTCAGGGTAAATGTACTGCAAAATCAGTGCAGAATTTACACAGCTAAAGAGATGATGGAAAAAAGCAATGCCCTCAGTGCTGAGAAGACAGTAGGAGTAAAGAGCCGTATTTGACTTATTAAGGACTGCAGAACCAGAGGGATTGGTACACAGAGTGAGGTGCTGTGCTGTGAACACTCACTGTACATACAATACAGCCACTTCTCCATATCAAAAGTTGTCCAACAAACCCGCAGGAAAAATTTCTCATGGTCTAAGGGAAGCACCAGGAAGCTGGGTTTGCTTCTCCTTCCTCTCTTGATTAGGAAATGGTGTAGTCATCTATATGTATCTACTACTTTGCTCGAGGAAATGATAAATGCCAAAAATAATTTGTGCTTGCTTATTTATCAAAGAATTCCACAAATATTACTGAAATGTAGGACTTACCAGAAACAATGAATAGCCATTAGAGAGAAGGAACTGACTAAAAGTCGTGAAGAGATTTCACATATTAATAATAATAAAAAAAAATCTAATTCTCTAGAAGTCCAGAGAAACATCTACAACTGTAATTCATATTGAAATGAGCTGCATGGAGGAAAATGAACTAAACACCAGAAGCCCTTAAACAACACATAGTTCTCAGTAAACCTGGAGAATCAATGCACACTTCAGAAATTAGCACATAGAAATCAATTAAAAAATGGATAATCACTAATTCAGATATCAAAGCAGAGAAACATTCAAGTTCCTTTCTATGATTTATTAGTTGCTTTTGGCTGCCTCAGCTACAAATTAAATCAGTAGATAATCTGGAAATACTGTAACTAACTTAAGTATCAGTTTCCTAATACTTAGGCTTTGCAATTTGCCAGACAGACAATAAATTTTCAGTTGGAAATGATAGGAATGTTGGATTTTAAATATAAAGAACACTCAGACTTTAGCACTTCACAATTAATGCTTTTCTTTGTAATACAGATCACTAAATACACATAACTTATTTTTGAAATTTGTTGTATTTTCCACACCTGCTGAATGCTGTAAGTAGGCATACCACCATTTTTAACAATGTATCAACCTACTGTCATCACATGCTGATGCAGGTCTTATGGCACATTCTGGCCATGTACATTACAAAATTTATACTCCTACTCAGTTACACAGTCCTTACAAAAACATGACAAATATGGGCTTGGAATATGAACAGCTTGAGTCTGTCCCCATTGATATGGCTTTATAAGTTACTTTTTTTTTTAATTTTATTTATGATTCAGACTCCTTTTCATCCACAAATTTGGACTATACTTGGATTTTTTTTCTCATTCTTTTGTGCACTACTGAAAGAAATTCTTATGCCTTATTTTCTTCCTTTTAATCAATTGTCTATAATATACATATATATATATTTGGGTGTGGACTAGCAATGAAAGAGGAGTCAAGATACTACCTATAGACTTACTGACACAGTTAAGAGGTAGAAAAATAGGATGGGAATTTACATTGCAGCAGTGGATAGCATCACCTATGGACATTCTTTCTAGTGGTTTTACTATTTGAAGTTTTTGACTATTTAATTCAGGGCTTTGCAGGCTATTTGGATGAACCTTAAAACTTCAGTGATACACTGCAAGTAGGATCAAGCCTAAAGCTCAAAGACCTGCAGCTCATTTTCAAGAGTCAACTCAAGCAAAAATACCCTTAGGTTAATATCAGCATTGGAAGTCAACCACAGGTCAACCAGGTGTTATAAATGTACCTACAGAAAATATAAAAGAAATCTCAGTTATTCAGAAAATTTCATATGCTGAAAACAAAACAAATATGTTTTATGCTGCATCAGCCACCATTATCTGCTGAGAAAAAGTAAAAAGGGTTAAATAGTTCTTTTCTGCTTACAGAAAGTTGGGGGATTTTTTCACTAATTTTTATCCAACTCACTTCCCATATAAGTAATGCTAAAACTTCTATCTATCATTATAGAATGATCAAAAATGTGATCAATGAAACTTTTCCATTTTTTGTTGAAAATTACATCTAAATAATAACATAATAAATTACATCAACCCAAGATCTGCTAGAAAAGTGAGGAGTTTATGAATATGTTTCATAAACATGAACAACTTAATGCAATACACTCAAGCCAAAATGTGATTCTAATGGAGAAAGAGGTTGAAAAAAGAGACTTCCAAGATGTGATGACCCAGGAAGCATGTGATGGGGAAAAAGACCAAGATAAAAAGTAGAAATCAACTAACTGTCTTTGCACTTTCAAAAGATTTGGAAGACTACTATAACACAGATTTAAAGCTACAGCTTGTTGTATGCAAACAATTCTATTTCTTTTCTTTGCAATGTATTATTCCAGGGATTCCCTTCAATGTTTTGTAGTACAGCAAAAATATTTATAGTTTCCAATAATTTGCTGCCACTGTGTCCCAGAAACCACCATTGGAAACGTACAAGAAGATAAGACACTAAAATTCTTCTAAATATTTTTTCCATGTGGCATTTAATTTCTCTAAGCTGCTGATTGAACTACATGAAAACCTGAAAAACATTCAACGATTATATAAAGGTGGCTTTTTGCACTTTTTTTGACTTTTCCTTTTTTTAGCAATCTAAGCTGCAACTGTACAGAATAAAACAGACCTCATAGCCCCAAAATGTGTCAGTCTTTTAAAATAGTGAAAAAAATATCCTTTTCCTGAGCAGGGGGCCATATGTGACATATATAGTATCTGCATTCAGATGGTTAACAAGTGAGTTAGAGGCAACCATACATCATAAAGACCTCCAGTAGAAATCAGAGCACTCTGGGAATGATAATCACTTACTGTTCCCTAAACTTATAGTTACACAGACTAAAATGACAGGATGTTTTGTTCGGTTTTCAAAACCATTCATTAAGGTAAACTTTTGTACAAAGGCAATTTTAGGCTTTTTCTCTCATATTTGCTACCCTCCATTGGGAGGATGATTTTTCCGAGAGCTGCTTCAAGTGCAGTACCTAATGAATATTGCCATTTTGGTCATAAGCAGACTCTAAGACCCCAAAAACACAGGGCAAAATTGCCTTTAAACTGCAGGTTAAAAAACACACTAACTACAGTAGTCATTTCCAAGGATAGACAGAAAAAACACTAGACTAATTGGAAGACACTTTAAGAAATAAGAACGTTTAAGTGGGAATGCATGAAAGGACCTTGATATCTTCAAGTGTTATCCAAATTAGGATCACAGGGCATGTATGAGGAAAAAGGCAACAGAACTAAGATGTTTTTACCTTCCTGCCATTAGGAATGAGGAAACAAAAGCCTTGGCCTCTTTGCCTGAAACCTAGTTTTGCAGGCATCCCAACATGAGTTCCTCTTTTCTCTACAAAGTATTTTCTCTTTAGAAACAGTAGATTGCTTCTGGTGCCTACTTTTCAAGAATAGTGGTTGTTTTCTCTGCTTGTGCCTCAGTGGGGAAGGGAAGAGATCACATTTGTGGGTCAGATAAAAAGGAAAACTGTCTTTTCACTGAAACTCTGATGGGTACAGAAACAGTCTCTCAAAAAGCAGGGCATTTTTCCTAGTTATCCCATTTGTTGCAACCATACAGTAATGTCACGTTACACACAGGACTGCATGCAATGTGAAGGGTGCATAGGAGACACCACAGCTTCAGTTCAGCCTGAGAGAAAAGCCAAAATTGTATGAACAGACCTCTTTTTTCATATAGATCAATGGACTAAGCTCCCTGTTTAGCTCTGGTTTTCACTGTAATGACAAATGAATTCATTATACTGCAGAGAGGTGATTAAACTTTATTTTGACAAATGTTTATGTGTTTCTGTATGTTCTATAACTAACAACTGCAATCATTGCCTTCACTCATTAAGAGAAAAAGAGACGTTAATTTTAAAAAAAATGAAAGTTGCAAAATCTAACCCATGACTTATAACATAAATAAATTGAAAAAGGTATTTCGTTATAAAGATAATTACTGCAGCATTTCTGAGTCACCCTCTGATGGCATCCATCTACCTGAAAAGTAGTATAACTTGTGACACCAGCCACACAATTGTAAGAGATAAGCTACTTTAAGAAGTGTCCATCATTATTTAATACTAGTTGATGAATCACAGAAAAATACAATATTCTACTCTTTAAATATTTATTGTATTGTTTAAATATTAAACTTTTCTTCTTGATTGCCAAATCAGTATCATACAGGTTGAAAATATGTTTACAGTCTCTTATAATAGGAGCACTACCTATCAGTGTCAGATGACAGTTTTCAACCCTCTGGCTGGTGACAGTTTTTTGCTGTGCCATGACAAGTGTAATTAAAACTCTGTTTTCAGATACATTTGCATTTTATTCCTGCTGAAAAGGGTTTTATGAATCTTCAGACTGACTAGCAAAAATACTGACTTTTCCCTTAACTTTGGCCTGGGATTTGCAGACTGAAATAAGCAATTTTTGTTGAAAGACCCTCAGAATAATTAGGTTGCTATTTCCTCAGTGACCAAGGCAGAAAAAGCAGTGAACTTATGCTAGCGTAAAACAAGGATGAGAAAAAGCAAACCATCATGAAATTTCATATCTGCATCTAAGCTCTATTGTCAAAAGCTACTGTTCTACACATGTATAGATGATGCAGGTATTCTGTTCTGTATCAGAAATACACAGCTCAGTTTATTGTAATGCATGATGGTTTAGAAAACTTGACACTTCAGAGTTCCTAGTACCAGGCAAGTAAGACAAGTTATGTTGCTGAGGAACAATGAGATGTGGAAGTTATCACAACTTGAAAGTGGTAGATTTGAAGGTGAAATGACTGCAACTAGAAAAGGGAAGATATTTTCATTTGGTAGTTCAGTGAAAATACTATGCGAAAGAGCTGGAAAAAAGTGGACCTCTATCTAAACTTCCCAAATAATTCTAATCAAAACCTATCACAGAGCTTTTAATTAGCAAATTACTTTAGCCAAGCACAAAACCACAGATTATATTTATAGGGAAAAATGACAGATTCTCCACTCTTCTCTCAATCACAAGTATAAAAAGGGTATTTCCAGTATTACTGCAAGAGAAACAGATACTGATCCATTAACATAAATGATTGCTCATGTTTTCATATCCAGTAATGTATTACATTCTTGTGCTCAGGATTTTGCAGTATTATAGGATTTTATGTGATATTTATAATTTAAACACTGACCAGTTTTGATTATATTTATTAATATAAATCATAAACATATAGCACCTTCTCTGAAAAAAACCTCTTTTATACACAAAATTGATCATTTGATGACTCTACTAACAGACTTTTTAGATGATTATTTTTATTAATTTCTATTTTATTAAGTTATAAAAGTTATTAGGCAGTTTTGATGTCAGGACATTTGTTGCCTTCTTTTGTAAATTCTTAATCTACCTTTCATTAAAATAACCCATAACTGTGAGAAATTGTCTTTAACTGTATAGGAATCCCTGAGAATCAGGACTGTTTCCACTCCTTTTTCTTACAATACATGTGACTTAGAACTCAGTGCCACAAGTTATTACAGAAAGACAGGGACAAACTGGACTAAGAGAGGTGAGACAACTTGTCCAAAGGAAGTTTGGGCTCATAAAGTCCCTACAATTTTTCTTTTATGAAATGCAAATGGCTATAGATTTCTCAATTCTTCCCTGAAGCACTGATGGTGGCTCTTGGAGTTCCTGGCATTCACATCAGGTGGACTTTATATTTGCTCTGCTATAATGGCCCTGTGCTCTGCGATGTAGTTGCCAGGCTTTATAGATGATTTCTAAATCTAAAATTCATTATTTCAGGGAAAAATTACAAAGTATACTGCAAGTATATCACAGGATATGCTTCCAGTTTCTCCTATAATCCATCAACATATTCTGTTACATCTTTTAATCCACGAGATAAAACAGACATCTGCACATTCATGAGGGCATCTTCCACAAATTTTATTGCACTAAATCAAGAAGAAGCAATAGGCAAGAAGTCTCATATATTGAGTGAAGGTCATTTTGCATTCTCCTTGCCCAAGGAAATGTAGTCTTGTGACATTCCCTGTCTTACTACAGGGTAGTGAGAATGTGAAGGAATTCAAGAGAGAAGGTGCAAAAAAATTGAGGGAAAGCTTGATAAAATCTTTGGTAATATCTTGATTATTAGCTACTCTCCAAGCTGGAAGGTACAGCCAAATTATTTTAGACAACAATTTGTAGCATTAATGAAAAATACTGAGGTTGATGTATGTAAATAATCATTTAGTATTTACATTTTAAATTACAGGAACCCACAAATTAAAGAGCTTTCTGTACTCTCCACAGCAGTTTCTTCCCTATGGTCCCTTTCTAATCCCCATGAATCCTTAAACCAGGTTTGCAGAGTAAGAACAAAACTTTTTAGGTCTTCAACCACATTGTCAATAGAGAGAATCCCCTTTTGGCAGAAATGGGAGACCTTTCCAACACCGCAGCTCTTTAAGCTGGTTTAAGAGACCAGAGAAATGTGAGTCTCTAATCCTTGACTCATGTGAGCTCTGCCAGTAACAGCACATCACTCCTCACATCAGTGGACTTAGCATGCCATAGTGATGGTGACTAGAGATGGTGGTACACTCTATCAGCTTGAGAAAAGGCATGGGTGTAAGACAGCAGACAACAACTCATAATAAATAAACTCATAATATATTTCAGCATAAAAGAGTCTTGGAGTTACAAAAACCCCCACTGATAACAACCAAACTCAAATTTTATAAGCATAAAATATATTTTGTAGCTATGGGCAGAGAATAACACAGAATGACTCTATAGCATTTTCAGAATAGAATAGAAAGCTGAGCTGTGCTTTAAACAATAACATGAAGAGTGTCTAGACTCTCAAAAGTATTAAAATCAATTGTGGGAATATAGATCACTCTATCATACACTATCCAAAGATGAGAATTGAGAGTTAGCATTCCATCTACATCTAAGGCTAACAAGATACAACTGCAAAAAACATTAAGTTATTGTCTGACATCACTGTACATAATTAATAACATATGTCTTCCATTCCATAAGGGCATACACTCACTGTACATATGCCAATCTCTGGTGTAACTCTATGGAATTAGACAAGGGTCGTTTGGCCAAAGAGCACATACGAAGAAAATAGGTCAGGTTTTAAGGCTAGTGTGCAAGCAGATCTCAAAAATCATGGTGATTAGTCTATGCTTTCCTCTTCTGAACAGCATGTATAGTTTTTATAGCAGCACCAGTGAAATCACACTAACTCCATGGCACCACAAAAACTTAACAGTATTTCAGCAAACAAATACTATATGTTTTTGTTATACTCTTTCAAAATGTAGTGCCATGGCAGTAAATAAAGCTAATCTGAAAATTAAAAAGGTCTTTTTGATATTTGACACTGAACTTCAAGGCACTGCCTGTCATCCATGATTGAAGAAAACTCATAATATCAAAACCAAATTTTCATTCAATGGAGAGCAACAGAAATTGAATCTTTGATTTTAAAAAAAAGTTTCAAATGTAGAATCTGTCATAAAAACATGCCCATTTGAGAAAGATGCCCATCAGAAAGAAAAACCCCAAACAACTCTTCCCAGAGATTCCTAGGAACTCTGCATTTCTCCTTTCTTTCATTTTTTAAGGTGTGGTTTTTGGATGGTTGGTTTGGGTTTTGGTTTTTGTTTGGGTTTTTGGGTTAGTTTTTGGTTGTTGGTTGGTTTGGTTTTTTTGGGTTTTTTGGTGAGAGGAAATCGGAATGGTGCAGCTCTCAAATTAGTCCTGTACTAGGTCCTTGACTTGAGCAATCAAGAGAAATCCACGTGCAGCAACAGTGAAGACAAAAGGCCATGGTAATTGTTTGGAAGGAAGAGAGCAAGGAAACAGACTTTAAGAAGGGATCTCAAGAACTCAGAGGTCACATTGAATGAAGAACACCTTCAAGCACAAACAAAAGGGAGAAACATTATTGCTATGAAGTTATGACATACTGATACAGTTTTGAAATGGTGAAATTAATGCACAGGGAGCAGCCTCTGCAACAAGCAAATGCACCCAATTGCATCAAGAAACCTGAAGGCCACATTCCTGCGGCTCAAAAATGTCATTAAATCCATAACTGTTAGTGCTCCTATTTATATGTGATGCTCAGAGAGCCATGCACCTTCTGAAATTAGTAAGCAGTGTTTCAAACTACTCCATCTTCCCCAGATTTAATCACCATTAAAACATCTATGATGGTTCCTTCACAAGGGACTTAATATTCTTTGATATTCTTATGTATAATTATTTCTTATAATCGGTGCATAGCTAAACCTCCAGGTTTCAAATGAATAAATATTAGCCTAATGTGCTCAATCAATGCATAGAAATAACTTCAAGCACTTTTCCTGAAAGGGAAAATATTTACCATATATCATAGTTAGATTAGCTTGAGGCACTAAGCTGCTGATAGAGGAGGATTGAAAGCCTAGAAATCGCTTTAAAAGTCCTTGCATTTCTGTGAAGGACATCGTCAACAGAGAGGGAGAAAAGAAGCAGAGAGCTCTGTTACCTTGAGCTTCCTATAAAACAGAGTACTTCGGATCAGAACCATGTCAGAATATTTGCTTTGTGAGACACAAAATGATCCTTTCTGTAGAGAAAAATCACTAGAGGATACAAAGAGCTTCACTATACTGAATTTTTCAATCTAAATGACTCCAGCAGCTCTGGAGCAGGTTGTTAATAAATAAATCTCTTCAAATGAAATTTACACTGTAGCTGGGGTCATGCCTGACTAGATATACAATTAATACCTTAGACTTAATTGTACACCTCTTAATATTCAAGGAGTACCTTTAGTGTCTCTCAGTCTGACGATGAGGGCCAGGTGGGATAATTTCTATATAATTTAGAGAAACTCCAGTACTGTATTCAAATTGAACTGTTGGGATTTTTTCTTTATCCACACTGAATAAAGTAAAAAATAAAATGCTAATAGCATTTTGCAAGTTCATTATGTCCAGAAAAAAAAGTTTACTTGCTTCAAAAGTAAGGTTATAATCAAGATAACAGTAAGTTCAGCTAAAGCTGCAGGTACATTTAGATATAAAGCTAGAAAACGACACACTTTCTTTTTCCACTGCACAAAGGCAAAGCTTCCTTTATCAAATACATCACATGTAAATAATAGTCTTAAAATTTTTTGTTATTCTTTTGGTTAATTGTTAAATTAATTCTTCTTTGATCAAATGTACCAAATGTCAGATGATTCCTTGGATATGTTAAGTGGACTGAAGACATAATTTTCAAATTGCAGGCTATTTACTATCTGGTTCTTTCTTTTTTCATTTATTATCAAAGTTGAAGATTTTCTTACACGTGGCAACAAAAGTAATGGAATTCACAAAACTTATCAAAATACTTAAGAGTTCTGTTAAAATGCATTTGTTGCTGCTATTTTTACTCCAGCACTCAAAATTTCTTCTGCCACACATGACTTAACATTTCAAATAATTTATTTTTTAAAATTTATTTTTTTTTTTAAATCATAGAACCATAGAATATGATGAGTCGAAGGGACCCATCAAAGTCATCAAGTCCAACTCCTGGCCCTGCACAGGACTCCCCAAGAGTCACACCATGTTCCTGGGAGTACTGTCCAAACACTTCTTGAACTCTGTCAGGCTTGGTGCTGTGACCACTCCCCTGGGGAGCCGGTTCCAGTGCCCAACCACCCTGTGGGTGAAGAACCTTTTTCTGATATCCAACCTAAACCTTCCCTGACTCAGCTTCATACTGTTTCCTGGAGTCCTGTCACTGGTCACCACAGTGAAGAGATCAGTATCTGCCCCTCCTCTTCCCCTCACAAAGAAGTTGTAACTGCAATGAGGTCTCCCTTCAGTCTCCTCTTCTCCAGGCTGAACACATCATGGTGCCCAAAACTGCACACAATATCCAAGGTGAGGCCACCCCAGTGCAGAGCAGAGTGGGACAATCCCCTCCCTTGACCGGCTGGTGATGCTGTGCCTGACGCCCCCCAGGACACGGTTGGCCCTCCTGGCTGCCAGGGCACTGTTGACTCATCTTCAACTTGCCATCAACCAGGACCCCCAGGTCCCTTTCCATGGCACTGCTCTCCAGCCTCTTGTTCCCTGGTCTATACACACAACCAGGATTGCCTCATCCCAGGAGCAAAATCCAGCACTTTGCCTTGTTAAACTTCATATGGTTAGCAATCACCCACTTCTACAATTTGTTGAGGTCTGTTTTCAGAGCCTCTCTGCCTTTGAAGGGGATTTAACAGCTTCTCCCAATTTAGGGTTGTCAGCAAACTTACTTATTATCCCTTCGAGTCCTGTGTCCAAGTGGTTAATGAAGATGTTCAAGAGAACTGAGCTGGGGATGGAGCCCTGAGGAACCCCAGTAGTGACTGGACCCCAGCCTGATGCCACTTTCCTCTGTTTGATTTTTACCCTGTTATATAGTACAGAAGTGAATATGTACAAATAAAACACTAAAAAAAAAAGAATTAATTTAAATTAATTTAAAATAAAATATCCATTGTTTTCTTTCCTTTTGAATTAGTTCATGGCTAAACTGTGAGCAGTTAAACTTTATAAATTATTCATACTTCAGTTTCTTGTAAAAATTTGTATTTTTTAAAGGAGTATGTTGCAATCCTTCATGAAAGAAATGTGTAGTCCCTTGGGAGTTTTACTTCATTCAAATTCAATAATATGTTTCAAATAGAAAATAGTACAGAATAACATTAACAAAAATGAGCAATTACTTAAAAGAAGAGTGCAAGAGGGTAAAGCCAAATGATCTCAACCATGATTTTGAAAAGAAAATTTTCTTAACTTTTGAAAGGTAGCTACACAATGTGAGGACAGAATTATGTTCCCTTTAACTCAAATTCTTGTTTTATAAATTATTTCTTATTTCACATACAATGAAATTGCTGTCACCTCTAGAAATTGGGATATATTTGCCTTTTCTTTAGCTCTTTTTCATTGCTTTCTTAATTAATTTGATTGTAGACTAAACCCAGCAAGAACAGAAATTACTTGTTTCTACCATCTTAGCAAAGATACAGGATGAACACTAACTGCAAGAAAGGCTTCCTACATTACTATGGCTCAGTCTCAGAAATTGGAGGAAGGAGCAGGACAAAATCAGGGTTTTGGTGCATTAGTTGAAAACGAAATCAACAAATGCCAATTTTCCAGCACAGTTTTTGCCAAATTCTAATGTGACTAAGTATTCCCGTAATTTTTCAGAATAAAACAGAAGTGTCATTTTAAGCCAGAATTTGAAACCCAGATAACAAAATTTCCCATCACTGGATTGTGAGAGCTGGATTCACTATGTTTCCTGAAGGCATTCTTCATCTTTCATTAGCCAAGAAAATCTCTTCAACCCTGCTGTCTGCCAGCTCGGTGAAGAAGCCAGCCAGTGACTGTAAATAGACTAATTTATTTTATTGCAGAAGACAGTTCTTGTTCAGAGCTGAAACACATTGGCTGACTGATGTAGGAAATTTTTTGAGATTTTTTTCTCTTTTGTTAGTAGATACAAATCTTTATCCTCAAGGTTTTCTCATCCTGTTTTCTAATGCAACATTTACATGATAAATACCTGACTTCACTGACCTATAGCACTGTTGCAAGGTTTTGAAAAGCAGATGTATATACACTGAGCTAAATTACACATATCTGTAAAAAAAAAAAGAAAAAAGAAAAAAGAAAATTCCTTTAGAATGAAGGACACTTGTATAATTAAAACTTTATTTAAAAATGGATGCAGCATACATCTGCTAAAAGCAGAACATTACAGGAAAAGTATTCTGGTGAAATAATCAGTTTTCTTTCATTTTTCTGTACTAAGTATACCACAATTGTTTCACCTCCTCCTGCCCCATCTGTTATACTAGTTACTTACTTCTTCAAACAGAAAAGAATCAGGTTATTTTGCAGCTGTAATATTTGGAATAATGCACCTCTAGAAAGAAGATGCACAGAAGACAACATTTAATTTTCTTGGCAAATACAGTTTAAATTCAGTTGATATGAACGAGAGCCTAGAATTTCATAAATGCTCACTACTCATCAGCTCTCACTGTTCCCAGTGGAACCACTGGGTGCCAAGTGCTTTTGAAAAAAATCTGTTTCTGTACTAGATGCCTGACTTGGAGCTGCAGCATTATGAAGCTATTTTTAAGGCCTGGCCCAATGTTATTTATGGATGCATTATAAGCCAGGGTGATAAGATCCTTTGTCTAGGATTATGTACTATACACTTGTACAGTACTATAAAGAATTATAGGAACATGTAGCAAAGATAAAATGTGCGTTCAGGAATGTGGTTAACATAACCAATTAACATTACCCAAGCAAATTAGCTATTTGTTTGTTATTGCATTTCAAAAGAAATAATATTTGCATGCTCGATTTCCCTCATAAAAAAGGATCTAATCTGATGATTCCCAAATACATTGTGAAAAGAAAAGTGCATGTGAAATCAGTGGCTAATTGCACATGTAAACTCTACACTGGTTTAATTGTAATAGTTCCTTTCGCCCATAAAAAGTGCACAAATGCAGTTTATGCATTCAAATAAACTAATTTTGGCAGGTGTCTATTGAATTGAATTTGCCATTGCAAGATGTACTTAGGGACATTAAAAAAACTTGCAAAGTGTAACTCCGTAATACAAAAGTGACTCCATATGAATTATATATTGCTCCACAACCAAATTATTCAGATTCTTCTATCTTTATTAGATTTTAGTTCTTAACTCATTATTGAAGTACAGTTCACGGATGAATTAACTACCTTACGTTCATTATTCGTACTCAGAATTATTTAATAAAACCTTGCTCCAGGTCTACAGCTGTGCTAGTCACTGCTAAATCAAAAAGGTTTACAGACAGTATCATCACATTCTTGTAGCTAACACCTCAATTTTTGGCAGAAAAGTATTTACTTAGGTGTCCTTAGAAATAAAATATTTTCAAGATGAGCATAATGTAATAGAGAAGGGTGTGTACTACTGAGCACAAATATCTCAGTCTCATTATTTCAACAGTCTCAGCCCAGGTACTTCCTAACTATTCATCAAATAACACAGAATTAAAAAAAATTCTGGAAGACTGTGTATTTAATTTTTATTGCAGTAAATGTCATTACCGTGAATCTTCAAAGGAAGAAACACAAGGATCAGAAAAGTCCATAGAAGGAATCTTATGGAAGGGGAAAGAAGAAAATGCTATGAGGAAGCTTATAACAACAACAACAATCAATAAAAAGGCATCCAAATAATGTTTATTTTCATATTGAGGCTAATTATTGAATTTTCAGGGTTGATAGAGAAAATGTTTGGTTTAGTTGCAGAAAAGTATATTTAGTAGTACTCAAACCCACAATACACACAGCACTGCAATGCCATTGTTTCATTAATTATTCAGAGTGCAAACATAGCATATAGGGTGCTGCACAAACTCCACATTTTTCAGTATCACATGGGCGACAAACTCCTTGGCAACTCCATATGAAAGAATCATAACACAGACTTTGGAATGGGGCAACTACACCAATAATTCTGCACCTGGCACCGCACGGGACCCGCACATTGAGGGAACTGGCAGCTTTGTGATTCGCAAGCATAACCTGATCATGCAGCGATGAACTAAGAGCTGTGTTGGCTGCTCCTGCCAGCTCCTTGGACAGGTGAAGAGCTAGCAGTGCCACAGAATGCACATAGCAAAATGCATGTTCCTGCTGAATGCAGAAATGCAAAGAGCAATTTGTTTTTCTGAGGCCTGTGTCTACAACATAGCATATGAAAAAGCCTTTGAAATAATGCCATTATATCTGCACCTACTAAGAAACAAAAAAATTCAAGAAATATTAGCCCTGTTGTAGACCATTTTCCTACATCTCTGAAATAAATGTTCTTTTTTATAACTTGGCTAAAATAAAAATGATCCAAAGCACATTCAGTTCATCACAGAAGTAACACCTTTCTCATTTTCACTAGTCTTTTGGGCAACAATGAACCTTCAGGATTTAACAACTGTCTTCTTTCCAACCTGACTAATCAGGACTAAGTTTCTTCTCTTCTTCTAGTCCATGTCAACAAATGAAAACCTGAGATTCTAGAGGAACACTCATAAATCCCTAATTCTCTGTAAACTCCCTAAAATTTACGGTGCTGAAATACTAAGGAAATATTTCCAGCGAAACCTCAATGAAAAGAGAACTCACCCGATTTTCTTTTTTATATCTGATATCAAGTTTAGTAAGAGGTGTCCGAAGGCTTGCAAACCTTTTTAACTGAACTTTGGCCAATCTATGACTTCAAATAAACTACTCAAAATAAAAGGTTTCGGGGTTTTTTCAGCTACAACTGGAAACAAAGCATCAGACTACTGATTGATTGAATTGCCTGCATTCTACTATATTTTAGAGCACAAGTAAATCTAACAACAGTTTTTGGGACCCAGATAATTCTGAATGGATATAAATTACAATTAAGCCCAGACCTACTCATTCACGCACAGGTATTTGAACATATTGTTTAGTGATGTTAGTTTCAGTGGAGCTGCTTCCAAGTTACTTTTGGAAGGTATCACATATGGATCCAACTTCAAGTGAACCGCTGAGAAACAATGCTGCAAAGGCTTATTACAGGGGGTTTGTAACAGACCACATATAACTTTGTTAACCAAATTCCATAATGCCTTCATTATTGGCCTGGAGTGACCTCTTTATTGGCCTGGAACTTTGGTGAGCAATAGCATCTGGGAAACAAGCCTCTGAGCTTTCACTTGCTCTGATAATTTTAAGCAGCTAGCTGCAAGCTTCATTTTGGTTTCTTTCCCTTGTCTTTCTTTCTTCTCCATTACCAGCTAGATATCTAAGAATTAACTATACATTTGAATAAGGTCTAGAATCTCTAAGTCCACCCTTCTGCTCAGATTTTATTGCTTTTCTAGAGAAAAGGGCTTTCAGCTTCTCAGGGGAATGGTGAATGAGTTTATGGGGTGTCTTAGGGTGCCAGATAAAACAATTCCTAGAGTAAGGTACACCTTATACAAGTAGATATCTTTGAAAATCCCACCATGACAAGGAAAGAAAGCAAACCAGGACCTCCCAGAAAACAGAGAATTCAGAATTAATAGACTAGAGTGTTTCATAATTAGTAGCAATTCCACTGATGATATTTCACATGGTATTTAGCATATTAAAGTGGGATCTGGGTTCCCTGTGTGGAGTGGAAAAGACTGAGAACTAATAAACACCAACTTGGGTAGGATTCATGGTTTCAGTAAAATAATTACTTTTGTGTAAAGCAAGCCATAAAAGCACCGAGGATCTTACAGCAGACTATCAGGAACACTGGAAAGCAGGGATTTTATGCTGGACACTCTACTGACCTTTAACTGGCTTTAATAGTTTACGTGGCATTCACACAGTTAAAGTTGCCTACATGCCTAGGAATGTTACAGAAAAGACCCTTTGTGATACATGGCAATATTCAGTCTATACTTTTTGGTACACTTATACCCCTTCTGAAACCTAGAAAAACAAACAAACAAACAATATATATGAATGGCTAATCATTCACACCAGGAGCAATTAATTTAAAACTTATTTCAGTAGTCCATTATCTACAAAACCATCAATTTGACATGACCTTTAAATTGACTAGGCATTTAATTCAAACTGCATAAATGCTTTAATTAAATATCAGCTAGGGACAATGATTAAGTGAATGTCTGTCATTTTCATACTGAAATACAGTTTTCCACTGTAGGGTCTATGTGCTTGTAAATTTTGCTCTACTCGCCTCTTTTTTTACTATTGAAACAATAGTGTTATCAACAATGATAGCAATAGGTACATAAACTCCAAAAATATCCTCTAGAGCACCTTGGTCAGAAATATGGCTCTATTTGTAGTATCATGATTACAGTTTCATGTCCAAAATAGCAATCTAAACAGCTAAACTTACTAGAACCTGGCCGATATGAATGCAGAGGTGGTTTCTTTGAAACTTACAAGGATTAATATAGGGAAATAAGAAGTATATTTAAAAATATATTGTGAAATGTTATTTTCTGTAAAATGTAACTTTATATAGGCTGGAAAAAGCCTTGTCTGCAATTTATCATATCAATGTTTTTGTCCTCTTTAGCAGCTAAGTATCTTTCCAGTAACTCTAAGGTGCAAAGAAGAATAGCATTCCTTTTCCAGCTAGGACTCACTGAGGACATTCTTCATAAAAGAAAATGGAGAAATGAGTAGACTGGCTCAGAAGGGAACAAAACCACAGGCTTTATCTGAAAGATATTAATATCAGAAGAAATACAGTTGTGTGCTAATAATAATTATGAAAAGGAGAAATGGTGAGAAAAAAATGTGAGAAAACAGGAACTTCTGTGACAACACAATCATGGCCCAAGCTTTAGCATATAGCAGAGTTTATCTTGGGAAATTTCTAAGTGTCTTCTAAAACATTATTTATCCAAGTTGGGTACATCTAAAGCCCACTTTAAAATAAGTAACCAGAGAATTTAGAAATTAATCTCTGGATAGACTAAATTTCTATTTCTTTGAAAACAAGGAAGTTCAGGGAAAATTCAATAAACTTATGCCTGTCAGGTAAGAAATACAATGCACAAAATGATTAATAGGTGGTGTTTTTGCTTTTGTGCAAAAAAAGCACAGGACTGAGAAGAAGTGCTTCAGGAGCATTGTTTTAGTCTGCATGATTACCACTTATGCCAAAGGTAGCAAGCACTGAGAGGGATCAATAAAGAGTCCTTGCTGGGCAAATACTCTGTACCACAAATTGTGCAGTTTACTTCATGAAAGGATAACAGCACAGAGAAAGACTGCCAGCATCTTCCACCGGTACTCCATGGAAAGCCTGAGGATTACATGAGCAGTACTGCATAAAGTAGCTTTTTGGCAATGGTATGAAGAAATTAAAAAAGCTAGTAAGGGGATGGGCATAGAACTCATCAAACAAGAAAGAAGTGCGACTATGTCTAACAGTCTTGTTAAAATAACATAGAGTAATCACACAATATTCCTTGTACACAGGGATAAATGCTTGACCAGTTTAGAAACATTTCTTCCTTTATTTTCGATCAATTACACTAAATTCTTGAAATGTTCATATATTTTACATCCTCATGATTTGAGGGGTTTTTGTGTATTTTGTTTGTTTGTTTGTTTAGTTCAATGGTGAAGAAAAGGAAAGGAAAACAGAGTTTCACTGTTAATCTTGTCCATGATTTTCTTCCACTTATTGCATAAAACAGCATGTCTTTATTGAACTTAACTCACAAAGGTGTATACAATGTCCATACAAATAATTCCTCTTAAATCAAATATGTCGAGTGAAAATGCATAAATGCCTGACTCCTTGGAGGAATATGACTTTCTACAAAAATAACATGAACTGTGTTATGTGAAGGTCAGTGTTACTTTGGAATCAGGGTGCTGAGACAGAGCTGTAGTAGGAAACTGGCCTGGGAATAAGGAGAGCTGTACTTCATTACAGAAGTCATTTCACCTCTCAATGCCTAACTGGAAAGTGAGAATAGAAAACAATACTTCTTTCAAGAAGAAGGAATAGGAAAAGCATTTTAGGATATTGTGCATAAGTTTTCAAAATTATGAGGTTATAAAGATGCTTCTAGTAGAAAGCCCATGAAGTAACTGGAAATTGTTATATTTAACTCACTGATATATTTGAAAATGAGAGGAAACTTCCGTATACACATTGCTTGCTATACCTTCCAAAAAATTTGATTCAACTAACTCTGTTTCCAGACAAACATGATTTTGTTCTCTAGGAAAACATTAGACTTTTATTTTAAAGATGTCTGTAACAAAGAATCCATCACAACCCTTGATAATGTAATCAGATGTTTAACTGCCTTCAGTGTAAAAAATAGTGTATTTTCTTCAACACCAATGACGGATACAGTAAAAACCTTCTACTATAAAATTTCTCTCCCAATTATGTAGCTGTACTCATTAAGTTATTTATCAAGATTTTCACAATTAAACTAAGAAGACTTGGCTACTTATTTCTTTGTACTCCTTTAAACTATTTGTGATATCTATCTGTGAGATCTATTATCCCTTCTGATGCGATTTATGGGACTCTTTACCGAATCCTCAACAGTAATCAACTTCAAGCATTGAATTCAGAACTGCAGAAGCTCTGCATAAGCAATACAGAACCTCACCACACTGCCAAAAATGGGAGTAATGGCCTTTTTTGTTTGTTTGTTTGTTTGGTATTCACCTGATTACATAGGAACACTTTATACACCATGGCATTGCACCAAGGTCAGTGTCAGAGTGTTTATTTAATGTGACCCACTGAATCTTTTTCAGACTAAATGCTTTTAAGGAATGGATGCCGTTTTTGTAAAAAATGATTCATGTTCCTTTTTCCAGATATATTTCCCTAATGACATGACTACTGTTTCTTTTCTCAATTTGTCAACTTAGCAAGATTCCTGTGCATCACTTATTTTTCTCGCATATTTTACAGTTACTCAATCTATATTTTTTCTTCAATTGTTTGTTTCATAAAAGTTTAATACAGCCATGAATATATTTCTCTTATGTATCACGTTTCTTTTATAGTCTATCAGTTTGATTCCCCATTTGACACCTGAGATCTTTTACATAGCTGAAAAACCATGCCATGTGCTTTGTGCTCTTCTAGTACATTGAGATCTGTTTCCTTACTAAACTGCGCCAAAAGGCTTTCATAAGTCTTTTATTTCAACATTATTTTTTTTTTAAAGTAACTTCATGAAAATGATAAATATTATATTTAAAACACTTTTCACAAATTATTTTTAGTTGTCTTTAATACAGTCCTTCTCTACAACTCCATTACTTGGGTCTGAAAGCAAAATTACTTGAGTTTGCTGGTTTCTTCTTTCTGAAAAATTTTTGCACATTAGTTAACTTCCTTCTCCCTTTAAAGCTGTTCTCCAAACCCTCTTTTGTACGAACATTAAGAGTCTGCAAAGCTTCTCAGCTAGCTCCTTTCAAGTAAAGCTGTGGGGCTCCAGCTGTAACACCTAACACCAATCCAAAAGAATAATGTCAAAAAAGAAGAAAAATACTTTTGTTGTTTTGATAAGTGAAGGATATTAGAAAACCTGAAAGCAAGCTTTGCATTACAAAATGAACCAGAACAAGAGTGGAAATGTATTATAAAACTTGCCTAGCAGAATCTGATTAATCTTATTGGGAATCTTCAGAAATACAGGTTCAAAATGCTCAAATAGGGAGCCTTGACAGGAGACCAAATGTGCCAGAAAGTCTGCTTATTTACAGGCTTCTCACACCACTTCTGCCAGGTGTCAGCCTGTGGGACGGAGAAACTCTGCCTCCTTCTCCACAGTCTCCTTGAGTATGGAAATCGCAGTGGTTTAAGGAAGAAGAAGAAAAGCCCATTTTGGACAAAAAAGTCAGTAGCCAGCCTCACAAAACACAATTCCTGCTCCAAATGAAGCTCTCCCCCAGAGTGAGAGGTGCTCAAGGAAGTGCTGCAGCAACAGAAGCAGCAGTGAGATGCTGGGGGGCCACCCTGGGCCAGAGAGTGGCTGCTCTTTCCCACGCCCTGCTGCTGTGGGGCACCTGTCTCCTGCACAGCATCTGGGACAGGGGCCAGCAGCAGGCTCTGATATCCAGTCCCACATGTCTCAGGAACCACTTTAAATAATTTCACAACACTGAATTTGTGTTGCACACTAGAAGTCATATGTGATCGAAGGGCATTCATATAATTTTTAAAATAGCATATTGTAAAGCTGAATCACATTGAGCATCAATAAAGCTCATCTAGGATAAACCATAGTGCTATATTCGCACTGTCCAAACAAAACCTACAATTCTGTTCCTCCTTTAAAAATCTTTCTACCTGCTTTTTCTAATCTTCAATGCAATCACACTCTTGCAGCTGCAAGCTGAACTTATGCCTCTCTTTTTGTCATACAGAGGTTTCCTCTTTGGAAATTATCTATATAAATCAGTAGCATTTGCCTTTTTTCCACAAAATGTGCTATAACTGTGGTAGTTAACAGGTTTCCTTCCCTAAGCTGTGAGACCTCTTACTGCTATATATCTGTTGTATTAACATGCTTTGAAGTGCAACGATTAGTTACAGCTTCACTGAGATTGCAAAAAAGGGATTTATTTTGACACACTGTCCATTTCCCAAAAATGTGTTTAACTTGGAAACAAAAAAGAAATACTTCTCAGTATATTAACAAGCAAGGATGTATTATTAGTAATGCTTAAGAGGACTAAACAACTTACAGATAGTATTTTTGGTTCCATTTTTTTCTTCATATTCAGAAGTACTGAAGTAAGAAAAAAGTTCTGAGATAAGTATGACAAATATGTTAAATCAACAGAAAAGGTAAGCTTAGGTAGTAAAAAACTAACAGCCCCATGAAATAACAGATAGGGAGGATTCCTAAATCAATGGAAGATATATTGACAACAATTATTTTCTAGATGAAAAGCCTGCCACTGATTTCTTAAAGCATTAATATTCAATAACCTTGCATTTGCACTGTGTTAGACTGCTATTTCAAAGTTACATTGGCTTATAAGTTTTTATAAAAATCACTGGCCTGACAGACACTTAAAGGTACATTTTCAGCACTGTGTCTAGGAACTAACATTAATGGGATTTATGTAATGAAGTCCTTGAGCACCACTTTAAGTATTACTCTGCTGAGTTACTAATTCAGTGTGATTGCATAAGGTTAAATGAAAGGAGAATTTTGATCTAATAGTTTTATACTGTGAGCTAAATACATGTAACAGTTTGATTCTCTCCAATACAAACCAGAATATTTGCATTAAAGCAATGATTTGAAAAAATATTCTGTGTTGAAGATTTATGTTGGAAAGCAATTTCTTTGTACAGCAAATGAAAATGTTTAAATTCACCAGATCGATATTTATCAGTACAAAAATATGGACTTCTGGAACACAGTAGTTCTTAAGAGCTGCTATCTAAAAATGAACTACACAAAGTTCAGGTCTTGGATCAAATTTTTCCCTTCTTCTGAATAGTCTGATCCAAATATTTTGTCTTTTTCCCATCTCACAAACATAAAATATCATTAACTTGATCAAATGTAGGATATAAATATGATTAAATATTGTATTCATTTGGTACCAGCCTATTAATATTTTAATTACATCTCATATTTGGTTTATTTTTTATTTTGATACAGTAGTGACATACTGTTTTATTTAGAGGTGAAACCTTATCTATCAACAAAGAAAAAAGCTTTAAAAATAACCTTCAGTAAACCCCAAATACACATGAGAACTTACTGCTGTGCCTCTTCTAAAACAGAATTTATAAATCTCTTTTATTGCCTTTTATACATTTTTATCTCTTTTCCCTGTATGTTTTGATTTCTAGCAAAAAACCCCAGAAACTAGAGAAAAATAAATATAAATAAAAACAAAAGTTAAACCACAACACAGAAATGCACTTTTTAAGTCACCAAAGATGAATATTTATATCTATAGGCAGCTACTTCTTACAATCCCTATCTGAAATTTATCATGTTCTATCATAAAAGTGTTAAGGCTGTTAACATCTACAAAACTTGTTCTAGAACAGCAGCTTTCAATAGTTAGAAAAGTTGTATTTTTCATCCTAAACTGATCTTTGGACCGTTTATACCCATTTGGTTTTATGTCAACATAATTCTTTAGCTCTTCTCATGCTCTAATATTTATCATCTCTGCAACAGTTCTAGGCAGCAGTTACATTCCCTCACAGATCTTAATTTTTCCTAGGTTAAAGGCTTCAGTCCCACATTCCTTTCAAACCCAAAATATGCTGGTTACCTTGGATTTCCTGAACCAGCAACCAGAGCAACATGTGGTAAGAGTGAGCACCTGTATTTATAACCTTGAAATGAAAAATTGCCCACAAACTTATACAACTTTTAATTTTCTTTTATTTATTTATTTAGTATTTGACAGTGTAAATAACCCTTACTGTGCAAGGCTTCATATATATCACAAAGTTATTACAACTAGATACGTTACCATCAGCTATGAGAGCTGAGATGTGATAGCTGGTGCTCCATCCAGTTTTGGCAGAATGGTGCTGTACACACTCAAAAAGTTAAGCAAAACGTCCTCAATGCTCTGGGCTAAGAGCACATACAAGGAACTGATCATAGCTCAGGTGTTGCTATTCACAGAACAAAAAGGAAATCTGAAATTCTTAAAATTTTACCATTTTTTATCCCTTACTGCTAGCCTCCACTGAATTATGAAGCCAGACAGCAGAATATCTGATGGAATGGCTAGCCACCACCAGCAGTTTTATTGTCAACTGCTCAGCTAAAGGCACTAAGAGTTCAATATGTCAGCAGAGTCATCAGGCACACAGTGACAATTGGTTTTGAATAGGTTGCTGCTGTTACAATTTCTGGCAGATAATAGCACACTGAGGCAAAGCCAGCACCTCTAGTCCTGTTCTATTGTGATAAATGAGAGTAAGAGATCCCCTAGAAGTTCATGAAATTCTTTTTTCTGCAGTTTGGAACACAGGTATGCACTTTCCTAAATTTCTAATCTCATTTAGGCATATGGACACCTGGGTGGCTAATGGTGCTTTACAGAAGAATTGCTATTTTCAATTTTTTTTTTTTCAACAAATACATTAAAAATGATGTTTCTGAATGTCATGCTTGAACAATAATAATTTCATTGACAAAACAAATTCATTGCTCATAATAGTGTCCTTGAAACCTTAGAAGTAAAGGCAAGAAAGACCTGTGACATGACTTGGACATTTTATTTTGAAGAGTTTTCTATACTCTATCTTGTAAGTATCTCTTGGATTTCATATTGCAAGCTCATCCATTTTCTTGTGACCACACTCTTAGCTATGGCACTAATTTTCAATACTGAATTTTTTATATTTATACTGTATAGTGATGAATTCACTCTCTTTTTGTTCTTATCATGCTCTCTATTGTCCTGATGTGTAAGACCTCATTGTCTGGAACATAGAGGATCTGTGCACCACACCACAGGCACATAAATAATTATCCATGTAGCAGTTTTTCACTTGTATTTGCTTTACAATACAAGACTGAGAAATAGAGGACAATTAATGTGGCATTGCACATATTAAATAATTTTGCTATCCCGTAAACACTTCCTCAAATCAAATCTAATTAACTGTAAGTTAAAAAATGAAGCATAATTAATTGTATAACTCAACTCAAATGTTCCTTGTGTTAGAAAAGAAAGCAGCAGATCAAAAAACTTTAAACATATATTTTCACAGTTTTTATTACTTGACATATCGGAGAAACATTTACTAGTAGCTTGTGTAGTAAAACTGGTGTTCACTCAAAAACAGAACTACATTTCATCTATTACTGGCAACACACAGCAATGATTTGCAATTTCAGTATTAGAGATGAAGGAAGTATTTCCCTTGGAATCATGCTTTTTGGGCTGCTGCTGTTGAAATACTGTAATTTCCCAATTAAGATACTTTTATGGTTATGCTTTCTCTCTCTTCAGTGAGATATGAATTCATTATTTTGTTTTTTCATGTGCAAACGTCACATGCAATACATGGAAACAACTGAGGCACGTCCATAACATATACATAAATTTAATACATGAAATAGGTTTTAAAGAAAGCTTTACATAGATCTCATAGAAATAGTATTATGACATGCTTGTATTCTTCCTGGTAGCAGCCTTGGAAATGCTTAAGTTCTGTGTGGTAATTATTTCCAATGCAAAATGAATAATTCAGGGGCCATAAAATGGTGATTTCAAAATTGAGAATTACAAAAATACTCCTTGGGAGACCTGCTAGACTTCCTATGTAAGCTTGGACTAGCCAAAGACTTGATGCTTCAATTCCCCATCAGTAAGGTAGGAATATTAATATTTCCATTTTTTTAATGAGTGTAATTTGAGAGCAGTAATGAAAGCCATACAAAAACATAAAATAGTAAATACACCTGGAAGAAGTCACTATTTCCTATTACTAATTAATACGTAGAAATGAGCCCACATCTGTGGCTTATTTATCTTGGTATTGGGTCATGTCTACTAAGTAAGTACTTAGAGCTTTCTTGTACTTGTTATTCAAGTATTTGGCTAGGATAAATCTCCTTTTCTGTGAAGTTTGAGACAAAAACAGTAGGTATTTCCCCTCCTGTTACTTCAGAAGCATGAAATGTGACTGTGAAAGAAAGCAGAAATTTGTAATCAGCCACAGGGCAGATATGAATTGCACCAAACCTGACCATTTTTGGTTGAATTCTTTCTGGTGGCTATGAGAAGAGAGAACTAGGAAAAAAACACTTTAAAATTATGTGCTCTAAAATCAATATGGCAATGAGGCTGGAATGCAGTTTCTTACTTAGCTTGCCTGAACAATTGAGCTTATGTAGCATAAGAAAATAATAGCAATACCATTTGTGATGTATCCTAAACACTGATAGCCCCACAAGCTATATACATTGACTGAAGAACCTAAGAAGGGCAATGTGCTTCCCCGTTCCTTTTTTAACATGCTCTTGTCTACTAACAGACAGTGATACAAGGATTCAACAAATGAAAACTATAGAATTACTGTACTGATCCATCAGTTAATCTAATCCTTCACTTTTTACAAGACAGATATTTCAAGTTTCTAATTTTAATCCTATTCTTATTCTGTTTCAGCAAATATAATGGTATCCAATGATTGATTATAGATAAAGCTATAGCAGAATATTTATAGTTTACATGTAGTGTATTTTACTCATGCCATACTCTATAGATGGGACTGCAGATAAATGCAGTAATGAACCACTTAAATTTTCCTCTACATAAAGGAATCACCTTTCATAGTCAAACATTTTCCTTCCATAACATTTTTCTTCTTTTTACCATTCTCCAACAAATAGAGTGAAAAGAAAGGTCCAAATATGCAATTCTGCATACATTATGGTAGAGAGATAACAGAATATGTTAAGAATCCCTGGAGGAAAATTTCAAGGACCCAAACTTTATAGGACAAAAAGGAAACCCTGTAACCCTAATGGATCCACCTTGCTATATGTCTACAGATCACTGTGAACTACATGCAAGTATTCACATTTTTCGCCTTAAGTCCCGGTCCTGCTCACCCCATCCCAGGAATAATGAATACAAACCAACATGTGTTAGGACTGATATAGCAGCATTTCATATTGCAGCATAGTGGAGTCATAGTGCTGCCAAGTCTCTACTGATGATGTGGGGAACAGAAATGCAGAAGTACACAGAATATATACATATAATATACATATAACCTGTGCTAATACCTTATAATGTGAAGCAGAACAACTATGAGCTTGAAAGAATAGTGAAGAGAACTAAAAAAAAGCTTCTCCACAAACTTAATGGATGACAGAAACAGCATTGCAGCCAAGTGAGAAATAATGGAGAGCTGAAGAGGATATCAATGAATAATGTTGCCTCCTGTTCAAGTAAAGGACACTTTTCACCTTCATCTAAAAATAGTTATTTTACTCATCTAAGCATTTCTTACTGAATCTCTGTAGCACCAACTGGATGGCTCAGAAGGAACCCCTCTTACAACACACCTTAAAACAACACACATTTAAGTCAATTTACATTTTAACTATCTTTTCTAGAATAACTAGAACAGAACAATAGTAGATACAAAACCAGAATGACAGCTGTGCAGAACTGGCTGAGAATTCCAGTGAGAACATAGGCATCACTTACAACAGTGTGCTGGTTTTGGCTGGCGTAGAGTTAATTTTCTTCACAGTAGCTGGTATGGGGCTGTGGTTTGGATTTGTGCTGGTAGCAGTGTTGATAACACAAGGATGCTTTTTTTATTGCTGCGCAGGGCTTACACAGAGTCAAGGCCTTTTCTGCTTCTCACTCCACCAGTGAATGAGCTGGGGGTGCACAAGTTGTTGGGAAGGGACACAGACAGGACAGCTGACCCCAACTGACCAAAGGGATATCCCACACCATTTGGCATCATGCACAGCATATAGGGCTGGGGGAAGCTTTGTTGAGGGGGCTGGTGCTTGGGGACTGGGTGGCCATTGGTCAGTTGGTGGTGAGCAATTTTCATTTGCATCACTTGTCTTGGGTTTTATTTCTCTCTCTTTGTTATTTTCAAGTGCAATTTAATGTTATTGTTACTATTATTATTTTATTCCAATTATTAAACTGTTTTTAACCCATGAGTTTACTCATTTTTACCCTTCTAATTCTGCCCCCATGACACTGCTGGGGGACTGAGTGGCTGTGTGGTACTTACTTGCCATCTGGGGTTAAACCACAACAAACAGCTTGTAATTTCTGGATACAATAGAACAGAATGTGTGTTCATATGGTATCAATCTCACCCAAGGACTTCAGAGACATGCCAGCTGAACACACCTGGCAACACTCCTTGAGCTTTTCTCTTATTCCAGGTATTAAGTTTACAGAATTTGGCTTCCCAGAGAGCTGAGACTCTGAATGCCAAGACTGAAGCATTTACTTCTTAAAAATAGCAACTTCTATCTCCCAGAGCAATTTCTAGTTTTTCAGGAAGCCACCTAATAACTGAGTCTAGGCAGAAACTAGTATTGCTCCCATAAGCAGTTCTACATCTGCTCAATTTAATGTCATTATGTATCGATCACAAACACAAACAAAATTTAGACATTTTATAAGCTTTAATTTAAGCTTACGTGATTTCCCATAAATGATGTGAAGCTTTACGCTATACCTAGATTCTATACCTGATGCAACAGCAGAAACCACAGCTATTTTAACAATATTGGTAACTAGATGATTTCATTAAATACAGCTCTTCCTATTCTTGGAATAACTGCCACAAAGCATTAATTTGTTGCTTTTATTCTGCTGGTCCAGATATTTGATAGATATTAGAAGTGCAGCCAAAGTATCAAGTACTTAGCAGTATAGACATCAGGTGCCAGGACAACAGAGTGCCAAAGTTACTGGCAAGCTCAATTTTGAAATATTGGCCTGATTTGGGGAAAGTGATAGCAGCAAGCCAAAATGCATCAGTAATACATTCTTTTAAACAAATGCTTCATCCAATACTGAAACTGGAAGCATTAAGCATTGGGTGTTAGGCTGTTTTGCAAATGGGGAAATTCTGTTAATTTTGTGAACTTTCAGAAAAATAGCTGAAAGGTCCTGGAGACAGCAAGCAAATCACAAGGAAAGAAGTTGCTCAACAGCAGGTTCAGCTAAACTCAGAGCTACATGTGATGGCATCTTGATATGATTGGCAATAAGTGGAGCCTTGGTTCCATCGCCCACACAAACAGAAAAATTATTGAAGGCATTTAAAGATATGATATAATTAAGTCAAATTAAACACTATATCAATGACTGAAATGACATATACCCCTAAAGGCAGAATACAGTAGACCTCCTGAAAAAGAAATAATTGAGAAGTGATGAGTGGTTAATGCTTGAAATAAGTTGGCTTCTCTTCCCCTGAATTTAAAGCGTTGAGGGCTATTCTTGAAAGTAAATATATGCTCCTGGAGCATTGTCCTTCTTGGCATTCCTGATGAAGGTGATAACATGTATGCCAAGGAAGATTGTCAATTAACAATCAGCAGCATTGGTCAGAATATTTACATCAAAGAGGTACGAAAAAAAAACCAACCAAAAAAAACAAAAAGAAGACTACCAAGTACAAATTGCTGACATTCATGCTAGCATGCCATTTCATGCTAGTAGCATTGTACTTCATTGCACTGTGGAGAACTTCTGTAACAAATCTGGAATGCAAAACCCATTACAGTCAAAAGGACAGTAAGTATAATATGTTTCCCAAATGGAAAAATATCAAAAAGTCAGAAAGGATTTCCTTTAAGAAAAGGAAAAAGCTCTTAGCATGGCTACAAGAAATGATCATATTCAACTCTCTATCAAGTTCAAATGCCTATTTTGGATGCATACGCCACTTGTGCAATGTCTCTCTGATATTGCAGAAACAATTATACCATTAGAATTGCAACTGTGGCTAGTTTAAATCCATTCCAAATTTAGAAGCCCACATTTTAAGCAGAGCAAAAAAAATAACGTAACTTTATCTGTAGCTGATGCTTGATGGTCTCTGGAGCCCATTCCTAGTGCCTTGCATACCTGGGAGGTTGCCTCCTTACACCTGCCAGAGCTGGTATTTATGATGGTGCTTCCAGTCAGTAGAGATTAATGACATCAAAATTTTGGCAGAAAACAGAAATGAAATTCTGTTCCAAATCAATTTACAGCAGCAGTAAAAATCATTTGAAACCTGATTGAAGAAGGGCTGGCAACATCTATTCCAAAGAGATTTATTCAGCTTTGCAGAAAGAATAAACAAAATGCCACAAGAGTTTGTGGAGGTAGAAAGCTCTGTACTCGACTGGCTGGCAACAACTATTTCTGGATCCAGCAGAACTTTTTATCTCAAAATAAGCTGCTCCCAGAAATATTTGAATCACCTGCAAAACAAAGTCATGCCTTACTGTACAAGGAAAAATCAGTTTGGTCAAGCAGCTAAAGTAGATTACTACTACATTCTTCAGAGATGTGCACTGTAAGCTTTCATTTCAATTTAAAACTATATTTCACTTGAATCCCAGAGCACACCTTTGGAAAACAACTACAAGCTCTTGAGATATTTCTCATTCTCAGAGTAAGTTAGGAACTACTTGAGCAAGTGACCATCACAGTAACAATCACAGCATGTGACATCTGTCAATAACCTGGATATCCTGCATCTGGGGACACGCTATAAGTATCACCAGTGACAGGAGTGTTAATCACCTGTAAGGAAGCAAATGTCAGGAGAGCATGCACAAGAAAAAGATAGCTAGAAAAGCAGGAAGACCTGGCACATATATTTCAAAGAAAATTACTTTCTCTTCAGGCTTTATGCATGCAGAGAATTAGCTTGCACTCTTGGATTCAATCTATGCTGGGAGGCATTCAGTGTTCCATGTCAGGGAACAACGCTCAGCATCAGAGCACTTCATAAATGGACAGGTCCTTGTACAAGTGAGTTTCCAAATTTTGCTCAAAACTAAAAAGAGTTACCCCTTGTCCTTCAAGGAAAGGCCTACTGAATGGGGATGGAGCAGGAGTTTGAATGTGTTGTCTTTCAACATAATTGTCAGTTTTAATAAATAGCCACTGAAGATCATACAGCATCACCTACCACAAAACTGGAGGTTAGGGTCATTATAATAGGACATCCTAAATTTCCAGGTTCTCCCTCTCTTCCCTTTCACTTTTGAAGACATATAGATGCATATACACTTATTGGACAGGCTTACTCCAAAACCTGTTCATTATACATGAGCACTGATATTGTGTAGCATATCTGAACAGAGACACAAAAGTACAGGCTAAGAAAAGCCCACATTTTGATGCTCAGCTCACTGAAGTCCATATCAATGCATAAGTAACACTACATTATTAAAATATAAAATATACCACAAAAGTAAAATAGGGCAGTTGTGTGATTATCTGTAACATTTCATGTACAATTTTCAATATTCTTTTACTTAATATGAACCCAGACTTAGTAGCAATAAAGAAAGAGAATAAAGGAGAGCATGTTAGCACATGTACTTCCAATAGAGAGGCTGTAGCAAACAGTGAAGGGTTCTAAACCTAGAGAGAAATAATCCCATATATTCCATGCTACAGTGTTACTAAATGAGACTCAAACACAGTCATAAATAAATGCTTTTTCTTTCCAGTTTGAGGAAAAAAAAAAAAACATAGGCTGGTATTCTGTTCTAAATGGAGCATTACAATGCCTGTTCTTTGTTCAGCCCTTCATGGAATAATGTGGTATGTAAAATCTGTCTAAAAAAGCAGTCTCTCTCTCTCTTTGTCTTTTTGCTACCATGGATATGACATCATTTTTTGCCAACCGTTGCTAAGTCATGAACAGAGGAAGCATTTCCTTTTCTCACATAGAGGGCAGGGTATGAGCCAGAGCTACCAAGAGACACAATGTTCTCTTTATGCAGCCAGGGAAAACAGTAAGAGAGGGCTGCTGATGGTCTGGGAAATGGCGGGCAGCCACCAAGCACACAAAGCTCACAGCACTGCCTGGCCAGTTTCAGTTCCCACTAAATTGGTGGCCTATTTTCTCATTTCAAAGAAGGGGAAAGGAGGGAAAAGGAGGGAGAGAGGGGAGCAAAGAAAAAAGTCCTACATCTTTGCCACCCAACTCTTGCTGAGGCAATTGCTCATCCCTCATCTTTCCCAGCAAGGGCTGCATCCACTGTTGGGGAACAGGAGAGGGAGCACTTACCGTGGATCCAGGAGCTGCTTCTCCTAACCCCAATACACGCTGCACCCCAATAGTGTGTGTTTTATGGCTGGGGGAAAAGAGAAGTTTCCGAAAGGTCCAAAAAGGATTTGGAACTCAGTTGTGGTCAATTTAAAAGCACTATAAGACATATGTTTTTCAGATGCCTGCAGACTCAAATGCAGGTCCTGAAGTCCTTAAGTTTTTTTCGTAGCAGAAAAAACTAATGCTGAGATCAATGCAAATATCATATGAGAAAGGATTTTCAGTACATGAACTTTGATTGTTTCACTCACTTGCATAGTGACAGTGAGGTAGATTATAGTGCTACAGTTGCAATGTTCAACACAAATCTTTTGGTAATTAAAAAAAGTTATACATATTCACTTTTCAGAAACTAAATCAATGAAGCTCGTTTCCTGCAACACTTAGGAAAACTTCTCAACCGACACAATGGCTAACTTTTTTCCCAGGTCTGAAAACTTTCATAGGTCACATTGTGTGACTGAGAGTGAGGAAAAGAAAATATTCTTTTTTTTTTTAAAGAGAAGAGATTATTTTTTTTCCTTATTGCAGCTATTCATCACTTACCAATTAAACTTACAAAAGACAGACTACAGGTACTTTTGCTTAGCTCTGTCCTAGAAGAAAAATAGAATTTCCTGCCTCTCAGATAATGGCAGCAACTGGAGAAATCAATTGTCTTTTGGGTTTTTTTGAAGAATATGAGTGCAAAGGAAAGGGGATAACATTTCTCAAAGAAAGCAGAGGGAGTAGGGGGGGAGTCAAAAAAGAGAGCTGCTGTTCCATAAGACAGAGAAAATATTTAGATTCAATCTAAAGTACTCCACTCCACCCACCCCAGACAAAGCTTCCACAGACTTCCATCTTCCATTGGGGTAAAAATTTACTCAAGCTATCTCAGGAATAGGGAAAGATTTGAAATATATGTTCCATTTTCTCCCAGTTTTTACTTTATGCGAGCAAACAATATGAGAACATAAATACATGTTGACTCAAAGACTCTGCTTTGACTGGCTATTCCTGTAAAAATCACCAGTAGGGGACACTAAATGAAAGATTTTCACACTTATTTACAGATATGTGTGGTTGCCCCTAACACGGTTAATGGTAAAAAGCTCATACATTAAAGAAACAAAACTGCTCCTAAGGGAAGTCTCCCTTAAATACTTTCAATAATTTTGGTCTTCCTACATAGATAATTTTAAATAAACAAATTTGATCAACACTGACACCTATGCAACACAGGCACATGTTTTGTGAAACGCGAAACAGTTGCTTTGTGGTGCAATACAGTATTAAAAGATACTCCGTGTGTTTGCATCTCTGAATAGAAATGCATGAGTAACTTGTGAAAAGAATTTTTAAGTGTGAACTTTTCATAACAACTGTCATGAATTTATTAAAAAATGGACTTAAGTAGTTTGACAGGATGGGATTAGCATATAGGGCATAGCTCATGGCATAAAAGAGACTAAACTTCTAGCTGCTGTTCACACTTAGATAGAGCACCATGAATAAGCAGTGAGCTTCTGTCCTCAGTCATCTAGGAAGGCCTTGATCCTGCCCTCAAATATGAAGGAAGGTGTTTGTAAAATCAGCTACTCTGCTAGCACTGCATCTGATATTACAAGACACCAAGTGATGTGCTCTGGCTTATTAAAAAGAAAGCTCAAAGTGCATGAAATAACCCTCCTCCAATAAGCCTTAATGCAAGCAACAATAACAACAACCGAAAAAAAGCCAAAAAAGAACCCAAACCAGGCAAATTAAAAATAACCCTGTGCCCCCATCTTCAGTTTAAGAAAGAAAAAAAAATTCAGCAGATATACATGTAAATTCCCAGAGTTCAACTGAATCACAACATAAGAAGCAAGGAATTTATATTAAGCCTTTTAGAGCCCTTTGGACTCAACTGGTGGCATTTGTTTTGAGTTCACTTGCGCCTGAATGCCCAGGAAGGAAGCAAAGTGAATGTGCAATGTTGAGCTTGCAGGATATGCTGCCTGATAGGGTGCTGGCATTGGCAGGGTTCATTTTCTTCTCAGACCCCAGAGCTGCACAAGTGTATTACTGTGTTCTTTTGTGCAACACCAGGGAAGCTGGAACAATTCCACAAACTATATGGATGAAAAGATGGAATGCATCATCCCACAAAAATGCACTCTTTTTTCCTCCTACCCTCCCAAAAGATTGCTTAAAAGGGGAAAAACGTGATCTCTTTTGTAAATCGTTCACAGTACTTTATTTTGTGTTTGCACTGTTTCTTTTAAGCAAACATAAAGTTGGAGCTCAAATATTACAGTAATGTAAGGAAACTGTTCTTGCCGTGAGAATTCCCAGCAGTGAAGATCCAGGTTCTATTACATTTGCCTTACAACTTTGCAGAAGAGTTTTGACTCAATCTAGCTTCCCCTGTATTTTGTTGGCATTCATTTGTTCAAAAATGAAAATTTTGTGCTCCCCTCCTCCTCAACAGACTAGGGCAATACCAAATTTACATGAATCAACATAAAAACCTGTGGATTAGCAGGAAAAATATCCTAAAACAAATAATTCATCTTTGAGAGTAACTTCTCATCAAAATTCAGAACCCTGGAAGTCTATTTGCATTAATTATTTAGGACAGTTTACCAAGGAGAATATTAATAATGTCTGTTTCTTTTTTTTTTTACCAGATGAACAAGTTTTTGTTAATTAGATACAGAATAACTAGCATCATCAGGACTGAAACGTGCCACCAGGGAAAAGAACGCTACTAATGTAATGAAACATTAAAAGAGATAATGAACCTAGTCAATAGATAATCATGGGGGGGGGAGTTGTCAAAGAAAAGTATGATTTCTCATATTTGATGAGGCTGAAGCTTATGGACTCCTTGAGAAATTGCCATAAACCATCAAACAAAAGTTTCATAATGGACATAGACCAAACTGGTTTATAAATATATTTAAAAGAAAACAGGAACTGAGATACTTCCTCTCTATTTCAACTGACATATATGGTGGAAGAGTGAAAAATGAACATAAGGAGTCTGATGTATTTGTAGCATGATTATATCATATCCATGGAATAGAAAAAGTTAAAGCTAATGAATCTTTTCAAGTGAATTAAATGGGCTCTATTAAATACTCAATCATTTTCTAAAATCAGTACATTGCAATATCTGGAACACTTCAAAAGTATTAGTGACTTTGAAAAGGAAAGGGAAAAACTGACTAGCTCTGTGCAGAAAAAAATCTCTACTCTCTGCAAGTACTAGCAACATTACTAGTGCTACTAAAAAGTAAAACATTGTTATTAAATTTATAAAAAATAAATGAACCTGGAAGGATTGTTTGAGGCTGTTCCTTTGGAATAAAGCAGTAATTTCAAGTATCTTAGCATGCAGAAAGTTTTTCAGTATTTATCTAGGGATTTAAAAAGCAATTTTAATATAAACACAGTGAATTGGACCTGCCTTACCAGACCTTTTAAGGGCAGTGACCAATCCCCCCTAAAATTAAATAAAATTAAATATATAACCCGCATGCTATAACCTTACCTGATGCAAGAAGATTTGTTCTGTGTATGTTCTTGGACTATTTAGTTCACATTATACCCATCCTGCTGATGATATCCTTTTTATATTTTAAAAACAAAAATCTTATATTTAAAAAGCCCTATGCTATCAAAGTTGTGAAGCCTTGAAATATTTAAAAAATTCTATATGTCAGTTAAAAACATGTCTACAGATCCAGTATATTCAATAGAATGTATAGGTTCAAATTCTTTTCCAATTAGAATCTGGACTGCTAATGAATTGGAAAAAAAATTGCAAAATCATATTCTGATAAAAAAGCACTATTCAAGTCCCCATGAAATGAATCCTATGGAACTATAGGAATATCTTACTGTCATTTACTTCTCTTTTATCAAGCCATGTTGGAGCTTGCATGGACTGACTCAATTTCTTATGTCAAATAAACTGAGTTTTAGTCATCCATTCATGTCCCTTCCAAACAGCAGGGGCTGCTGTGTAGTCAGCTACCTCACCTGAAGGGTAAATAAAAGGAAATGGAAATCACCGACAAAATGGGTAGCATGGCCCATGTATTAGAAAGGACTGAGCATAATGAGACAACTCATCACTGTAAGAGTAAAAGGAAAAGTCATATTAATCTCAAATCCTCTTGGATATGATTCATTATAGATAGCCTGCTGCAGAATTTTGAGAAGAAGCTTCTCTGCTATAACTTCTTGGACATTTTTCATTACTGCGTGCTGCCAGGAAGACCTGACTAACAGCATTTATGAGTTATGATGGCACAGATTTAGAACAGTGGATGCTACCACACATGTCCATCTTACCCTCTGGTAAAGTCAAACTTATCACGAGATGACAAAACCCATACTGGTCCATATTCTCTGAACCTAAAGCTTCATTTCCATTCAAAAAGCAAAGCTGTGTTTTGTAAGTGACCCTCAAACATGTACTAGTAGGAAGGAATTCACCCCAGGCAGAATTTTAGGTCTGGAGAACCAGGGGTGTTTTCCAGTAAAAAAATTGTGTAGCAAATAAGGTAAGAAATCACTTAGATTCTCATCCAGTGTAAACAGAACACTGACCTAAAAATCTACTTTACTTATTTTTCCTTTGAAACAGCTTTCTATTTCCTGGTCTTAAACAGAAGTGGAGAAGCACGTGTTTAGTAAGTAAACACACCATACTTCAACTGAGACAACAAAAATGAGTTTTGAAATCCAATTTCCAGGAAAGTCCAATTTCATTACCTATTTTTCCTGAACTGCTATCCTAAATGAACTTTCAATTTTCCAAGTATTTTTGCTCTCATTTTCAAAAAAGTTAATGTTGATAAAGTTTTTCATTTTCTTTCCTCATTATTCCAGCATTATATGCTGACCCTTTGTTTAAAGGTTAACATCTATATAAAACCCTACACTCTTTCCATTTGATTTTGAGTGTAAAAGCAGTTATCTTACACTCAGTAACTAAGGAAATACTTCTATCTCAGATGTTGAATAGCTGTTGCTGGCGATGCTAAGGTGTCATGTGGTACCTGGAATATCTTTAATATGTGAAAGATTGGATATATATTGGATTCTGAAGTACGGACGTTCACAATACTTTTAAACCATAAATTTCTGTCAGAAAAATTTGGGTTTGTCACACTTTGCAAAATCTCTGTTGACAAGTCTATATAATCTGACATGCAGAAGCCTAAACACAGCTCCAGGTTACAACTTAAGACACAAATTTCATCCGGGGAGAAATATTTTTTCTGGCATAAAATTATTATTATTTGCTTTAACTTAAGGATCAGTTCAAGAGAGTCTTGCTCACTACTGTTAAAGAGCATGTCACAAAAGTAATACAAGCTGCAACACATAAGGGATACAAATCCACCTTATTTTCCTGGTTTTATGTTGTAATGATATACTGTAGTGATAAAATTATTATTGCCCTTTAGAAATGCAAAAAGATACATTAGCTAATTCATTGCTGATATAAAAATCCACTGGAACTAATTTGGTTTATCCTAGAGATAACTTGCACTCTTTTCCTTTAAAGTTACAGTAGCAGTAACCTCACTGGAACTTAATCACCATAAAACCAAAATTAAGCGCTTTCATTTCTGAGCCCTGAGTAAATTTCTGTAGAAATATTTGTGGGCTCACACTACTATTGTCCCACAAGAAAAAGCCATGGATGGTGCAGAGTCTTAGATTTTACAAAGAAATTAAAGGAAAGCTTTTTTGCAGCTAATGGACCCAAAGTGATGTAAAATCTTTAAAAGGGTGGCCTCAAAAACTTGTACCAGTATCAAGAGCTCATCTGGGGAACTCTACTTATTAGTGAACACATACCCCATGTAGTGGTACCCCAAATGGCAGAAAGTAGCACTGTTTATAACTTAATCATCTTAGCTACATACAAACTCATATAGATTCAACCTACATGGTTGAAAACAAGTATGGAAATATGTGTGCATATAAATGTGTACAGATACTCGTGTATCTTTGAATATGCAATCTGACAAAAAGAAAGCATAAATTATTTCTCATGTGCTGATATTGGCCATCCTCTGATGGTGCCTGGTTTATTTGGGGATTCTGTTTGTACGAAACTGGATTATTTCCATCCATTTTTCTCTAATTAAATATCCGCCACTCATCTATGAGCTGATCTTTGGTCACAGCTAAGATCTTCAGGCTGGGAGGAGATCTTTTATCTCTAAGTACTGACTTTAGTCCTTTGACAATGAACCCAGTGGGTGACCTAAATAGCTGCAACAGATGCCAGTGCCCATGTGGAAAGGTCTGCTCATCAGTAGGGGATAAAAAACACCAAAACAAAAACAAAGCCAGAAACAACGAAAACCCACGAACCAACAAAAACACTGAAACCTACAACTAAAACACTGTAAATACATTAAGAGAACATTTTATGCAATATATCTCAGGTTCACTTGGGATCTCACATGACTGTTCTATGTGCTAAATTTACTAAAAAACTGGTCTGGTTTGTTTTCACAGATAAGGGACTGATTTGTACACTCTAAGTGTTTAGCATCCTGCAGATAGTTCAATATCTAAACATGACATCTAAACATGAATGAAGTCCCTCGCCTTGAATCTTAAAGGTTTACTTGTGCTCAGTCTTTATTGTAACTTGAATCCTCTTCTTGATTTAGTATGCGATATAATATATGAACCCACAAGCACAACACTTCACCCTTGTGCCCTGAGCATTGTGAGTCTCAGAAAATTTGAGAACTCTTATCAGAAGACCTAATAGGGAATCTAATCCTGCAGATAAGAGTAATGTGAAGTGGGGATATGGAGAAGGGAAGAGGTGGTGCAGAATCCATTTAATCACTTGAATGATGCTGTAAGCTCTTCATTTTATTAAATTTATCTACTTTCCATGGTTGGTTTACATGACTAGATACATCTTCTTTTGGCATTTTGATGGAATCATAAAAGGGGAGGAACTTTGAAAAAAAAAAATTCTAAAGACCTCGATAGTGTTTTACTGAGATTTCCAGTGTTTTTTCCTTTTAAGTAAAACCATAGCCTGGCATGTATTGATATGCAGCATTCCCAAGTGATTTCAGTGGGATTTGTTTTGAAAAATCAATGGTGTGACACACCATAAAGATAGACACTAATTTTTTTCCTACTTTAAAACAACCAAATGCATTAATTATGACAAATTATGAACTGGTGTTTAACATTCATTTTGTTGGATTATGGCATGTACTGCTTAGAAATAAAAAATAAAACTAGAGGAAACAGATTCCATTTCTTACTTTGCTAAAGCAAAATAGTATGTAAAAGAAAAGTAGAAGAACAAGATGAAAACAAAGGTACTGAAGACATCAAAATATTAAGTAGATAAAATCAGTACCAATGCATTAGCAAGTAAAACAGGAGTCTATATAGAATCATTACACATTAAATAAAATAAAAAAAAAAAAAACACACAAAAAACCCAAACCCACAAAAACCCAGACTGAACTTTGCAAAGTTCATATTTATTGTTAGCTATGAAAAAACTATGTAATATATTCATTTTCACAAGAAAATACTGAAGAGGATATTTGAGATGTTATATATACCTTCTGACAACCAGCTACCAAACCTTCCACTTGGACAGTTATCAGAAGATCAAAGATAAGCCTCCGGTGTGTTTCCTGATATAGTACAGACGCGCAATTATTATGAACATGGAAACAAATCCTGAATCATAAATATTCCAGGCCCTGACAATTGTAGTTATCTGATGGAGACAGACATAGTGTACCAGAATATTTATGCTCAAAACCAAAGTAAAATTAATGTTATAACAAAGTTAATGATTTAACAAAACTAAAGCATCTACTTCACTTGTTTTTTAATGGTTTTTTTGTTGTTGTGGTTTGTTTTTTTTTTTTTTTTGGGGGGGGGGGGGGGGGGG
>JAWWEV010000115.1:32725769-32769528 GCA_035583235.1 Hafferia zeledoni | reverse complement strand
CCCCCCCCCCCCCCCCCCCTCATTTTAAAGATATAAGAAAGTGCTAAGTCATCTTAGGATGTATAAACAAAGGGCACATAGCAAATAACCTTGCCTCCAAAAGCACTTAATTTTATTTTTTTTCCAAATCTAAACCAAAAACATTGCACCACATTTGCCTACAGCCTGCATTTGAATGCTGTAATATACTGATTTCCTTGAGTACTTTAAGGGGTTCCCAATACCCGTTACACTTTGAGGCTGCCTGCTGAAGCACACAGGAAGGTGGCTAGTTAGTGCTGGGTGGATATTTAGCAATACTGTAACATACTTGTGTGGCAATAATTGAGAGCAACAACCCAACTTCTCTATTCCCTGTTTTGATTCACTGCAATAAAATACAATGTTCAGACCTTTTAAAGGCTGAGGAGGTGATTTTTTTGATCTTTAAAACATGATTGCTTATTTCAACTATGGTTTGGGGAATAATTCTTTTTATATTTATTTTTTTTAACACTTTTCTTTCTTCGGCTTATTGAAGGAAACAAATGCTGGATTCTCTTTAAAAAAAAAAAAAGAGCTGAAGACAAAATGGCTATGTAGATAGAAATTTTTTTTTTTCAGTTTTTAAGCAACTAAAGTTCTAATTAGTTCTAAAATTAATATTCTATATTAGACACGTGAAATTTACATGATGTTGTTACGGTAACTGTATTTTTTAACAAAAGGAAATAACAGCAGTATGTACTTAGGCAGAACTGATGGAATACCATCATATTGTGGAATTTAATAAAAAATAGAGCAATTTATGCAAAATTATAATTATTTTGTTTTAGTGTTACAAGCCTACCCTTTCGGGAAAAGAAGCACTGACCCCAGAAAGCACATTGATATGATTACTTGCTATTGTAATCTCTTCTCTTTTCCCAGCTTTTATCAGCCATAAAGTGAGCTTGCCAAAAGTATTATGTATGGACTGTTGTCATATTTTCACAATATCTGGAGTAAAAATGGATTGAGGAGGCTCTCAACTCATCTCTAAAGGTTAATGCTTCACTGAGAAAAGGACCATGGGTGTCGTTTATAACAGTGTTCTGGAAATACCTCCTTGTCAGCATCAAATTTGTTTTAAAATGACAGATTTCATTCCAATATCCATGGTACAATACAAATGCCAGCTTGATATTATGTCTATATAAAAATGTTCCCATAATTTTAATGAAGATCATAGTCACTGGACGTCCACATTCCTTATTCTTTCTAGCAAAGAAAATGCATCCATTCATACTTCATATGCTGGGGTGGGGGAAGGCTAAACAGAAAAGAAAGGCCTTGTTGCATATTGCTGAAGATCTCCATTTTAGCACACATACAAACCCAGCAAAATCCTACCTACATTCTTTTTCCTTTCCTTTTTCTCTTACATCTTCATCAAAGTCTTCACAATGTCCATGTAATCTCCAGGAGAACAAATGTCACATGTGAGTCACTTTGCTTCGCTCGATTAATTATACTTTGTATAGATTTTTGCATTTTGTAGGCAACGAGCAGGTTTGTTCTGGTGGCCACGTACACTTGTGATAGAAATGGCATGTTACAAACAGCAGTAATGCACAGCAACAATAGAAAAAAGAATGAAATAAATGTGGCATTTCCTCCTGAAGCTTAAATGAATAAGTCCCGAAGAAAAGTAATGAAGGAGCAAAGAAATACTGTGAGCCAACTCTGTTTTGATGTAGACAAATAAAAAGGAGAAAGAATAAATCAGTCAGAGCCCACATTCCATTGATATTTTTGAACTTTCCTGAGGACTGCTTTGCTCAAGGCTGTGCTCAACAGACAAAGACCCAAGTTAGGGGCAGAGCAAAGACAAACTGGCCAAAGGGAACTCCAGGAGGTACTGTGCCTCACTGCTTCTGTTTTACAGACTCAGGGGCCACCTTTTATTCAAGCTATTCAAAAAGCATTAACTCAGAGTCTCACCAGCTCGTTTGAAAACTGTGACATCTTCTTGGAAGTGCAAATTCACAAAAAAATCTTCCTTTTGGTGTAAGCTTAACAGAGATTTCATTGAGTAATTGCCAATTTTTCTACTACTCATTGTTAAAAGTAACAAAGACGTATGAGGAGGAAAGCAGGAAAGAAAAAGAGTTCATTGAGCTCAGCAAATTGTACAAAGCTGGGTCTAGAGAGTAGTTCATTTAGTCCTTGCAAAAACATTGGATTGCATCCAAAACGGAGACTCTACAGACTTTCTTCATAGCAGAGTGTCAATACCTCCAGGGAGGTTTGCCTTCCCTGGGAAGAAATGGGCATTTATCTACCCTTTTTCTGGTCCTATGAAGACTACTGTTTAGGCTTGTGACTGAGCTGGCGCGGGTTATATGTATGGGCTGCCAAGGACCATCATAATTAGTATGGATCCATGAAAGGGATCAATAGTGTGTGTCTATTCACTAGCACTCTCCCACTCCACCCCCAACTTTAAGAAATCACATGTACATAGCCTCTGTTTACTGTTAAACAGAGCTCCCAAGAAAATGAGGACATTTCAAAGTTCAGTTCCAAAGAAGTGAGAACTTACAGGGATAGACAAAATCTTTCTGTGTGCATAAGGCATACACTCACTTTTGCTATGTCAAGAAGCACTGCTTTGTTATTTGTTGTGGAAATTTTAATTCTATGTCATGGGTGAATAAGTTGTACATGTCCAAAAAAAAATCATACACCTTCAGCTAAAATCACCTGGAGGTTCAGAGAATACTCATAAAACTTGCATATTGATTTTTTATCTTTCAATTTGTTGGGGGGAAAATAAAAGGTATTAAGTATTTTATGGGAATGGTTCATCCACAAAGGCTATAAAAAATATAAATAAAAAACCAGGTATAAATAAAAATATCTGATGCAGAAGAACTTTTTCAGCAATACAGAAAGAATGACCGTGATCTTGCTTTGGCCTGTAAAAATATACAACAGCTTTGTCAAAATCCTACCCTGTGGAAACATGTAAATTCTGCTGCCTTCACTGCTGGCATCACTAAATCTGAATTTTACCAACACTGTGTGGTGTGGTAGCCAGTAAATTTTCTTTTTTTTCGGTAAGAAACAGAAGCCACAGCCCATTCCCTAAGAATAGTGATTTGTATGGACATTATTCAAATGTTCATCCACATAGAGGGATTATTCTGGTGATATATTTTCTCTCTGAAACATTTTGTACTACCTTTCTGAGAGACTGTACTAAGAGTTTTACATGGTGACTGTCTATTGTCATGGCAGAATTACATGTGGTTCTCCTCTCCTATGTAGTTGCTCTTTTACCCTCTTAGGTATATCAAGGAGATATGAGATATAACATAAATACAAATCTATTATTTTTACAGTTTTAAGATTGCTATAATGCATTCTCTTTGGAAACTTTGCAACATAAATTAAATTAAATTCAAAACTTGATAATATATAGAGGGCCATTAAGGAAAGACTGTGTTGCATCACATTCTAAGAAACAACTCATTTTATTTTAATCAAGTCTAACTTATAATCTTGGCTGCAAAACAGCTGAACTAACTGGCAGAATAAGGGCAATTTATGATATTTTAGGGAAGCATCATGCTCTGATTTGAAAATGCACAGAGGTTCAGTGGACTCAATTTTTACATTTAATTAAGGTGACTTCCAGATTTGACTTTTTAATTTAATAATCATCAAAACAAATGACTCTTTATTTTGTGCTAAAGTTCTTAATTTCAGTAATCTACTCTGAAGCCAAAAGCCACTCACATTGATATAGTAAAAAATTGGTTAATCAAAGGTTACATATGATGATAAATTGGTATGGCATTTGTTCTTCTGCCCTTTTAATGCAAGAAAAATAAGTGAACTTCTAACTAACCTGTCCAATGACTCCTTCCAAAACCCTCCTTATTTTAAAGGATATTAAACAATAATTAAATATTACACAATACAGAAAGCAGAAAGCAACAATGAACAAAAATCTGAAACATTTTAAGGCTAAAAGGGTAGATAACCATGAAAAGTAGTCCTTATCTTACTGATAGTGAAGTAATAAATTGTAGTCATTATCCTAGCAGTAGCTAAGTAATGAAATAGGTTGGTACCTGTGAGGAGACACCCAGATCTGGAAAGCATTAGGTCTTTGTGTTTAAGACAGGACATATACTTGACAATGTGAAAAGGGCAGTTTGGAAATGAAACCAGTTCTGGGTACAATGGGAAGAAATGGCCTACTCTCATCATGCATCTCACATGCCCACTCTCTCTTGGTCTTCCTGCTTGTGTCCTGGTGTCAGAATAACTGAGTGTGTCTAAGGCCATTCCAAAGTGGTAGAAGATCCCCTGGGAAGCAGCAAAGTGAGCATGCAGAACAATTGCCCAAAGGCTGAGTGGAGCAAGAAGCAGGGAGGAGCAATACATGCTTTTACGATCAAAACTCTTTTCTATGTCCCTGTGCACTTCATAAATGATGGAGTAAATATCCTTCTTGCATAGATTTTACACTGTCATTAACTCTACAGAAATACCAGTGGCCTGACACTGACTGAATCAGAATAATTAGTAAAGACAGTATGTAGTATTTAAATGAAAGTTTTGAAGGACACACCACTGGTGTGTGCAGTGTATGCAGGCACTTTATAGCTGTATAGTGTGTGGAATCCTCAACTCTCCAAGGAAAAACAAAGGGAAGGTGAGACTGAAATGAAATAAAGACATCCAGAATCAATAGCGCTCTCTGTTACTCTCGGTCATCTAAGACTTGTCTGTGGAACGGTATCAGGGCATACTCAACCATGCTTTTTATTTAAATCATGCAGCATTCTTCATCTACAACTACTTGATAGAACTTATAAGGAAAGAAAAGAGAATTTGCCTAAATACTATGGCCTTACAGGGATGAAAGGGCAAGTTAAGGTATCTCTCCTAGCAGTAATATAAAAATCTGCTTTTGCAATAACTTGATGTACTAGAAATTTCATTTTTCTAAAGTGCCCTGCATCTTTAAGTGACCACAACTACAAGCCATTTACCTTAAATCTTTCCTGAGAATTGCCTCAGTTTATGAACCTTTATGAATTTCTTCCTTGCTGCCAAATATTAATTGAAACAATTAACTGTGAAGAACACGTGGGTGCAAAAATATTAGTACCACATAATTCTTTCTAGTTAAGAGGTCCTTACTGGATTATTGCAGAAATGCTCTGGAGTTCTAATTACCTATGGAAGTCCCACAAGGTTACTGCAGAACATGGTAATTAGACAGTTGCAATATAAGGTGTTAGCAGGGGATTGAGGATTTGTGCTAAGAAGCATGGTGCTTTCATGGCTATTTACTGTGCAGAGTACCAGAATTTAATGGAATTTGGTGGAAATCTCCAATGACAAGTGTAGTTTAAAGGTGAGAGAAATATCTTAACAGGGATTCAGCAGCTGGTGAAGGGAGACTAGCTATACTACATCATGAGGTTTATATGAATAAAAATGACTGAAGTGCTAAGATTTTTGTGGAATTTTTAAAAATCTTGATGAAATATTTAATGTAAAATACTTCTTAGATTTCTTCTGTATAAATAATACTTTCATTTACCAATAAATACAGCAATATTTACCAACAAAAATACCAATAAAATACTTCTCAATTTTGTGCACAAAGTGCTTCATACAAACGAAAGGCCATTTGACCATTGGTCTATCACTGCTAAAGAAAATTATGTCACTTTTTATGATAGCACACAATAAAACGATGTGGCTTCTGTTGTGTGCAGAAGACTTTTATGTCCTAGCTTAAAGGACAAGGGTCCCCAGGGTGGTATGAAAAGCAAAAGCTCATGAGAAGGCTCAAACTTGTACCTCTGGCACTGCAGCAAGACACTTGAACTGTTCTGTTATGACATCCTGTTGAGTAGAAGCAATTCAGTATTACCAGTGTTTAACAACATCTAAATGTATGGACAAAATACAGAGGCAGAAGGCTATTCAATTATACTAAGGTAATAGGTAAATTTGGAGCAACTGAAATTGAATTAAGTAGCACTACTGCAAATTTACACTGATAAACTGGAGAGAAAAACAGAGTCCCTAGTGTTTCTGCTCTATATGTCTGGGAGATTCTAAACATGACTTTGAGGTTCTGAAGCCATGCACATACACCACTACTGAGGGAAAAGAGGAGTGGGAAAACCTGAAACAAATCTCCAGCCTTTTTCCATCTTTACAACTCTGTGAAGTGGATATATAACCCGACAGATGGAAATTACTGGATGAAGTGGAAGATAGTGGTAAATCCATCTTTAAATGTCTTAACTTTTTACATGACAGTTATTATAACTCATTTGCTCACAATGGCTAACGTTCAATCCAAAAACCAGTCTTTCACAATTTTATAGGAACAGTCTTCCACAAGACTTTCTGCATAAGGGTGAAATTCACTCTTCTTACCTAACCATACAGCAAGGTTAGATCACCTTCATTATAAGAATTATAATATTTCCATTTAATCTTCTTTATCCTCCCCTGTCAGTAAAATACACCTCTCAGCTTTGTATGTCAGGCTAAGTAAAGAAAGCTTACATAATTTGGAAGAACATTTAATACTTAATTTTTTAATTTAAAAAAGCACATTTCTAACTGGCCAGCCAAATGTATTTAAAAAAACATGCATTGTATAGCTATTATTACACATAAGCAAATAACCATGCAGATTCACAAACATCATAAGCTTCTTTTAATACACATACAAATTCTTTTAAAAGAAAAAATATAAAAGAACATTCTGCATGAAACTTCCCCTAATATTTTTCAGCGTATTTTTTTTAATAACAGCAAATATTTTTTTGTTACTCTGATTCTGAGTACATGACCTTTAAACGTATCATCCTGCCTGCCTCTGTACATTTTTTGATTTGTGACAACAAAATAACAGGCGCTAGTTGCATTAGTTCATGATGGTGACTCATCTCTGCAGAAGTTAAATCCTGGCTTTTATGATCCTGGCCCAATTAAAGCAAATGGTGCCATTTTTAACTCAACATTAATTAAGAGCTTGTTACCTTCTGCAGGTCTTTCTAATGGAACTGCTGTGGAGCTGCCAAGATATAAAAATCCTCATGTGTCTGTTTTTCAATGGATTGAGGAGAGAATATTCTCCCAGACAGAATTTGAAAAAAATAAAAAAAAAAAAAAAGAAAGAGAAATTGACTATGAATGACTGTTTGCTTTCAGGAAAGCAAAGTCTTTGCAAACATTAAAGCAAGGAGTTAAAAGCAAAGACAGAGAGCTGCTGAGTTGCCATCTCTTACCAAAGGACTTATCCTGAAAAGCTGACCTCTTTGCATTTGATTTAAAAAGAATGGCCGAAGGGCCAAAGGAGAGAATGAGGAAAAAAGGAAGGAGAAGACAGAAGAAATTATGAAACTGCTTGAAAGCAAGAATCAGGCTGAAAGCACGTGTGTCTCCTCTGACACATAAAGCCAAAACAGAAGGATGGGATGGTTGGAAGGTTGGTGCTAACAACCAACAGCTCTGGCCCAGCTAGGAATCTCAGTAAAGTGGAGTTTTTCTCCTCTCCAGGGAATAAATATCTCACTTTAAGAAGGCTAGAAAATATTAATATATTCACTGAAAGTCACTCCTTTCATCCACTCCATAAGTGCATGCAAAAGTTTCACCGCACAGTGTATCTCACAGCTTTCCAACAGATGCTGGGCACTTTCATTTATTGATTTATTGCAGTATGTAAAGTGTAAACTGATTCTCTCGTTATTTAGATGTATCCACAGCTTTCACATCCTGGGTACTGACAGGACATAACTGGCTAGCAGTTTTACAAAGTAACACATTTACACCTTGGGGAAATATCTTTTCATGGTGTTTACTGGAAGTGCTAATTGACTTTTATTTCCTAATAACTGTTGAAACTAATAATTTCAGAAAAGCTGGTGACTTCAAAGAACTGTCAATTAGACATTAAGACATCTTTCAAGCTGTCTAGCCTTTACGTGAAAATCTTAAAAAGTTATATTTAAGCTTCTGTCCTCTAGACTGAATTAATGATGTCATCAATAAGTCAATCTTAACTGTCACAATGCAGGATGTTGAGAATCTAGTATCATATATGTAATTACTACTACCATAAGTCATCAGGAAGGTAAAGCAATTGCCTTTCCCTGCATCAGCACAATGGCAGTATAGAAAAAACACCCAAGCTGCAGCTAAGACATTTAGGACACACTTCACATGCCTCAGGAGTTGGACTTTGAAAAAATGATCTTACTGGGAGCAACTGACAGTCTCTTCCCTCACCTTCTCATACCACATGTTCACACAGTTTCTTAACACATTGAATGATTTTGCAGAGGAGTACAAATTAAAATTATCACAAGACCTGCAAAAATAAGCAGATGGACAGAAGAAAGGTACCTTGTAAGCGTCTACAGGAAAGGTGGAAATAAGAACTCATACTGTATTAGATAGCAGAGAATTCACAAAGATAACTGACCTTAAAATGACTCCATTGTGAGAAATTTTTCAGTCAGTGCTTCTATGTTCTTAAGATACTACAGTCAACTGACCAGAAATCATAAATCCAAGGGAAACCACTCTATGGTTTCCTGCAATTGAGAGAAATCACTGCAATGCCAAGCCTGACTACTTTCTACTTCAGCATCAACAACAGAGCCCATCTGCAAAAGTTCTTGCATTAGAAGTGAGCAAAGTTTTAAAAAAGGACATTTGAAAGAAAATAATGAAATTTAGAAATCGTAAGTAAAATGAAAGAGAGAAAACAAAGAGAAGATAAGGCTTCCTCACTGCAACCTCCTTTTCCCCTTTCAAAGAAAATCCAGCCCAAACCCTGGAATGCACAGATGACAGTATCTATGCCAAGGAACACTGTAAGAGGTTTCACTCACCCATAAGGCTACTGGAAATAGTGACACCAGGAATCATGATTGGACCCATGCACTTATAAAAAGAGACAACCTGATCAAATAAAACAGGGCTGTGTTTCATTCACTCCATAGGTTCTGACTCATTCAAAGGACATTAGCAGACACAAAGCTGACTGCCAACTGCTTCCCTATTCAGTGCATATAATTGGAGTGGAGGTGGGAGGTGATAAAAGCAGGAAAGAGGCATAATAAGACCACAGAACACAGTGAAAGGTAAAGCTGGCCAATGGAGTTAAAAAGAGGGGATGGAAAGTAAATTAGACACTTCATGTTGCCAAACCAATAAAACAGTGAGAGTCTGGAGAAGAAGGTAGACAAGAAAATTGGTGAAGTTCAATCAGGAATGGGAAGGAAATGTCCCAGTAAGAACAAAATGAGGCACAGAGAGCGGATAAAGAGAGTTACTGGGGAGGGAACTAAAGAGTGGAAAGAGAATAACACAGCAATGAAGATCAGGGGATCTCAGCTGACTAAAGGTGAGAAATGAAAACACAAAGGAGTGGGAGAGAGATAATGAGGGGAGCAATGAGATGTTAAAACTGAAGAACTGAAAGAATACCTGCCATTTAAGTATGCCAGTAAACTTTAGAGGAAACTGCAACAGAGCAAGCTGAACTGGCAAGATCACAAGGTGAACAGAAAAGAGGTTCAAGAGGTGAGACCAAGAGACTTCAGGATGCAGTCAGATGATCTCGTCAGTGCTACATATACCTGCACAGACTCATTTAAAGCTGACTAACTATTCATCTTTATTTTTTGTCCCACAAGCACATTTCCTCTTATAAGCTAGAGTAGCTTTTCATCAAGAACGCTTCCAGTAATCAGCCATATCACTGCTTTTGGAGCTTTGAACTGTTTGCTGGTTTGCATTTTGCCAGCACCTAGTGACTTCCAGGTCTGAAAGTACAATTCCATCCTGTTTGCTTCATCAGGAAACGAGTTTTAGCACAAGATTTCCACTATATAACTCTGACTATGAAGTCATATTTAAAAAGCCAAACAACTTATGGTCCATATGAAGTGCACCCTAAATCCTGTAAAGCAATCAGACACAATCAAATTTCTGTATTAAAAAAAAAAAGAAGTGGTAAAGTAACAACATAAGTAATTCCATTTTCAATTTATGCTTTGAAGTCTATGGGTCTGATAACACATCTAACATGTAAATGCAAGTTTTAAAGTGATTTTAGAAAAAACCTGAAGTATGTTCCACTAATATTTCATTAACGGTCTAAGCTGTTGGACTGAAACACATGGGTCCACAAAAACAAATACTCAAGAATCACTTTTAACACCATTTTTTGAAATCAATATGTCTTTCCCAATGAACAGCTCCTCCAGGAATACATATTTCATTGATGCTTTCATCTATTCCCAATGTCCCTTCTCTCAGCTACAGCACTATTCAGAAGTGTCCTATTTTATAAATAAGCCAGATATCCAAATTTCCAACAGATTTTTTTTTTTTTTTTTTTTTTAATAAAACCCCAAGGTTTGGAGTCACAAAATTAACAGTTTTGTAAGGCTTAGCTCCATTCTGGGTGCTGTAACACCATATATAACAGGATCTGTTTCATTTGTATGTTGTTTTCCCCTAGAACTGACATTTGAGGTATCAAAAAACCTTTCCCAGTAACCAAGGATTTTATAAGCATTATTAGTAATGCAGATGATTGCATTATTTGCAGAGAATACACAGCCATTTACAGTGAAGAAACAGACAGATGCCATGCTGACTGCTTCAGAGAGATAGAAAGGGCTATTATAAATGGGAGTTCTAATAGAGCCATTGTGTCCCATTTCACTTCTAATAACTGTGATCTCTTTGTGTCCTTCAGCAGGGTTTCCAAGATGCTAACCACTCAGTTCTTAATAGCCGTATAGATTCTCACTACAGCAAAATTAGATGACAGAATAGTTTTCTACCAACTTTTTCTTGTTCTTATATTTATCTCAAATGTAATCCCCACAATATCTAATGGTATTGCAGTTTTGCTTCTGCTTTACTCTTGTGTTTAGTGACTCACCCAGTCATCTTTAAGTCTTGCAACTCTACACATTGTTTGGTTCATCTTCCTACACATACTTCAGTATCCTTTTCACTTGAATCTTCATATTTCAAAATGTTTTCTACAGTCTTATAAAAGGCACTTTTTTTCCCCTTAAAGTTTTCCTTTAATTGCCTTTTTCATTTCTTGTGTAGATTTGAGCTTAAAGTAGTGGGGACCATAAAACTCCCCTTGAGGTGTCAAATATAATTTATTCCTTAAATATTGTTTTAGGACATGGGAGAAGTGTCATTAAGAAGAGATAAGATAAAAAGAAGGAAGAAAAGTGAATGGACAGGTAGTCCAGAAGAAAACGTGAATTAACAATGTATGTAAAATGCGTAAATGGGCAGCTATGGAGTAAAACTAAGGAGGTGGCTTAAGGAAACAGCAATCTTACAAATGGAAGAGGCAATCACAGCAAAACAACAGCTGTCTGAAAGTCCCCTTCAGTTTCTCAGAGTAGGTATATTTGCTTGAACATCTCTGCAGTTTTAACTCTGAAGGCCAAAATGTGGAGAGAAAACAAGTATCAGCTACACTGCAACTTTCTCCAGAGTGGAGTAATCACACTGAATCACACCATTGTGACCCTCTGAAGAGCATGGAAGAAAGAGATATTACCATTTCCTTCTCCCTGCATTCAACAGTCTCATTTTCATTTCTGCAGGTGTTCTTACTGGCTAGAGTGACTTCCATCTTTCCTTTATGTTTGTTTATTTCTCTTAATATCTATTCTTATCTTTATTCTTCCTATACCTTCATGAGTTTTACATTACATTGTACCACATTATGGCAACTTTTTTTTTTTTTTTTTAATAAAATGTGGAATGAACGAACAAAACAACAAACAGAAAAAAAGACTGGAATATTCCACAGTAGGGGAAAGGATATAAGAATAAATCTTTAAAAATAATGAAAAATAAAGGCAGAAACTTCTACCACAACTGACCCACTTGCAGAGCATGCATGCTTCACATTATGTTGTTAAATGTTTATAATTTCTTAGTGGTCAGTGATTCAGTTCTTCTAACATAAGATAAAGAACCATATCCTGATTACTTCCTTTGGAGTTGTGGAGAAATATCTTAAAAAAAATATATGGCTTCATTAAGTGAAGTAGCAAAAGCAGTATGACAGTTTCTGACATTTCTTGATTTCTAACCCAAAAGCTAAACCTTTTTATATGTACTTATGTGCATGTATACGTATATGTATTCTGTTTGAATATATATGCATACTAGTCCCTCTCACACACAAATATATTTGTTTATATAAAATGCATAACATGACTTTGTAATGGATAAAATAAACAGTGGCAAAACCATGAGGGAGCTAGGCAAGTCATCCTAACCAAGCAATATTAAGCTATAAAATGCCATAATTCATCCTGTATTTTATATATATATATATATAACAAATATATTCCTATAAAAATGTTAAAAAGATTTTTACAAATTTTATTATTATTATTTTTCATATCCATCTGCTTGTAGAAGCAGGCTCCTTTACTGCTAAGATTCCAACTGCGGAGGGCCCTGAGGGGGAGGAATAGTATAATTTTTTAAAACCTCTCAAATTATGCAAAGTAGATTTCCAACCTATAAAAAGTATCCTAATCTTAAAGTCTGCTGTGAACTAAAAACATGTGCCAATGGAAATCAAGGATTCCTCCCTAAGAGCATAAAGCTTCCATTTTTGTTCCTTAGATTTGCAAGATATCTCTAATTGGCACAGCTCTAGTGCTGAACTGTGCCCAGACCTGCTCTTCAACAAATCTATCCTTTAGCACTACTTGTGCACATTCCGAGAACACAAAAACATGAAAAAGAAAATGCGTTTCTCTTGTAAGTTGTACTAAAAACTCTGCAACTTGATATTCCTCAGAGGTCTAGAATTGCAAATGCACCCCACTTAAATCCTGCTGGAACAAGAGCAGGAGAGTTGATTAAAGTGGCGATAACTGCACATAACTTATAAATGGCCACACGAATGCCTAATGCTTTACAAAATGTGACACATGAATACAGTAAGTGACCTTTTCAGGAGTGGAACTGGCTGAGCAGGCACACGAGGGCAACTGCATACAGTGGTATTTGGGAGCAGCCACACAGGAAGCTTACTGCACAGCCTGACTTTAAGTTTGCCCTTTTACATATAGGCCATCAACACCTATTATAAACAACATAAACAAAAGCTAGAGTTGTAGTTTGCATGCATGGAGAAGGAAACAAGTGTTTTGGCAGTAAATTTTTCAACTCTGTCTTCACAAAATGAGTTAAGACTTACAGAAGGGCAGTTTCCAAGTGATGATTGTCTCAAAAAGCCTGGAAGATCTCATTTCTCCAGAAGCAACAAAAAAACTGCTCCAAGCCTAACCGGCAAAGAAATATATTTATATTGCAAAGTTACATTTCTCTAGCCATTTAAAAGGAATAAAGAAGGGCTTTTAAAATAGGAGGAAAGTCTCACGTGACAGAGTTTAGGAACTTACACTGTGCACTTAAGAGAACTGTCTTTTGATAATATGTATTTAAATAGATAACTACTGTAATAATTTGTCCATAAAACCAATTAGTTTCATTGTAAACATATTTTGCCTTCAGCTCTGATAATTTTACAATTATATTTAGATATTCAACATACAGTAGGGTGATTGGATTTGAACTACAATGTAAAGCTATTCTGTAGAGGATTGAAAAACTCAGAAAAGTTAATTGATTTATATAGAAAGAATGATCCGAGAAAGATTTAGTCAATATAGTAAAATTTATCTGATAAAGCTAAATACTGTCTGTACTTTAATGTGAAAACTTAAAATTGTAACATAAAGATAAATAGAGATGTACCTGTGCATCTGAAATGCATTATCTTCCACAAATAAAATTTTAATTGCAATGAAGTTAAGATGACATAAAGTGAAAATATGTATAAATATCTGCACACACATGCAACTTGATAGGCAGGGATCAGAAATGTCAGTCTACAGTAACTTTAGTCCATTCAGTTAATTTGATAAATATTCAAAGCAAGTTAAATCATGACTACTCTTTGCAGGTGCAAATCATTGCATTAAACTGTGCCTAGATTTGCCCAAATTTCTGTGTGTAAGTCTATGTCTACCTGCTGCCAGATCAGCAGTTTGTAAGTGGGAGGTTGAGGCAAGCCAAGATTTCAGTGTTATCTCTTCCAAATTTTTCCGGTGCATTAGCAACCACTTTCTGGCTGCAAACAATACCATACTGTATGTGTCATATTGTTAGTACTATGCCTTAATTTCAGATGTAAAACTGCCTCTCAAAATAGAGCAGAGAGTGAATTAAAAAAGAATGTCATCATACCAGAACTGTGAGAAACTAGAAAAGACAGAGGACCATATTTCCAGGTTCCTTGGATATATCACAACATATGGACTAGAGAACATTTTATATTTAAAAACTCTCCAAAATACGGAATTGTCATTCATAAGAAGGCTCTCCTGTGCTTTTGAATTCTAAGGACTAAAATTTAATCTTATTTTCTCTTTATTGTTGGCATAAATCCATATTTTCCAATACTACCTAAGATAAGACATTTATCTAAGAAATATCCTTTATTTTCTGGCCTCTGTTCAAATGATCAGGAAGCTTCCTACATAAATCTGTGCCCATCAATCCCCAGCTTTTTGAATTTGGGACAGTTGTGTTACTGGAATGAATGGACTATAAAGAATTTCAATATTATGATTAAAACCAAACAGTTTTCCACATCCTAGGTATTTTTCAATTTCAATATTCAAATGACCACCTTTTAAAACCATGGGGAAGAAAGATTTTAAACCATGAATAATTTTAGTGTATATTCTCAAACACCAAGATCCATTAGATCCGAACTCCCATTAGTTTCACTGGGAGTCATCCATCAAATATCTCCCAATTTAAAAACATGTAACTCCAGCAATTGCAGAACAATAACTTACACTTTAGAACACTGTTCTAAAAGGACTACAAAGATTCCTAGTATAAACAAACTGTGACTCTCAGTTGCAACTTAATGTTGCTTTCAAATATTTCACCTATGACAGAATATGAATTACATGGTACTTTTAATTACCATATTTTCAGCAATAATCAATGTTGAGAGAAGTCTTGGTCACACACCAGTCCTGATTTGTGGAATACCCAAAGTATGAGTACAAATCTCCTTATGTTCTATGTAAGATCACTTCAATTATCCTACTTTCCTCTCAGTCTGTACAAACTGATTATCAGCTGCTTTTGGCTGCTTTGTGAGACACAAAAAATGACCTTAACACACACAGAGCAGCTGCAAAGTTATGAATGATAAAGTTATGAAACTCTCCCAGTGCAAGAGGAACAGGGGCTGTCCTGAATGTCATGGTCATGGTCTGTTGAAAGACATGACTTATACAACTTGTATGGCATCTAGAGAACAAACCCAGCATAGAGTATTCCACACTAGAGGACTCCCATTCCTTCCCAAATCTCCGTTAATGTCGAGGCTCCAATATGGCTAAAGTGAAAGCGCAGGTTAAACCACCTGACATTTGCTCTAAGGTTGGACCTTGTTATCTGCACTAAATCGCACTATTGTGCTGCTTCAGTCTATAGTTAGAGACTGTGCCATTTATTCTTTCAGTTCTACAAGTGCTGTGAATGTCTACTATTTGGTAAACAAACTTAGAATGATATAGATGAACTGTGGGTTGCTTTCTTGTGAGGATTTTACATGTCAAACACTTGAATGTCAAATCTATTATAAAATGCTGCTTAACTGGGACTTAGAATTAAAAGCGGTGGAACAAAAGAGGGAAAACACTTTCATGAGCTTCATCCAGTACATGAAATTCACTGCTTTGTTTAATGTGCATTTGGGTAGTCATACAATGCATGAAGAGTTGAAATTACTTTCAAATACAATGTGTTTTGAAACAACATGTTTTTCAGGTTCTGATGTAGTTCCAAATATGCTGTGTAAAAATGTAAGGAAAATTGGTTAACTTAGAAACACTAAAGCGATTCCCTGAATCAGTCCATCCTGATGCCATTGATGCTATCTAGCAATAAGGTTGATGCATGAAAATTCCATTATCCAGGAAAATATGCAGGTCCATGAATAAACATGAGCATCTGAACACAATCAACCAGGTTTAAGCATAAGCAATATTCATTCCATTGGTGAAAGGCCTAATATAAGCAGCAGAAACCTCAGAATTTTCTAAGAGGGAAACAAAGGAGAGAACTGCAGGAACAATGAGTAAAAGATAGGGGAGTTTAAGGCCACCCTAGGATGAAACACAGAAATGGGGACAGAATAACATAAGAAATCTGTTAGAATTTCGTCCTCTTCTTTTTTGTGGAAGACATCCAACTAAGCAGAGGAGGTTTGGCCATTTAGAGGAAATGTTTAATTATAGGCGTAATGTGACTGTTTTGTCCTCAGCTTTTGATCTTGCATCTGTGATGGGAAAAGGATTTTGCGTAACACCCTCATAAATCCTGATGAAGTTGGGAGGAGATACAGAGGCTGCAACCAGTTTTCCTAATCAATATACCAAGATTTTTTAATTTAAAAATAATCTACATTTACTTTGATAACGAAAATATTCTCAATGCTGATAGGATTTTGCATTTTTACTAGTAAACTTTAATTTACTTTTTAAGAAAATGCAATGTCAAGAAATTGATTCTTCAGATAACTCCTGTTGACTAGATTTTTTTATTATGAAAATTCTACATATCATTATATAGGGTAAATACACCATTTGTAAATACTTCTGCCTTAAAATATTTTCTGAAAAAATATTTATCATTTTTTAGAAAAATAAAAAATAATTTTTAAGTGGACTTCTGTAACACTTAAAGATGCAAAGCAAACATAGACTTGCACCAAATAAATTCAGCACATCTTCCATGATACTCTATGGAAACCAGTCTATAAATTCTTATTAAGGAAAAACCCAGAGTAAAAATGTTCAAACAGAGGGAGGGAAGAACATATAAATAAATAACTCCCTGTGGACTGACATGCGCTGTAGAAAAAAAATTACTTATTTTCATTCTGACATAGACATTCAGTTCTCTTGCTAGTAACTAGTTATGGTCAAAATATGCAATTCATTATTCATACTACCATAACAAAAAAAGTCATGTCCAGCACAAAGAGACTATGCCATTTCAGACCTCATATGTGCTCCAGATTTTAATAACTGATGACTGGATTTGGTAGCTTGATTCATTAGTGGCCTCAAAACTCCCTATCCAGACAGCGTTTCATAGAGAAATATGGCTGCTGGCACTTCTCTGCTCATCTTCCCATGGAGAATAGAAGACTGTTATGTTAAAGCAGAATAAAGTTTGAAGACTTTTTAGGAATCATAGAGCACTGGATAGAAAAGTGGACACACCACTGCATTTGCTACTAACACATTTTGTGTTTTCTTAGTTTGGTATTTTGGGATGGTGGTGTGCTTTTATTTTAAATACAGACACTCTCAAGCGTAAAAGATCTGTATAGAAAGTAAAAAATTTCACACTACTTACCCCAGAGGCTAGAATGACTTCCTTCCCAAATAAATAATTAGGCAGATTTGCAAAACACACATTATTTTCCCAAGTGACTGGAACGGCTCCAAGCGATTAAATACATAATTAGGTTGTTTTTCTAAAATGCTTATTATTTACCTGAGAGTCTCATCACAGAATCTCTGGTAAATACTGTCTCCCTGCTAGTAGTTATTACCAAAAACGCCTCTATAATTTTCAGCCTTCCTCCAGCAGTGATATCAACAGAGGATATTACTTGGGGCAATGGATCATGAAAAGCAAAATCTGACTGTGCCAGGCAGCCTATTTAACTGACAAGCTGAGCTTCCCTTGTACCTGGCATTGCACTCTTTCATATTACAAACACAGTAGAAAGCAAACAAAAGGAATTTTTTGTACTTTAGTTTGTGTTTTAGCTGGCCAGAATCTCTGCTGAAGGCTGTGCCTATCCATATTTATGTGCTTACTACAGAAACAAAGAGAAAAAAAAGCCTCATACTTAATATTAACTGTTTTCTACCTGGTAAGGATAATGAAGGAAACATCATATGTTTGTCAAAAAAACCCCAAAAACCCAAAAAAACAAAAAAAACCCAAAACAACCACAACAAAAACCCAAGCCTTTGAGCCCTCCAGTCCATTTGACACAGGATTTTTTTCCCCAAGCAGCTGTCTGGGCCAAGTTATCAGAGCATACCAGCCTTCACTTGTACCTACCCCCACCCCTCTAGGGGACACACAGCTATAGTGCAGGCATGTAACAAGTGAATGTGAATATACCTGCTCACCAAGCAGGAAACAAAATGGTCAGGCAATAAGACCAAGCTGATTCACCTATGAAACCAAGAGATGATACCAAATGGCTTTTCTTAGTGATCACAGACAATAAAACTGACCCTCAGAAGTGAACCCTTTTCATTACTCCACCTCCAGAGTCAGTTTTTCTCATGCTTTTATCTGCTCAGAGGCCTTACTGCTTTGGGGTCCTTACAGAGGACATCAAGAGTGATTGGAATTTCAATTAGAAAAAAAGAGGGCAGGAAGAGATAGCAAGGCATGAGAAGGTGAGGGAGAGAAAAAAGACAAAAGTAAAAATGAAGAGCAAAAGAAAAGATGGAAAATAATCAGAGGGCGTGCTAGCAATATTTAGGGATCAGCAAAAAAGGCAAGAGAGATGGGCAGGCAACAAAGGCAATGGCAGTGAAGGACAGAATAGAAAATATATTGCTTCTCTGAAAGAAAAGAAAAAGTACATAATGAAAAGAAAAAGTGTAGAACCAGGATAGACTCATTTTTGGGGAAAAATAAAGAAAGGGAACAAATAGAGAAATAAATCAAACAATAAGCAGAAGAATTTTACTGTGAATACCTTTTACACTCTATTTCCCAGTAGTTTAATTATTTCTGGTTTTTAACATGTTCAACTAAGCTGTTTGTGTGTTATACATATACGTAAATTCACAGTCACAGCCAAATATCTTAAAAGGGGGTGAGAATTTCTTCAGATTTCTAATTTGGTGTTAACACAATAAAATTCTATCTTGGATGTTTTGGCTATTTCTGTAAAAGTCTAACAGTAAAACCATTCTTGAAGCACTGATGCCTCTTGCAATATGAGCCACAAAGCAGAAGATGGAGTAGCTGAAGTGTGCACCGAATGGCAAGAACTGCACACTTTGCCAGGTCACTGCTTTTATGGCAGTGTCTCATTTTTTATGAGGTTTAAAAAGAGACATCTAGGTCAAAGGGGAAAAGAGAAGAGAAGAAAACAGGTACTGACAGGCAGACAGTGGGTGACTGCAAGCACACTAGGATGCTGCTGGATGGTATCAGTTTCAAATACAATTATTTCCTAATATTCTGATCTCTGTTACAAAGAGACTATGGGATGCATCTTAGTGCTTCAGTCTAGGCCTGTTCAATGAAGCTATTGCTTAACATTCCACAGAGTAAGCAAGGTACACAAAGGTATAGACAGAGAATGTGTAAATATTGTTACAAACTTAAATTGTTAGTGAAGGATGTGACTAGCAAAGTCTGGCAAATTTCACTTTCATAAGCATTTCAGAAATGCTTATGGCGAATTTCATTCACCCTCTTTTTCAAACCATTTAAACAATATATGAGCAAAATATACATTCTACTGTGATTCTCAACTGACTGTATGTCATCTGCCTTTTACTCCCCACCTTAGCTGTGAACCAGACTGAACTGTGTACTAGGAAAGTCCCTTTTTAGAAGGTGTTCCTGATTCTGTCCAGATGTGCTATTCACCTAAACTCTGCAAACTCCAGTACTAGTTTCCTTATAAATATTTAAAGGTCAAAACATAAAATATTGCAGAAAATATAGGGGTATTAAATTGTTCTGGCAGACCTTATTTTCTTGTCAATGTCATTGAAATAACAAGGCTACACTGGTTTTAAAACTGGAAAATGAAACCTAAACATTTCTAACTAGCCCACATTTATCAGGGATCAAAGCAAAGAAAGCTTACTGTAAGCCTCTGAATGAGTCCTTTACAAGAGCATATTAAAACTTACCACCTGTTTAAACATATATTTTCAATCTTAAAGAATCTAGACTTATTTCCGAATGAGAATACTCTGTTATCATATGGTGGCCAGTCTCTATAAGCAATAGTTAATTATAAATTCCATGCTTATAAGAAGGGAAGGAAGCAAGGCTACCAAATGGCAGTAGGTGACATGATGGCTTTTTTAATGTGAACATGGATTCTCCACGGGCCAATATTGTTATTGCATACAGACCTTTCATTCATCACCACTTTCATTCACCACCATATTAGACTGTATTTGACCCAGAAACAGAATGAAAACCTCTTTCCTAAATTTCACACCTTGTCTTCTTTCCCCCCCATTTATTTGTTGTCTTGAAATATGTTTCTGGGGAGATAGAATTTATTGAAATGCAGCTTGAACCATGTTATGTTTTATAACTCTCACTTGCACCTACATTGTGCAATCATTTGACACATCTGCTATATCAAGAACAAATTTGATTTAAGAGTTTTAATAAGAACTTGCATCAATAAATTATAACAGATTGGTGATTAGTACTATTATTTATATGCAATATTTTTGTACCCCTTATAATGCTGATGTCTGCTTCACAGGGATTAATTATTTTCATAATTTTGTCTAAGTAGTAATATAGAAAATGTCAAAAAGAAAATTAGATTTTCACTTCCCAGACACAGAAATTTAATTAAAGCCAATTCCTTGTTGAAGGGGAATGTCCTTAGCTGGTTCTGTGATATGGTAGCAGCTCTACATTCTGCCATATGGGAGATCAAGGCTCAGAAAGTGACTCAGGGAATATTAATCACTAGGCTTCAGAGACTAAACACATGCTGAATGTGCCACAGTTGGTCCCAGCAGGTTATTTATGGAGTATATAAGTTAGCAGACAGCAATGATTTCTTATAAAGGCTGCTGCTTGCACAGCCCACCTCAGAGATGGCGCTATACTGAAAAAACACTCTGCTTAGATAAAAATTGATCATTAGGAAACCTCTAATTATCCAAGTATGAAAGGTCAGCTTCCCCTCATGCTGCACTAGTGTAAGAAAAACACTAGCACATTCCAGCTGTAAAAATGAACATCTTCAGTCTGCTGGACACATTTTTAAGACAAACATTTGGGTGTCTTCATTCTGTGGAGGAACAGTCCATATATAAACTACTGAACTACTGTCATGGCGAGCTAAATTCCAAGAAGTGAGAGAAGCTGGGGGCATTATTTACTCATTTTGCCTACCCTCTCTTTAGATCTCTTTTCTTTCACGCCTTGAACAGTTACCATCACTTCTCCTTAATGCACGGCCTCTTTGGCCTCTCTCTGTTCCTTCCCTTCATGACTCCTCTTCATCCTATTTCCTGTATATTATTCCTTCCTTCTATTTTTCTCAATTATTCCCATTTTTCACCCAGAGACTTCCTCTTTAATAGTAACTGCCTATGGACTAGAACGGGAGTACTGAGCAAGGCCATTCAGTACTTAAGAGCACCATCCAGGGACAATTGAACATAGTCCTGGTTCAAAGTTAATCTACAGCCATGAATGAACAGAAAAGCTTCTTGTTCAGAAGATGACCTTTCTTTCTTAAAAAAATACATTTTTCTGGAGAAGAGACTTAGAGATACAGTCAAAATCATTGTACTTGCTATAACAGTACTGACATAAGATGAATTAGAAAACAGCTTGAATTAAAAACCTAGTCAGGCAGTTCAATGTAAATAACACTAACACAGTAAAACTCCATGACTTGATTTTATTGTTCATGTATGTGATGGTTTTTCTCAAACAGATGGCAGTGATTTTTCAACCGTATGCCCACCTCAAGTGATCACTGTAAGATGAACCAGTGTGAGAAGTGCTTTCAGTCAGGACAAACACCTTTCATTTCAAAGTCACAGTCACAGCTTTCACTGACTCCAGCTGGGACAAAAGCTCACCTTCACTTCAGCTGGATATAGAATTAATATAAGACAGATAGATCCCTTTGCACACACTTCAGCAACTGCTCCAGCATGTTTATTTTATATTGACACTGGTCATCTTATTTTATAGGACAAGAAGTTTGCCTTGAAAGTCCATTTCTAGTTCCTCTTAAAGCCAATTAATTTCTAAGGAAGATTTTTTCATTATCTCTTGTCCTTCATTATTGCTAACCAGATTAAGCCTATGTGCACTGTCGTCTCTATGCAATTTACAAATGAAATATATTGCAATAGAAGAACCAGTGAGAGATAAGGGAGAAAAACACCTATGGAAAGACATGTTGAATTTAATTATGACCATTTAGATTTCTGTAAGTATTTACATAGAATGATTTCATTGTAGCTGTTTCCTGACAAGAACCCAATGCCTGCTTCAAATATACCTTGGGATCAAGCTCTGCTTGTTCTATAGATTTGGAGGCTGTTTAGATAGGGGAATGGCAATCTCCTGCTACAGAAACAGCACAAACACCTGAGGGAGCAAACCTCAGATGTCACTGCCTGAACTTCAGTCAACACTGAAAATGGAAATGAAGGAGCTGCTGTGACTTCAACCATGTCCTTTGAGCTAGTCTCATGAGCTTGTGCTAGTAAAGGAACATAAAAAACCACTTGATACACTGTTAGTTCATGTTTATTTTATGACCACAGTGAGAGGAGAAAGCAGAAGACCATAAAAAATTCTTCAGGAAAACCACTTCAGGAAACTTCTGCAAATTCAATTAATCCTTCAGAGTAAAAATCTGGTTTATCTATATGCTTTTAGTTCCCTTCTCCATCAAATTCAGCTTCTGTACACTCAGATATTTCATTTCAACAAAAAATACGAAAAGTTTATAGCTGTAAAGAATTTAACAACTGCTAAATATAAAACTTAAAGAACACTTTGAAGAAATTCCTAAAGCTGCAAATGTGTGTGTTTCCAATTCCTTTTGATTCCTCTAATAATTCCTGCATTTTTTCCTGCATTTTCTGATTTCCCAGGGTACCTCAAATGTTTTTAAGCAGGATTATTGGGGAGCACAGATTTCAGAAACTGTTGACCTATTGAAACTTCACATCAGGCAACTCTTATTTCCTGTACCAACAGATGCACACTTCCACTTCAGGTCCCACTAAACTATGCCTGCTTCTTCATCATGTCCTTGAAAAGATTCTGTTAATAGAACACTGACCTTCACTTTAAAACCCCTTGCACATGCACACACCCACCTGAAATTTAGTAGAACTTTTATCTGTAACAGAAAATAATCAAACACACTATTTGGTGTGATCAAATCAAACACAATTTTCCTCCTCCCTTTTTCTAGGAAACTTTGCTTAAGCTACCTATTTATTCTCTCCTTTTCCTCAGGGGTACTATGATTTTGAAAGATGATTCAGAGATTCATGACTGTGTTGACGTGCTGTTATTATACAAATAGCATGTAATGTGGGTAGAAAATTCAATCTGACCCTAGAAGCTTTCTTTCAACAGAAGATAGTTCTTGAGGCAATTTATTATACTTTAAACCTTTAGTCCTTTTTATTAGCAGTTCCATATACAAACTAGGGTAATTCTACTTATTTATTTATTTATCTGTGTGCTAAAATCAGATTACTTCCAGATACAACAGTGTTTTACAGTCATCAGGAGAACCACATCTTTTATCCGGATTCCTTTCATGCATATGATTACTCCTAAGAAATAAAGTGATGCAAAGACATTTTTGCAAAGTGCCTACAGCAGTGTAAAACCTTGCCTTTCCTTGGCGTCACCAACTTTTCTTCTACCAAAGATCTGTGGAAGCCTATTTTACTCTGGGGACCAAGACTCATAATGCTGTAATGCTATTTTAAAAACGAAACTGTGTTCATAAGAACAGTATGTGATTAAATGGGCTAATATATTTTATTTTTGTATACAATTCCTGCTTTGAGGTAATGCTATAGGATTCTTTGTCCTGCACAGTAACTAAATAACCATAAATGATCTTTCATGCATATGCAAATCTATCCCTCTAAGCACCTTATTAATTATTTCAAAGATACTTGGAGGTCACCACTCATGGAAATTTCTATGCATGAAGCCTCATTAATACAAGACACCACACAGAGAGATGGGATAGATTTTTGTTGCCATTTAACAAGGGCAGAGAGTATAATCTGTAACGTTTACTTTTTTGTTTTAATGACCAATGAAATTCAGCCAGCTCCTATCTATAAGTCCTTCCCCTGAGCTTGTACAGGGGGTTTGAATTGTGGGGCTGCTGCTAATCCTATCAATGCACCAGTTACCCTTCTCAGAGCTCTGGTCCTCAACGCTGGCTGTTCTCAGCTGGAGCAGTGCCGGCTGGTGCTATAGATTAGCCGCTAAACACTAAGGAATTAATGTTGTTCTTCCCAAAATCACAGCAATGACACATTTTGTTTTGGAACAAAGTGAAGCTATGGCATTATCGAGGTGATATATCATAGCTCATCAGCTGAGATGATAGCCTTTTGAACACATATTATCTCCTGCTTAATTAGGCCCAATAACAGAAATCAAAGCAAAGCAAGGATATAAACACACAAAATACCTCAATGCAATGACAAAATTCATCTTCTGGCATATCTGTGCCAGGAAGCAAGAAATTAAACCTACTTGAGAAGCACTATTTATCTGAAATCCCTAGATCCTTTCCAGCTCAAGTTATCATACACTTGTGATAATAACACTGATCTCGTCTGTCACAGTGACCCTTTGCTGTAGCAGCTGCTGTTTATTTTTATTCTGTTGTGTGTGTGGTGCTTTCACCTCTAGGTTGATCCAATAAAAGATATAAAAAACTTGCTATGTTGGTACATTCCCTTGATAAAAATCGGGAACAGTGAGTCAAATGTTAATGGAAACTGCAGGCTATGTTCATTACGTTATCTCTATTTTTGAAAAACACTAGAATGAACAGAACTAATTGGAACTGCAAACAATTTAAATATGCTTAATTACAAAATCAAACCCTCCCGTACAGTCGGGGGGAAATGTGTGCACATATGTCTTGAAGAAATGGGCTAGTTTTTAAGTAAATCTACCCTTACATGAAAATGACAAAATAATTTTTACAAATTCCAAACTTTAAACTTGAAGACCTAATAAATATTACTTCAGCATTAGTCTGTGATGTTTAAAAATATATGTGATAATGCAGTCTTTTGATCTGTCTGCACAACCCAGTCACCTGCTGTAACATAAATCTCATCAGAGTGAATACAACTTTTTTTTGTATTCCTTTTAGATGTAGGCTCAAATCAGCATCTAATCTTTCAATAAAGTTCATATCTAACATTTTTTACTTCAAGTCATGCTCTGTTAGATATAACATGCATTAAAACCACATTGCCAAAATCAAGAAAATCTTTTCTTGGCATGTCCCATGGTATTAATTTCTGGCAAGGGGAATTAATTTTAGGCTTCACTGAGGTAATTAGAGAAAGCTGTGTCATTCTCACATGTAAATAAAAACTGCGAATTGCAGTAACAAAATGAAGATTGTGAACTGTAGGCTGTAAAAATTCTATCTTTTTCTATTCAGTAAAAGTACCATGTTAAGTGGGAAAAAAAATCACATGATACTGTCCCTAATGTTTCTTAACTGAATTCGTCGGCAATGAAAGCTGCTGGATCCACAGCTATGAAGGAGGCTAAAACCCTTTGTATCTGAACAGTAGGAAGGAGTTCGCAACTCAGGGATGTCACCTCTTCACAGGTGTGAGGAAACTCAGACTCATGACTTTCTCAAACAACAAAAAATAGTCATTAGTTCCTAACTCAAGTATAACTTAATATTAGAGGCAACAAAATTACTTGTATATCAGAAAATGAGGTTCAGGTAGCTGCACAAATGAACCAGTGAAGTTACAGCATCCCTGCTTAGATTCTTCATTCTGCAAAGGAGTTTAAAAAGTAATACGTCTAAATTTTCATTTTTTTTTCCTTGATACAGAACTGCTAAGACAAAAGAGAGAACTAATGGAGGTAAAAATCAACAAGAGAAAGAAAATATATTGCATTTGTATTATTATTACTACTTCTATAAGGGCTACATTAAGGTATAGTATTTTGAAAATAACTTTCTGATTTGGAGAATTCTGAAACTTTGAGAATAAAATATTTTAGCATTCCCATATTTAGCTATTATAACACTTAAAGCATAACACATCTGAGGCTAGATTGGCAACAATACCTTTTTTTCCATTCCCTCAGCTGAACTCTCACTTGAACAGCAGAAGTACACTCATACTTTATGCATCCTTTACAGCATCCCTTTTTTAAGTCAAGTCTATGCCTTCCTCAACATTTGAAGACTGAAATCACATCTCTGAGCATTCTAGCTCCAACTTCTTGTATATTTTCCTCATCCTATCCCTACTCTGCTTCTACTGCTCAATTCCCATAATGCTCAACGTCAATGCTTCAACAAATAGAAGAGGAAAAAACTGACTTGCAACTGCCTGTAAAACTTCTGAAAACTTCTCAGTCTCCTCTCCAAGAGAAAATTACTTCTGAAGTGAACAACTATTGCTGAAGATATATAGAAAAATCCTAATACAGGTTTTGTGCAGCAGCAATGGGTTTTCAGACAGAAGAGGTGGAAGAGTCATTAGCTGGACATAGAAACCTGAACTGGAGGAAGTCCTGTGACACCAGCCAGAGCAGCAAGGAGGCCCACAAGAGAGAAGAAAGATGAGCTGCCTGCTGCACCACTGGCATAACTGATTAACCTAAGGAGCTAACAGAAGAAAAGGGAAGAAAATCAACAAAAGAGGAGGAAAAAGGAGGGATTCAACTCAAGCAGCTTATTAATTTGCATGGGATCAGAAAATGGATTAACTTCTGGAGAAGCAAGGAAGGAGGCTGAGAGCAGAGACTAACCACACAGTACTATGGTAATGTCAAGGTCAAGGCAAGAGCACTGGATATAAAGTTCCTGTTCAGCTTCTCATGACAATTTTTTCTCCACATTAAGAAGTGTTTTGTGTAGTATGACATCAATGTGTAAATGCAGTAGCACAGAGAACTGTTGGGGGGGAAGTAAAATGAGACTTGGCGAGACAGCACATAAACAGAAATTCTAATGAAATGTAAAGAAATGGTGCTCATTTGCTCTTGGAACAATTAAAAATAAAAAATTTTAAGCAGTCCTACTGTACTTTCAATATCCTCAAGGCATATTCTCAGGTTAAGTAGATGCCATTGTCCTAAGAAATTTTGTCCATTTTTCTCCCCTTTAGTGGATTTTGAAACTTACTTGTCCGCCAGGCAACCAGGCAAACCCATCCCTGTACAGCTTCTAATATGCTAGAAAATCATTCTCATACCACAGTACAGCACTTGTGACAAACAAATATGCACACATTCAAAATTAGCAACAGGAAAAAGAGTTCTATACATAAAATATATTTCTCCACAGCAAAATTTTCGACAATTTTACAGCCTGCATGCCAGTGTGATTGAATCAATTCTCAGAATAAATATTCCATATTGTGTTTAAGTGAAACTTTGTTTCCTATTCAGGTAAAACAGGTAACCTGCCATCTTCTCAGGGTGATCTACATTTCATTCAATGAAGTGAGAATTAGTAGTAATAACTTCATCAACAGGAAAGTTATTTAAAATTACAACTGCAGTCTTTTTTTTATTAGTACTTACAAACAGACCAAGAAAGTTAATAATTTACTTAACTTGAAAGTGGAAATGTAGAGGTGAAGATGCTTTGCATTTTTTTTAACCAAAGTGCAATGCTATCATCTGTGTGCACTTTATGATTACAAAACACTAATAAGAAGAAAGTATACATGTGATTTTGAAAGAAACACTCTTTGGAATCCAGCTATTTCTCCAGTTCAGATGCTCAGCAAGAACCACTTCCATATTAAAATATTTTCTCCAAGAAATTAAACAACTCCTATGAAAACAGTATGATTCCACTGATACACTCAAAACTAAGTGACAAAAAAAAAATCTTACTCTGAAATCAAAATAACATAAATTTAAAAAAATAAAATAAAATCACGTGAAACATACCTACACACGGGAGGGAATAGCCAAGCTGCGGGTCATGGATGAACTGACGGTCATTCAGCATAGTCACACAGTACAGATGGAAACAGTCCAGGCAAATGACATGGCGATGCACACACTGGAACACAAGTACAGGATTCCTGTTCGAAACAAAATAATGAAAAAGATGAACAAGGACTGGACTGAACTCCACAAAAAACTTCTTTTCAAACTTCTGATTTAATAATAATTTTTCATTGAAAATACAGAAGGTTATTATATACATAAAATTAGCATTTAGCCTGGCATATTGCAGCACTTTTAAAAGAGATGGTTTCTAAAATGAATCGGATGCAAGGAAATGGAAGTTAGGCTTTTACTGGAAGTTGAAACTTTATTGAAAACTGGAACCTAAAGCAAGAAAAGTGCTTTAGTAGAAGAAATTGTTTGTATGAGGTGAGAAAAGATCACATATGGTAAAACATCAAATGGTGATAGATGGAATAAAATAGAAATGTGACCAGCTAGGAAAGCTAAATAGGATTTTGTGAAGACCATCCCACTCCTTCAGTCTCTCAAGGCCGCCATTTGAACTCCACATAGGGGGCATTCCTTTAGTAACAACGAATAAAGTAATTCAGCCTCTGGTCAGAAGTATGGGATTCAATCTGGGAACAAGACACCTAAACTTAAATGCTGTATATTAATACCAACCCATATGCCAAGTGAGAAATTCCTGCTATAGTCAATACCTCCAAGTATCTGCATGATACTTGGAGCTGAATCACCAGCTTGGCTCCATTGTCTGCATGGACTAAGTCTCCATGGACCATTACAGGAGTTCAGACACCCGTCCCACATGCAGACACCTACAAAGAGACAACTAAATATGGGTATCCCAAGGCTGACAGAATACTACTTATAGAGTTGCAGAGAGGAAACACTTGGAAAAAGTGAGGGCAAACATTTTTACTTCTGAGCTGGCCTGCACTCAGAAACTCTCTCTCCAGTGGTGATCACATCAAGGTGAGGCAATGGCTCCCAAAATCCTGCCTGGGACTAGGACACTGGAGGTGAAAGAAAAATTGAGTGATACAGGAAATATTACACACACATGAAATGTGCCTTCACTGCAGGAACACACTGATTAAGCCTAATGGGTTTGTTCTAATGTAACTTAACTTCTGCTAACTCCTGATAGACGTATCTTAACTGTCAATTCCAAAGTAATGTATAAGTGTTTTACAATCCTGCTTGCTTATCTCTTATCCTTCAGGGCTATTTTGAGACCTCTAGTCTCAAAATTGGAAAAATAAAGAGAGGGATGCATTAAGGTGAACACAACAGCGAAATTCCCATTCAAATGCTGAATTACTTTAATTTGCCAGTGGGCAAACACAGGTAGAAATTTAACACAGGTTTGTTGTTTTTTTTTTTTTTTTAGTACCTAGGAAGAAAGATAATTATTTTAAAACATAAAAGGAGGAATTCTCACACATTCATGGTACTGAGTGAGACAGATATTAAAACACAACCTCAAATACAGGAAGACTTGTGATGAAAGATAAGAGTTAGCAACAGAGCTATATCTTCCAGAAAACCTGCTAGATGATGCTTTGAAAACCCTCTGAAACAGTAAAACACCAGGCCCTCAATGTGGGAATACAACTTCAAAATTTAATCAATAATTTCAGATACTATATAAAAGCATTTAATCTTCCATGAAAATATGTTTTAGCTTTGCAGATACTATAGAATTCATGGCAGTGTGTTGGCATCTCCAAAAATATAATCTCTGTGTTTTAAGGATTTTGTTGAATAAAGCAGCTTAAAAACTGAATTAAATAAAACCTCCCCATTACTAATCCTTATTAGTTGCCCACTTGCTGTTCTGAATGTATCAAATAATAATTTTTAAAAGACAGCTGTAAAGCAAAATGAAAATCTCATCTGTATCAATTTAGTTCTGAATGGTCCCAAAATCATTACAGAGAGGTGGAGGAGCAGTTATCTTATCCCTACAGTGCAAAAGTCCCCATGGCTCACCAGTTAAATGTAATCTTTAGAAAAACACCCAAAGATTTCTTGCCAAAATGCAGCTGTAATCAAATCTGCCTATAGCTTTAATGGATATTTCTCTTTTAAGGTTAATTACTCTCTTTTATTGCTTCCGTATCTGAGTATCTTTTCTAGTTTCACAGGATGCTCCCTGGTTCTAAATTCACACTTCTGTGACCTTCATTTCAAACACAAACTATATCTCATGAGTGGGCTGAGATCCATAAGATAAAGGCACCAAAACTTGAGTGTCTTAAAAAAAAAACAGGCCAGGAATGAAAATGGTGCTCATTATTATTTCCACCTAAACTTGTATGAAACCAAGACTAACAGCACTACATTTTGCAAATGTACTACTACAATCAGTTACTACTGTAAATTATTTTGTGATAACTCATTTTGCTTCTTACTGTATTACAACTGTTTGAAATCAAAATTGCATTGTCCAGAAAGTGGCACAGTCATATATGTACACAGTTAAACTGCATCTTTAGGAACAATTGTGCTGCCTTTCAACACTATTAGACTCCAAGCTATGTGTATGAGATAGGTATAAATCTGGGTTCTGACTATGTCACAAAACACATGTTTAGCTTTCACAGCTATTACACTGTCCACTAATTTTGCAGCTCCCAGTATCTGTGTCTAAGGCTTTGAGAAACTCAATCTGTATGCAATGCAGATTTATCCAAATTCACTTGGCATTGGAAGAGTCACTGCATTCCAACATTTGCAGAACTTGTATCAAAAGAATTCAATTCTAGTTTAAAAGAGGCATAAAAGTCTTGTTCCTGAGATCAGTAAAGATGAAGATGTAGTGATTATGTTCATAATCCCTAGATGAAACTAGTAAATACTCATTTAGGATAACTCCAAGAATCATTGATAGAAGCATTGCTTGAACCAAACACAATTTATTTTAGAAAGGAGTATTATGAAAGTAAAAATTGCCATATAGTGTAACAAGGGCCCTTGCTCAATCTAACATAACAGGCTAGTAATGTAAATCTGATATATATTTTAGAAGGTTTCTCATACATTCATTTACATAATGTGCTTGGCTGAATTAGAGGCTTCATGAGAACAATATATAAGAAAAATATTTTTCATAGCAAGGGATAAATTGGTCCTTTTTGTTCACCAATTAGGACTGTAACCACTTTTAAAAATTGAAAATCCAACATTATAATGCATCACAGGAAATTTTTATAATAAGTCACTCTCTCCTGTTCTCAGATTCCTTTTCATTAGAATTTTATCAGCATTCATTGACTTGAATGAAAAAGAAAGGAGACTCTACATGTTTCTGCTTCATGTTACTACTGTTGAATAACTGTGTGGCACAACAACAGCACGGATGGAAGGACTTTCTGATCCATTCACTCTTTTCTCCATCTGCCCAAAGCAGAAAGTTGCAGATAATTCTCAGACAGACTACCACAGTATACTGGCTAAATAAAGATATGAAGACTTGATCTTGTTTAAGACAAGAAGCCCTCTGGGAAATAAATTTTTCTAGTATATCCCAAAATCTCATAAAGATTACTAGTGTATTGAAAGTGAATCCAATGACTATGGATGTCAGGTGCTGCTTAGCATAAGGAATGATTTGTAGACATAACGGAGGATCAGTTGATGTATCTTTCAATGCCTATGGAAAAAAGTGTGAGGCAATTTGTCCCTTGCTTGGCCTTTACTCTTCAGATTTTGAAAAAAATGCAGACTGAATAAAGGTTAAACAGTACACCACAAATATCAGACAATTTTTTTTTGTTTTTAGAAAATGTGAGTAGCAACTGTCTGAAGCACTTCAGAGCAAGGAATATATTTAAGCCTGGAGTAATATGTGAAAATCGCGTTGGACAAATCTGTGAAACCCCCTTGAGGTCATTTCTAGGTGACAGTTGGATTTTTCTCACCTCAATCTCAAAATCTTAACCAAATAATAATAAAAAACCTTAGCAGATGTCTATAAGGCAGCCTTACTGGGATTGCAGTCAGCAAAGCAAAAATAGCCATGTGGGATTCGTTTCTGTGCAGTAAATAAATATGAACGCAAACAGCTATATCACAGCCTTTAACCCCACCTATGAGTACCATATTTATCATAACACACTTCTGCATTTCTAGCTCATTTTTCCACTTTGGCAATCTTCCTGTACTTCAAAAAGTTTTCTGTAGAAGTACCATGAAATAATTTGATTTATAAATGGATCTCTATGTCATTCCAAAATGGATTTTTGGTAAGTTTCAGGTCAGCACCATTGAAGAAAAGGGGAATCACTGAAAAAAATGTGTAAGGAAAACAATACAGTAAATATAAACTTTGGTGACACAAACAGCAGAGGCACTCTCCTGCTTGATAAACAATCAAAGAAATTAAAGAGAAATACTGTCCTTGAGCAGCACTCAATCCGTTTTGGTTTTAACCTTGTTTTTGTGAAATTACAACATCTAAATAAGCCAAATTATTCATCAATCACATGCCTTCCTCATAGAACTCTATGTGGGAAGAATATAGTCCTTTAATTCATACAAAGCTGGTGTCACATCTGGCTTTCCTGCCTATCACATACATTACACAGTCTTATTCAAAACTACTGAAAGAATTGCTGGTTTATGATGCTCTAAGTGCATGGCTTTCTTACCATGAAAACACTCCCAACTACTTTCTGATTGAATATGTTACTAAAATCCATTAGAAGGATGTTACTATTTATATAAAATATAAATATAGAAAAACTACCAGAGAGATTTCTGATTTAGATCTTATACAGTTTGGAGGAAAGTACAGCAGAAATTCCTACTTTTTAATGAGCAATATGCTATTGTGGATTAATAGAAACAGTGACCTACGAATTACAGGCAACCTGTAAGTAACAATGCAGGACCCAAATACTTAGACAGGGGTAGGCATATAAAATGGGTATCAAGGTCTTACAAGAGAAAAGAATTAATTATAAAGTACTAAGAAACAAATATCACTGATATTACTTTGCAGTCAAGAATCCATTTTTCATGGACTTTTAGCAATTCAAAAAAAGTACATCCCTGCTTTTCCCTTCCTAAAGGATAAAAATAAATCTTTACATAGACTATACAAATTTTAAAAACCCAGTATATATAAACACAGTATTATCAGAAAACAAACATATTAAATGCCTTAAAACAACAGCAAAAAGAGAAATCTTTTTTTTTCTGTCTGATCACTATCCACACAATGCATCAAAGGTCATGAAGTGAAGGTTATGAACAGCATGAGACATCACTGTGTGAGCTTAAACTTTCAGACTGTGCTTCTGTATAAAAATGTATTCTGATCCACAGCTGTTAACTTAAAGGGCCATTGGCAAGGGAAATCTGACCTATTTTCTCTTCTGTTACGTTACATGTTTTCCTCTAAAATGTGCTTTCATGTTTCTTATTTCTGTTGGAAAGCAGTGCCAAGAGGCCAGAACCCACTAACAGCCTGACAGTATTAAACCAGAACATGAGGCAAAAACAGGCAAGCTTAAAATTAGTGCACATGATGGCAAGTACTCCTTTCAGCAGTGTTCCTGTTAATTCTGTTGTTAGCGCTTTTTTTCAGGCTATGGAAGTGACACACATTATTGCCTATAAAATCTCTGATCAGTGTGATAGGCAACAGTATCTGCCTCCTGAGGACACAGGCAAGGGAATTCTATGTTGCATGTACTGGTACATTCGTATTAGTACCTGGTATTAGATATGTGCTATGCCTGCTTGCTCAGACATGCCTTGTACGACCTCCGTGTTCAGGCACAATAACCACGCCTGGCACCAACAGCTGAATCTTATGATATCAAAGAGTAGAGAGTAATGAGGGTGGAGAAGAAACTCTTCCCGCAATCTATCAGATTAGCTGTTTACAATGCTTCTCGGCACAACAAATAACTAATAAATCAGTCATGCTTTGAAAGGAGATCAGTAGAACCTGCTCCTTTTCCTTCATCAGTCCTTTAAAAACCTCACTAATGCTCCACTGGAGGAAAAAAAGAAAAGATCTCGGTAATGGAAGCAAAAGATGACAAGCATGAACAAAGCAAGCAGTGCATGAACTGCTCTAACCCAAGCCCTGGCTAGCTTGCTTGTTACCCTTTGTAGCTTGCTGACCTCCAGCCTCCTGTGAAGTGATTCTTCCATACTGGCTCTTTTGTACCCAATGACCTCCCAAACCCATGTTACTTGTACTCTCAGTTTTTGCCACCAAAGGGTGCCAAATGCCTCTTTTACACTTTCCTGGGTTTAAGCTGGCTCCCAGAAGACTGTCCTATCCCTCGAGGCAGCACCCAGCCTTCAGCAGCACAGGCAAAACTGCACAGGGTACAGCAGCCCCATCACTGACAAACCACAGCGGTTTGCCCAAGAAGCTTTCCTTTCACAGGAAGGCCCCTAACTTTCTGACTAGACATACTTGAGTTTGATGGATTAGAGACATAGTCAGAAATCAGTCTAGTTTTGTCTTCAGGAAAAAAAAGAAACCATCAAGGTAACCAATGAAGTTTGGAGAATGATGCGGTATCACAGTAAAAAAGAAGGGCTAACTCCACCTGGACAAGCAGCACCATGTGATCTTTCAGTAATTAAACATGAACAAATGAAAAAAGTCTTCAGAATGCCTTTGCACCCTAATAGCCTCTTATTCTATTGATTGGTCTCACTGGATCTACTAAGGTACCATTGATTTCTTTCAAGAATTTGAGCCTTATATGATTTTCCTCTCTATATCTATTCTAGTAAAATTAACACTGTCAGCAAATGTTCTTAAGACGCTGGAATGCAACTGTCTGTGCTTTTAAATTGTTAGAATGGGCTCTGACATGGCTTCTAGTCTTTCCATATAGCAAAGTCCCAAACAGTTCCTAAGCATAGTCCAGGGGTTATTGTGTGCTGTCTCCAACAGGCAACAGCAGTCTGCATGTGAACACACTGGCCTAAAAACTAAAAGAGTCCCAACAGAACTTTAGTCTGGGACCATTCTCTTAATACCAAAGCTTACTAAATTATTCTTTTTTCTTTTTTAGACTCAGCTCCACTTCTAAATTCAAACCTTTTGAGATAGCCTCTGAAAATTATGTTGTCTGTAAATATATTACATAGAAGAAAAGTTTCCTAACACAAAAGACAAGACACAATCATGACCTCTTTTTGTCTTCTCACAGGTGCTGAAATCCCTGGAAAGATACAGGAAGAAAAGAATATTGGACATAATCTTAAGGGATGCTATCATATTATACTCTTCATTCCCTGGGACTCCAGGAGGGACTAGGACTTCTGGATACAGTCTGTCACTACTGTGTAAATTTCAGTTATTCCATTCCTGTTAGGTTTGAAAATACACCCTGGAGCATGAGCTTTAAGATTGTATTTCTTAACATATAGAGAAGAAAAAAAGACTGGAAAATAAGGAAATATAGAGAAGAGGAAAAGAGGGGAGAGGAAGGAAAGATGTAAGAGGGAACAGAAGGTAGAAGTGATATATTAGAGTGCATTTGCTCCTAGAGAATTATCTTTCACCACCTTAACATTATGTTTTATGCTTTTTCTCATCTTTCTTTTCAAACATGAATGTTCAATTTTTATGTTCAACCGAAGATATGATTATTATCTTATAAACAAAAACACCCTAAAGCTATCATTATAACAAAGAGATTTCTTTATAGAAACCCCCTTTTTTCAGTTCCTCACTATTTTTAAAATTTACAGATCATATTTTACCCTTGCCTCCTCAAGGCAAATACCTCAGTATAAACATCAAGGTGCAGTTACCTGAGAACACCTTCTACATCAGCACTTCCACTCAAAGGGAAGAAGAACAAGCCTTGGGCTAGCAAGTCTCATAGAAAGCATTCTGACTTGGCAGACTTTAAGTGTACAAAGCAGTTAATTATCCTTAACATTCTGAAGAAAATAGTTTGCGACGTCCACCAGAAAATTGTAATAGCAGTGAAAGTGGCTTCTTTTTGTCATATCCATATTGTGAATTTCTATTTCTGATCTTATGGCTTTTTTTCAAACCTTAAAATTCAAATGCCCAACTTGCACACAATTCTATGTTTACATTTCATTTATCTCTTCCATCTTTTTCCCTACATTTCAACTTCCAGTTCATAAAAGAGTAAATGGAATCAACTTCCCAACCATAAAAAAAAACCCCAACAAACACCACACACCCCCACACTTAAATTAAATTGTAAACCCAAACAAATTATTATAAAGTTTCGGAAGTATCATTTCTGAATTTGTAACTGGGCCAATAAAAATATGCAAAAAAAAAATCTAAATATTTACAGAGAATAAACTCAACTCAAAGGAGGATTCTGGAAGCTCAAATATTTTAAGGTGCCTGTTTTATATTTAATCTGAGCATACATTTTCATTAGTTTTGTATTGTCTGCTTGGAGGCTGGCTGGTCCTCTTTGTGCCTGTTCTTTCAAGGAATTACAGTATGTATTAGGTCTCAGGCAATGTACTGCTCTTTGTACAGGAGTGCTCTGTAAAAATCTTCTCCCTACCTGACCTAACAATCTGTGTAACACTTAGGAAGACTGTTATCAATCCAAACACAACATTGTATTCCTATAGGAATTCCAGATCTTGATACGCAAACAATACACAGAGTACAGGTGAGAGACAATAACAAATAGGCACAAGTGAGATTTATTCCTCTTCTACACTTACTGAATATTGCAGGAATAGAAGAAAAGGTATTCACAATACTGCTTTATCATGTCATCTCTGAAAATCCTGTGGAAGCTGTTTGTGATGCCAACAAGAACAGACTTATGAAAAAAGACAAACTGTAAGAAAAAAATTGTGGTGACATTTCCTCTGTTCTTCAAGCAGATCAGGTTTTTAGTTATAGTGATACACTAGTCATATAAACGTTGCAGAACCTATATGAAGACACGTGCTGGATTTCTGTTTATAAATAGAAATCTTTCATTACAAATGGTGGATTTCTTCCATTATAGTAGCAAAGAGAGTATATTTGTACATGGGGTCTAAGACCTGGCTCAGCCTTAAGAATCTGTACACACACTAATGTGTCCTAGGAATAAATTTGGACTCTGTAACAAAACACTTCTTGCTCCTTCTGTTGTTCAGGGAACAAAGAGAAATACATTATGACTAAAAACATACTGACAAAACAAACCAACAAGAAAGCATCACTTAATTCAAAATGCAGGCTAAAATAACAAACATTTCCCAATCAAAATGTTTCTGAGACTCCTTCATTTGCTCTGTTTCAAATTAGAGAATGGCACCTGAAAAAAATTACAGCCCCACCTTGGTATTTACCAATAAACATTGGAAGTTAGATCACTCGCTAGCCTTCATTTTTAAGTGAAACATTCATACTATTGTATTTTTTCTAAATAGTACAAATATTATATGTGAAAACTGTACTCCAAGGTATATTTTTTAGAGTTTTTATACTTATAGGTTCTTAGAAATCAGTGTTGTTTAAAAGAGAAGAACATTTATCTACTTTGTTTCAAAAAAAAGACCCAAACAAACCAGGACATAACGAAATTACTTGATCGGATTTTGTTTTTTACTTTAGATGCCATGCAGAAATAACCATGCAGATTAAGATTGTGCGTAGTAAAAATAAACGGATTTTTTTTTTAAATGTTAGCAATCATGAGAAAAGTACATTTGGTAGACTAGTCTGTAGAGTCTGCCAGATAAAATAAGGAAAAAAAACTGGAACACATGAATTCAGATTTCCTGCCTCGAGACTCTTAAAGATGATGAGGAAAAACCTTAAACTAGGGAGTGAGTCTCACTACTTTATTATGTTACAAAAAAATTCTCAAAGGTCACATGGTATCTGTCTCCATTCACAGAATAAACTGCAAAATCTTCTATGGGATATTAAATTCCATACCCTAAGTTACAACTCATGTACATGGCTCATGTAAAACATTATTCAATTACACTATTATTGGGTTTACATATAACAATATCCAGAAAGGAAATGTCAATAATCTTTAATATTTAATTTTAAAATTATTTTAATTCATGTATTTTCTAGCATATATAAAATTTACTATCAAACTCTAGTCTCACAAAGACAGAATTTTTTCTGCTAATGATGAAGAAAGCCTTGAAATTCAGTGGTGAGAATGGGAGCACACAGAGGAAATGCAGCTGTGCAAATTATGTTACAAGCAGGGACAGTAGGAGAACAAACTTGTCTGAAGTCATACATCCTCCTCTCAGTGCCATTTCATGTCTTTGAAAGTAGTTCATACAGAGGATTTATGCTTTCTTCAAGAGAAAGGGTGCTGTCATGGACTCAGCCACACTTACTTCTACACAGATGAACAAAGCATAGACTTTGATTAACATGAAAGCAGTGACTGAATCTGGTAGGAATTTGGTGCAACTTCTCTGAAGTTATGACAGAAATGCATGTGGTTGCAGTCTGCAAAAGAACAATTATATCACAGCAAGGAAAACTACACAGAACAGTGGCAGTTAAGTTTCTAAAATGACTAACACAAAAGTTAAGACTTAACACTTCTTTCCCAAATCTGATTCTATTTGCATTATAACCAATTGATAAAATGGCATTTACTGTATCTGACCACAGGACTTTGAACATCTACAAAGCTCACTGTGAAAAGTAATATCTTATACTGATTGACAGGGGCAGACCAGGTGTCTTAATCACATCTAAAAAATTTTATTGCACAGCAGCTGCATACAGAAAACATGTTTGCACCTGTACATCTGCTTAATTTTATCTGGGAAACATTCTGCTTCAGCATTCATTGGACATATTTGCATTTTTAAGTGGAGGATGATAGAAATTTCATTCCTGAAATAAAATCAGTTGAGAAAAGTTTTATTGAAATTTCCTTATCTGTCAAAACCGTACCTTTCCCCCTCCACTCCAAACACTATAATCAACAACTTTTTCATACCACTTATTCAAGACTTTGGGGCACTGGTTAAGGGCAGTGAATCTCACTGCTCTGCTTTGACTGACCTGATTTAGAGTTCAGAATAAGAGAGAACAATAGTTCATCAGCCAAGTAAAAGCTGTAAGGTCAATAAGACACCATTTGTAGGATTCTCACAGTACTGCTATCTATGCCAGGCTTCCTAGCAGTTACATCTTTGGCTACACAGGTACTGGATTTGACTCTGCCTCGCTCCTCCTTTGTAGCAACTTCATAACCCAAAGGCAATGGGCAGACCCAGAAGGAAAAATAGAAAAAGGCAACAAACAACCAAAACAAATATATGACAACTGGAGTTGAAATGACAACTACAAGGAATAGCGAGCAATGGAAGTGTATGGATTCAATACAAAGCTCTTCCAGAAACTGCCAAACCCTGTGAGCATGATTGCTCCTCCAAAGAATGTTCAGGCCAATTCTTATCAAAACTGACTCACACATTGCCCATTATATAAGGGAGCAATTATGTTTCCCACTCTGTCTTACATTAGCTAGCCTGACAGTGATCTGTTCCGCCATGTGTGATTCATTAGTTTTGCCTTCTGTTTCTAAACACGAGCTATAGAAGAGAGCGGTCCTTGCATTCCAGCCTGCTTTGCCCAAGTGTGAGAAGTCGCTGACATTTCCTTGTCTTGTGGCATCGGAAACGCAGCAGCCTCCTGGCACTCTGAATCACCACACCACACGTGCTCAGCTGAGCACGGCTGCTACACAGGTTTTATAAATAGTGCCTACACAGGGTTTCAGAGTACTTGTGCAAAGGACCTTTTTATTTGAGGGTTGGCCTCACTACAGACAGCCTTGTTATATGGGGTGAGGTTTATCAGATTAGAAGCAACACTGTTAGTATTCAGGACACATTTCCAAGTGCATATGACATGTCAGCTGCTTACATATCTTCCAATTCTGCTTCACATATTCCTTTTAAAGTTAAACATGAAGTGACAGAAGTGTAGAAATATCTGTGTCCTGCACTCTGTGAACATAACAGCTAAAAAAACCACCTTGACATGTCAGCTGACAACAGAAAAAATATTCCTGATCTCTGCTGAGGCTTTGTGATTCCTTGCAACAGAGAGGAGAACTGAAAATACAGAATCATGAACTCCACAATTAAATACATTCATATAAAAAGCATGAAGAATTTGGTTTTCATTACCCCAGTCACAGTTTCAGTTTTGTTTTCTCTGTGCCTGTACATTTACCTATTCCACTTTACAGAGACATTTTAGAAATCTTAACACAGGGCTAGCTACTTATTTCATGTATTTGTAGCTATTTTCTTTTAAAATATATTTTCCTGCATCTTACATTGACAGATACAACACTTGCAGCAGCTAGCTCCTCCATCATTTGAATAAATGAAGCACTCCCTGTAGCAACTCGCATGCCTCCAAAATTAATTTCCTACTACTTAGTTTTTTTCTCTCTCTGTCTTTCAGATTCCTCCTTCAACATCCTTTCAGTTTTAGCTTCAGCTATTGTTTTCAAATCAAGGCCAGTTTGATGGTCTTGAGCTTTTTGGGGGCCACGAATCTAGTCTGACAAAAGAGGATGACCCTCCCATGAAAGTGATGCTATATGACATTTTTCTTATTAGTCTGATTCTGTTTTTACTGTATTTACTGTACAAACTCCAATTTTCTCAAAACACAGGGGCAACAGGTATAGATTTGTTTGTGATTACATAGCGTGTTGCAAATCGTCAAAGTATTTCTTCCTAGTATTATTAACATTTAATTTCACATTCAACTAACTACCAAGAAACTTTCTACCTTTTAATATTCAATTTTTGAGAAGCTATATGATGAAATAAGACCTTTCCTTTACCTTGCAGTTGGGTGATGAGTTCGGTTATGCTTTAATTATACACTCTTAGAGGCTGTGAGGGAGAGTTTGGGGGATGGAAATGGAACTGTACCTCTTTAAAAGACACACATCCCTACATGACCTTCAACATCCTGCACATGCTGTGAATTGCATGGGAGACATTTGTTATGTACCTTGAAAGGTGAAGAGCTTCAGCAACCTTGTCGAGATTCTTATCTGTAATTTTAATTTTGCTTAGTTCTGCATTAATCGTAACTGACTACACACTGAGGACAGTGAAACTGTAGTCAGCTGTAAAACCAGTGGGAGGTCAAAATTTTCTGGTAAACAAGTACCCACAACTCTCATGGTGTTTCTCAGATAATGGGTCACAATTGGAACAATTAGGAGAGTGCACAAAAAATGTCACATATTAATGGAACAGTCTTAAGGAGATCGAAATCTTCAGTCAGGTGTTACCGGTAAGAGCAGTGCACATTTTAAAGGTAAGATGAAAGGAGGCCTATTACAAAAATACTTGTCTTCAAAATGGGCAAAGAAGACACCTAAAAAGTTTGAGCAACTCATCCCTACCCATTTTACTCAATTTACTTGCTTTGCTTTTATTATGTGCTACAGTTATTTGTATAACCATCTTATATTTTAAAAAGTCACTATTCTTATCTGTCAGATATTGCAGGAAAGTCTAGCTGAGATAAGGCTAATGCACCTGTTTCTGGCAAGTAAGTACCGTCAATAGTTTTCTCATGGTGATACTGATGCTCCACAGTAAAGGTGATACTTAATAACCCCAGAGCCCAGCCATGTGTAGTGCAATATATACTTGCTAAGTGAAATGTGTGTGTAACTTCCTGACTCAGGTGACAGAGGAGCAACAAAGGGAGGTGCTCTGATGAATTTCATACTTGCAAAACATGAGGGGCTTTTTGGGGGTGTGAGTGTTAAAGGCAGCCTTGGCTATAGTGCCCACAAGATGGTGGAATTCTGGATCCTGCAAGGAGGAAGCAGAACAAAATGCAAGATTACAACCCTGGACTACAGGAAAGCAGATTTTGACTTCTTCAAGGACTTACTTGGAAGAGGGATCCAGGAAAGCTAGTTAATATTGAAGGATCATTTTCTCTAAGGTCAAGTGGTCCATCTCAATGCTGTAAGTCAGGCAAAAATACAAGGAGGGCTGTGTGGATGAAAATGGACCTACCAGAAAAACTGAGATAGAAAAAGGAAGTGTACTGAAAGTAGAATCAGGAGCAGATAAAATGAAGGAAACACTGCCCAGCTAGGAAATCCAAGGACTACCTGGAACTGAATCTGTTGAGAGGCCAAAGGCAACATGCAAAGCCTATGTAAGAGGTAAAATTACAAAGTCCTGCACCTGGGGAGAAATAACCCCAGGCACCAGTATTATGATGGGAGCCAACCAGCAAGAAAACAGCTTTGCAGAAAAGGGCCTGGGGCTCCTGGTGGACACTGAATTGAACATGAGTCAGCAATAAACTCTTGTCATAGAGACAGCTAGTGGTATTGTGGGCTACATTAGGAGCGGTGATCCTACCACTCTACTCAGCAGTGATGAAACACACCTGCAGTGCTGGGTCCAGTTCCGCGGTCGTCCAGAACAGGAGAGATTCCAGAGAGATTCCAGAAAAGGGCAATTAAAATGATTAATGGCTTGGAGCATCTCTCATATAAGCAACTCTAAGAAAGCTGAGGCTGTTTATCCTGGGGAAGAAAAGTTCCAGGGGAGTCTCATCCATGAAGAGAAGGTGTAAAGAAGATGAAGTCAGGCACTTTTCTGTGCTGCCCAGTGACAGGACCAGAGGCAAAGGGCACAAACTCAAACACAGGAGCTTCTGTGTAAACTGTGAAGACCGAGAACTGGCACAGGTTGCCCAGGGAGTTTGTGGGGTCTCCATGCTTGGAGATATTCCAAAGCCACCTGGAAATGATCTCAGCAACCTGCTCTAGGTGATCCTGCTTGAGCAGGGGCCTGGAACAGATGACCTCCAGATGTTCCTTTTAACCTCAACCAAATTTTGAGTCTCTGATTTTTGAATATTACAATACAATAGAACAGATAAAGATTAAAAATACAATATTTTATAAAAGTAGCGCAGAATTGCACTGCTCATTAATAAATGGTCACTAACTGAATATTGCAATCCCAACCTGAAGAGCATGCAAAATGGCTCTGGGTTCTGGGCAATGTGCTATTAGAACAGAAGAGAGTTATGAGAGGAGATTATTTTATTTTGTTCATGTTGGGATGGTATATACTAACTTTAGCAAGCACAGTATCCTTCCACTCCCATGAGACACAAAACTGCTTGCAGGGCTCCTCTGTACCCTTGTTTAATCTGTGACACTGCAATTGGAGTTTGTCACTCTAGGAGCTACATCTGATGTTACAGCCTGAAGCAGAGCTCAACCAAAATAAACAATCTGCTCTATTCTGCTTAGACTAATACGACAGTGATGTAAGCCCCAGCACAGTGGAAAATGCATAAATGGGCTGCCACACAGCACACGCATGCACAGGAACAGCAACACAGCTCAGAGTTCTATTACTTATACACGTCGTGTATAAGAAGCCCTGCTTGCATGTCGGCTTTGCTATGCAACACTATTTTTTCTGTGTGTTAATGTGGAAAATATGCTTATTATTTCAAAAGGCCCTAGGAATTCTGTGCCACACTGAGAAAATATCTTTTATATATAAGAAAGAAAGAAAGAAAGAAAGAAAGAAAGAAAGAAAGAAAGACCGAAAGAAAGAAAGAAAGAGAGACAGAAAG
>JAWWEV010000115.1:32690052-32725669 GCA_035583235.1 Hafferia zeledoni | reverse complement strand
AAAGAAAGAAAGAAAGAAAGAAAGAAAGAAAGAAAGAAAGAAAGAAAGAAAGAAAGAAAGAAAGAAAGAAAGAAAGTCAAGAATTTGCTCCATCACGACATGCACACAGTTATTAGGGTGGAAGAGCTGAAGTGGATTATTTTACCATAAACATCCCACAGTGACACAACTGTGCAAATATTTGTTCCAATATCTTGAATGTGAATACAGTATTTTTACTCCTCTCTGTCTTTCTCTCTCTCTGGTTTTTGATTTAGGGTCTCTGGAGCTTTGCCAGCGCTAGGCTGTCTGTTCCAGTGGCACAGACAGGCTCATTAATGCAAATAGTCACACTGAAGCCCTAATCTGGTTATTTCTTCTACTCAGGATCACTTGATCAGAAGGAAGATGGAGAGGAAAATGCTGTACATAATTCTGTTAAATTCGTCCGCCAGAATGGCTGACCTCAAATCTAAAGCCTTACATGCAGTCATTTTTCCTTTTCTCTGTCCCCAAGCTAAGAGAGCCCTGCAAAGGCAACTGACTGAGCAGGTCACATTTTTCTGTAAAGATACAAGAGGTTATATTGTTCAAATAATTTTATTTCAGGAAAAAAAGAGGATGGAGTGAAAAGGACAGCAACAAGGTCACTTCAATAACATCACAGAATATTTTCTAACTGCCTTACTTTTTTTTATATTTTCAACCTCAAAGATGCATTTTCACATAGAGCATTTTTATTTAAAAAGGCAAGAAAAAAACCAGCAGCAGCAAGAACAACAAAAAAGATAACTATATAAATAAAGCAGCTCATTAAAGTTAAGGGCCCAAGAGCAAAACCCGTTCTCTCTCCACATCAAGCACAATTTAAATGGCCCTGGTGCAAGCTTCCCCACATCGTCCTGCCAATGACCTCAGCTCGCATCGGTAAAATCATTTTCTCAGAGGACATGAGGTTATCTGTTCTGGGTGAGAGCTCAGCTCCTGTATTTCTTTTCAACAGAGACCTCTACATGAGCCCAGCTAAAGTGTAAGAGCTAAAATTTAAAATTAGTGCTATGAAAGACTTAAAAAGCAGCAGCCACTCTTCCACATTTTGCAGAGAAACGCTGTCCATTTACAAACACCCAGCTCTGCTCCCTTGTCCCTGCCTTGCTGACAGCCCTAACTGTGAGGTGCTTATTTCCTTGTCCTGGCAAAGCAGGGCTCAATCCTCACTTGCCACTTTGGACTGTGCCGTAGGACCACAGCGCTGCAACGTTGGCAAGTTTAAAAATCGTCCTGATTTTCCAAATTCTTACTTTAAGCAGCTTCTTTCACTACATCCTACTACTAAAGGCACTGTGCTTTGCGTGCACTTGTTTGTATTCTGAAGCTGTATCTTGGCCTGAATGTGGGTATTTCCCAAACCGTCCCCTCCCCCATCAGCAGACTGCACTCAGTAGAGATGTTCAAATCCACCCCTAGATGGGGATACTGTCCACAAATCGCTGCACTGGGATTACAAATTCAGTTCTCTGAGCACAAGAAACTAAAATTAAACACTGACTATTTATTAATCTCCGGCCCATTTATGAACCCCCTCATCCTCCATACATACTTCTCTGGCCTGGCTGGCACATGCCAGGGATCGTATTAAAGTCTTTAACTCTCTCTCATCCCTTCTCTACCCTTCAATAAGAGCTATTTTCCAATCACATAAAACTACAGAAAAAGTAAGAGCTAACGGCAGATCGGAGAAAGCTGTCATATTTCAACAGACATAATAATATAGAAAACACCTAGTGGATGAATGTATTAATTTTTCTGTTTAATTCATATGGCACATAGTGTCTTTCACATTTATTGTCACATCCAAATTATTTTCTTCCTATTATTTTCTATTTTTAGCTTGACACTTTTCTTAGCTGGTTGCAGCTAACTAGCACTATATTGAAAAGTCAAAGCAAATCCCTAGAGAATGAGTTTGTTACTCAAACAGAATAATTTCATGATTTTTTTTCCCCATGTCTTTGGCAAGACCTTAGGAGTGATTTCACATAGTAGAATGAACAGTGATCAAACAATTTAGTTTGCATATTTCCAAGTCCCGTTCCACTTCATTGCATCGTGAACCCATTTCATGCTGACCTGACCTTCTTAAAGTCATTTCCACTTACAGAGTGCAACGCACTGACTCATAATTTGGAGACATTTTATATCCACTATTTACAAGTACAAATGGACAAAGACAGGAAGTAAAGAATTAATTCCTCTATGATTATTAGTTTGCACCAAAGTGATTATTATGCTATTTTTCCCACTCTAAAAAAGTGAGAGAAATTCTGCAGTTTGTTTCCTAGAACTACTTCTAGAAAGTCTGTATGTTCACCTTTATGCAAAAAGAAATTTATAGAAGAGTTTTTGGTACCTCTGTAGGAGAAGATGAAGTAATTCCATGCTAAGTAAAGGGAAAAAAAATGTAAAGAAAAAATGAAAGGAAATAAAGAGCATGCACAGTGGAACAAAGCAGACAATCGAATAGAAGTAGACAGAATAATTATAGATGTCTGAATAACACTCCAGATGGCATTTTGGGCATCACAGTTAATAACCAGGCTGTTTCAAGGGACCAGCATGTTAGCACATTATTGCAACAACTGGAAACCAGCAGCTGAAGCATGTCTGCCTGATTATCCAGGGAGCAGGCTACATGCAGCAGCCAGAACCAGGAAAAATACAGTGTCTGGATGCTTACTAGTATGATCGGTTCAGGAACCTGCAGTAACATCCTTACAAAAAGTTACCACAGACATGACTAACACTCACTTCACGGAAAGTGGTTTCAGTCCAGTTAATGTGGTCTAAGTTTGAGCACTTAGAAAAACTATCTTTCTGGCATTAATTACCCCATCTATTCATTTACATTAAAAATTTTACACTTCTGCTCAGATGAAAATCAAGCTGTTTACTAAGTTCTTCTCCCTCTGTGCAAATTTATTTTAGTAAAAGCAACAATTAGAGCTGAAAAGGAGTTTATACTACAATTTCATTTTATTCCACTTTTCACCATTGGAACCTGCAAACGACTTCTCCAGTTACAACTGTTGGAGTTGAATGTTAAATTGTATGCCAAAATAAGCTTGATATTTTGTCAGTTATCTTCTCAAATGAAATTCATCATCTTCAATACAGCAAAGAGTCCCATTGCTGATATGCAGCCCTCAGGAAATGTATTTCAGGGATGGAAGGTCTGATATTTCCATCAAGTAGAAAGACCCTTAGGAACACCCATGTCTTCAATTTATTTTAAACGGCAATTCTGTGAAAACATAATATATGGTATTCTCCCAAATGTCAAAAATAATGTTCCTTTCTATTTTCAATTTCAAATCAGGGTTACACCATGGAACTTTTACAGATCTGAAATCAGAGACAAACCCTGAAGATTCAGCTCTGGAATCAGGAGCTTTAGCACTGAGAATCTTCATTCTTTCTCTTTGATTCCTGTGTTTAGTTTTTGCCATTAATGACTCTTCAAGTCTCTGACAGATCTGTACATAAAAATCTCAACAAAAGAAAACAAAAAAAAATACCTCTAAACAAACCTAACTCTTTACAATAACCTCTGAAATATTAGCAAAATAAATATATATATTTTAATAATTTCTGTAGCCCATGCTATATTTTTTACTGTTTGCATTAAAAAAATATACAGTTCTTTACTGCTACTTGGTTTGCAATAAATCCTCATCTAGTTGCTATAGAACACATTTGTCAATTAAAGCAATTGCAGAGTCCTGCTACCTCCCCAAGAATACTAGTTGCTTGTTCTGAAAACAGAAAAAAGGAAAAAAAAAGCTATGGCATATTTTTTGGCCTTTTTTGTGTGGTTGTTTGGTTGTTTTTGTTGTTTGTTTGTTTTTGGCTTTTTTTGCCTGGTATTGTTATGTCACTGTATCAGAAAATATTTTTTAAAAAATCTTGGTCTGGAAAAGATAGTGAAAATTTGCAGTAGTTTTCTAATTCTCTATGATAAAAACAAGATTTATCTATGTACACACATTCCCAGCCTCACTGAAGGATTCCTGGTTTTAATATTGAACAATACCAAAGTTGATGTACCTCAAGGTTAGCAGACATAACCATTCCTAATATATTTTATCCTTAGTGAAGAAATAAAATATCAAATGCATCAGAAAAGAAGGCAACTTATGACTAATTCATAGTGGCTTCTTTGGTTCTTCTGTGCAGGACATCCCAAGAATCACACTATGCTTAAGCGCATTGTTCAAACACTTCTTGAGCTGTGTCAGACTTGGTGCTGTGACCACTGCGCTGGGGAGCCTGTTCCAGTGTCCAGCCACCCTCTGGATGATGAACCTTTTTCTGATATCCAGCCTAAACCTTCCCTGACACAACTTCAGACCATTCCATTGGATTCTGTCACTGGTCACCAGAGAGAAGAGATCAGTGCCTGCCCCTCTTCTTCCCCTCACAAGGAAGTTGTAACTGCAATGAGCTCTCCCCTCTTCTCCAGGCTGAATACACCAAGTGACCTCAGCCACCCCTCAAGGCCCTTCACCATCTGCATTGCCCTCCTTTGGACACTCTCTAATAGCTTAATATCTTTTTTACACTGTGGTGCCCCAAATCAGACACAAAAACCAAGGTGAGGCCGCCCAAGTGCAGAGCAGAGTGGGACAATCTCCTCCCTCGTGTGGCTGGTGATGCTGTGCCTGCTTTTAAGGGAAGTCAACAGGTCCTCCCAATTTAGTAAAATCAGCAAACTTACTTAGTATACCTTTAAGTCCTTAGTCCAAGTGAGTTGCCTACATTTCTGTTAAAAGGAAGAAACTACAAAAAAATCTAGAAAGACATTCAAGAAAAAAGCGCAGGGAGGGGCTTTGCTTGGCAATTTATACTGGATAGGATGTGCATCCTGATTAGACAGGGTCCTGCTATTGCCTTTTTTTTCAGTTTCTGTAATGTTTACTGGCATAGAAAAACAAACAAAAAATCAAATCAAAGCAAAACGCAACCTGAAATGCCAAGAAATTAAACATAAGTCAGAAAACAGCCAAAGGTATCTGTTCTCAAAACACAAGCTTAGATTACACACTTTGAGCATAATTAATTAAGATCTAAATTCAACAAGGAAAATCAGCATACTGAGTATTATTTATGTCCAGCTTAATTATGCAAACTTTGCAGGAGAGGTTTTAGCATTTCTTGGACTAACTCTGAAACACTGAATGCCAGATAATCCACAAGGGGGGAAAAAAAGGCATAAAAAAGAGCTTGAAAATTTAAAGGCTGCCAAGTAATCTATTGTCTGTTCAAAAGTTCCCAACCACCCTGTACACAGAAATCTCCTTGAGCAGCATCTAGACCACTAAAGTAAATTATGAAAACGTTAATGTAACATAAAAGAAGCATAACAAAAGTTAGGCTTGCCAGCATCAGAGCAATGTCTCACATACTCGCTTTGGAGGAGACGTTAATAAGAAATGGCCCACCTCTGCCAGAGAGGATTTTAATGGAGTTTAGATCCTAATAGGCTTTGGCATTCCTCTGACCTCCTTTGTATTATAAGAACCTTGTCCCTCGTCTCTGTATCTCCCTTTACACGCTCCTAAAACATTTGACATAACTTCCAGAGGCTTCTGCCATTCTATCATTAACCTCATCACCAGTAAAGTAGGCTTTTCTGTGAGTTAAATCAATTGCCTTTAAAAAATCACAACACATACACAAAACTTCTCCAAAAGCCCAAGAATCCCCCAAACTGTACTCAGAATTTTGGTTTACATCTTGTCCAGATTACTCTTCTGTTTTTAATTCCTTCTGTTACTTATCTTAAATGTCTTTTTTTTAGTCCATAACACAGTTTTTGAAAAGTGGTGTATTCATTGTAACCTACATATAAAAAAAGAGCAGAAAGCAGAAGAAAGGTTGTCCTCATAAAAGGGTATTTTCACCTGGAATGCATCAGCTGAAAATTGCCACAATCCAGAAACAGTACATGAAGCTATATCATGGACTCTGCTTAGGCACAGAAATATGCCATATGTTGGCTGTCCTTAGAGGAAATCTAAGACTAAATTCAGAAATGTGTCTTTGAATGGATTCAGCAGTCTTTGACGTTCTGACCACTAAGGCACCACTAGCAAAGATGGCTTCTGAGTTTCAAAGTTTCCCAGGAGTTTTCAGTAAAAGTCCCCTGCACTAAAATAAATCAAAGTGTTTACAATAGAAGGAAGATACTCATGAAGCTTCTATAAATTGTCAGCTCATGAAAATGCCACTGTTTTACAAGATGCTCTTAGATAAAAGTGATTACTATTCATTATTTGAATTATAGTTATAGCAGAAGACATAGAGAAGATTGATACCTCATTGTTCTGGGCACAATATAAAATACAGAATAAAAGACAATTCCTGACATAAGAAAGATAAGAATCTAAATAAACAAAAGAGGTAAAAAGGCACTGGGAAATAAAACTACTTGTCTGGAATAATAGGCACTCTTTTTACCAGATGAACAACAAAGACAGCATGTAGGTGGCCTGAATGAGGATGAATGTCTGACAGCTGTGCTTCACAGCATTACAGTGGGAACAGCACAAGTGTCTTTCACACACCATCTAAATCAAGACATTTATCTCAAACAGAGAAAAATAACCAGCGCCTACCATTACCACGATTTCCACAGTCACAGGTTCAGAGAATGGAATGTTCTTATTACCTTAGCAGGAAAATTCAAATGGTGAAAAATTTACCCATTTCTTGGAAAGACAGGCAAAAGCAAAACTGATTAGGCAGCCACCTTTATCTGCAGAGAGATCTGCACCAATACCATACAGTGATGGTGGATGGGGGAAGACGATCCTACAGAAACTTCCCTTGAATAGTTGCTGGGACCAGCAGTAGGAGAGCAGAATATCACAGAGCAGAGGAAACTGAATTCAGATATAAATTTTGAAAAAGAGTGTTTTGCTGAGGAAAGTAGCATTTATTAAAGAGACAACCAGATCAATCATTTGTTAAAGAAACGAAACCAAACAAATGAAAAAAAACCACCCCACCACCAACAACAAAAAAGACAATAGTTTATGTTACTAATCAACATAGTTTATTAAAGTTTAATCTCATCCTTTATGAGGTATAGGAAAAAAAAAAACATAGTCCATTATGATGAGAGGCTGTTTTAGTTTGTGTTCCACACTGAAGGCCTGGATTTTGAGTAGGTAAGAATCTGATCAGGATAAAACAGCCTGTCAGAGTGTAGGTGAAAACTTCTGCAATCCACAATTGCTCTACATCTCACTTTTGGGCTCTCAGTGCCTCATTTTCAGCATATTCATATTCTGTCATCAGAGTTTTAATATAATACTGTAGAAGAGTGAGCCTGTAAAATGAGACTGTTAAATCCCAGCTTTATTCTCTAATGACTGTCTATCAAATACGTTCAGATTACCTGTCAAAGAGAAGATGTTTTTAAATTTCTGGTTCTTCAATCCATGTGGGAACCCAAAAATCCCAGCACTGCTGCCTTTCATAATCACAGTAGGAAAAAATAAGCAATCAGAATGTAGCTGACAATCACAGTAATTATGCCAGCAAAGTGCAGTAAAACTTGTACCTTTATAGTAATTATGTCTTTCCCAGACAGAAAAAAAAAAAAATCCCCACACTTCTCAGTAAAATAAGTAAATAGAAATATGTTACATAGTTACCAGTTATACAAAGCCATCTTTTTGTCAAAGCACTACAAGAACTCAAGAATGTGTATTTTCATGAAGGGACTGATAGCCCTGCGTCTAGACAGAAGCTTCACATTTGGAAGAAGTATGTTGAGCTTCTTCTATTAGAGATATACTGGATGCACACAGAGAGGTCTTTTCTATACAGACAATTAACTAGAAGAGAAGTCAAGAGAAAATTTAACTATGATAAGAATCCTGATATAGTTACCGTGTTTGAAGTCACTATATTAGGCAGATATTCTGTTCCAGAATAATATGTTCTTATTTAGAAATACAGTAAGACATGCAGACTGAAAAGTTATTATGGGAATAGCATTTCCATTTAAATCCATTCTTGCAGATAAGTCTGTAACATTCACATTTTACCAATGAAGAGCTGTAGCAAATAATATTTCCCTACCTCAAAAAGGAGGGTGATGAATTAAAGAATCCCATTTGTGAATATGTGTTTTAATTCCCTTTCTAATGAACCCAATATAAAGACTTTTGATTAATAAAGTCAATACTGAAGTAAAGGATGTCAGATGAATAACTTATGCTGCTTACTTAAAAATAATGGAAATTTAAAGAATAAAACCCCCAGCTTTTCAGTCTCTAAAAAGAAATCACTGCTTTGAATTGCATAAAATACATTATACTTCATTATATCACTGCAGTATTTCAGAAGCTATGGACCAAAAACTTCTAGGAGGGTGAGCATTATATAAACATTCACCAATTGAATTTGTTGTATTACAAGTATGATACTTATGAAACCTAAAAGAATGTCATCCTGACAGGCTTTGTTGAAACTCTTTTAGTACTTACTCTTTATGACAAAGAGTTCTTTTTATTTACATAGGCATCCTTTCTCAGAGGGCATTTTACTGAGTATGGCTTTCTGCTCAGAGATAGAAGCTTCCAGGGCTCTGATATCCATAAAGGTAATAAACAGCTTGGCAGCATTGCCAGATGCATCAGAAATCTGACAGGAGGAGGGAAGGGAAAAGGAAGGATTGATTCTAACCAGTTCAGATTTTGAAATTTTCTAATGCAGATTATTTTTCAATATTATTATATTTTTACTAGAGCCATAAAAAATAGACTATACACTTTTGCCAGCATTTGTCATCTTTCCTCTTCTATGTCTCGATTCTGCTTCATTGATTCCTCTGAATTCAATTCTTTATATATGGCATTAAATTACAGTTGTACAGGTATTTATGGCTGCAGCTGAGGTAGTCAAGAATACTGCCAGTTTTCAAAGGCAAACAAACCTGCATTTTTCTCTTTTTCTGTTTCTGTTTTGAGGGGATAATTTTTGTTTGTTTGTTTTTGAAGTAAAAGCTTCAATTACTTCCTCTGGAATATTAATATTCTGTATGATAATTCAGATAACTTTTAAACATTTGTGCATTTCCAGATGGAATTATAGAAAATTAAAAGGAAAGCTGATAACTGGATTACTAACATTACTTGGGTAGTTACAGGATGTCTGGGTTTTTTCCCAGAAAAGAGAAAACGGAGCAGTGTCCTGTGCACTGAGGGGAGTTCTCTGACCTACTCTGCATATCTGCTCAAAAGTTGAGCAGTCAGAATGCTTTGAGGAAGAGCCCTTAAGTGTGTGCTAACTTAAAAACATTGTAGGGTATAAAAAGTCATTAAAGAACATATAATAAGCTACCTCCATTGTGACAGGCAGAGCTTAGACAAATATCCTTCTATATAGGCAATAAGAATTCAGAGAGCACTGTATTTGCATACACGATAAAGATACCCAGTTTGGTGCTGAAAATACACTGGAGACCACGGCCTACCCTAGTGTTCAAGTACATTATATGTTTTACTGGACAGAATTTGGGAGCAGAACTGTGTAAGTAGCTGAGACTCTGTCTATATACAAGGCAACACAGAATGAACTCACAGAGAAAATTCATTTAGCTTCATCCCTCTTAGATACATGCTGAAAAACTAATGAATTGGGGTAATCCCACTCTCAGTATGCAAACACTTAAACTGCATTTATTTTTGTTGCTTTTCTTTTTCAGCTTCTCAGCTTTCAAAAAGCAATGTACTTTGAATATAGTTGAACAATTTCATTGAAAATCTTAACCAAACAAGCCTTCCTTTTTTTCTCTTTCTTAATTGGTATTTCCAATCCACAGGTCCAAAATACAACTAAATAAAATTAGAAGTTTAATAATACAAATAGAATAGTACCTGTTGAGAAACAATGCTATCCCTTAAATACTCCTCTTGACTATATTCATGCTTTGTATAATGATTTTGTCATGGTTGTTTTCTAAATGATACTGTATATGTCATATCAAGAACATGGAGATTATACTTGAGTCTGTTTAAATGAAACAAGAACTGGCATAAGGTTAACATTACTGTTGTTGCAACATAAAGTTGTAAAGACAAGCCAGTGACTTTAAACTGTTCGCAGTATTTATTATCTGAATGCTGCTGCAAAATGCATTTTTATAGCCCCAGCACTTGGTAAGCATTAAAAAGCTGTCAGAGGAGATTTCAAGAGTAACCTTGTCAGGTTTTAACACAGGTTTCACAGCACAGCCAGCCTCATCGAAATTGCCTAGCTCAGGTATAAGCACCTACACACATAAGTCTAACATAAGTTACTGTGTCCTTCCCTGTCTTTACAGGACAGCAAAAATGTCCCCCTTCCCAGAGGAGACACATACCACCTGATTCTGTGTGCTTCAGCACACTGAACTCCCCTTGCATCCCTATGCACATGAAGGAGCGAAGGAGGTCACTGGGGAACCACCAGACCTTGAGTGGTTTAGTTACCACCCTGGATACAAACTGTGCAGGTCATCACTCCAAGAGAATGAGAAATTATTCATCTGGCTGTGCAATACTCCAAGTCACACCAGCTGAAAGCATTCTGAACATGGACACAGTATACCTAGGAAAAAGGCTAGTCTAATTCTTCACTTGAGGCATAACCTGACACTAAAATAAAAGCACGTACTACTTGTATACTTCAGTGCTTTCATAATATAAACAGTAGACATGTTATGCATATTATGCAAGCTAGGGGGAAAAATAGTAAAAAGGACACATATATGGAGAGAGAGAGAGAGAGAGAAACTGCATGTGCACTTTTCTTCCCTCTATCAATACTGTTATGTGTAATGGGCATAGAAGAAAATAAAAATGAGTCTGAGTCATGAAAATTCCATGTCTAGAGCTAATTGCTTTGCAGTTCACTGGAAGTCACTATGTCTGCTTTTCCTCAGCTGTAATTCACTATATGAAGGACTTGATTACAATGATCAATGATGCTTCAAATAACAAAATGAAAATTCAGAATAATAAGTATAATAAGAATTACAGGGAAAATAGACACAAATTCATAGTATTTGGTCTTCAGCATGCCTTGAGTTTTTAAACTTATAGATAAGGCAAGCCTGCAGAATCTGCAATCAATTCTCATAATTACATCAATATATTGAGAACTTAAATGGAAAACATTTCTGCTACTACTAAAACGATATGTTACTGCAAAATACTTGTTCAAGCCCCTTCGACAACTGTATATAGCTTAGGTTTAATTTTGAGATGCTAAACACATCACACAACAGAATCCTAGGAGAGGAAGACTACTTATGAGCAATACTTTGGAAAGATTTGCTACGAAGAAAAGAATAAGAAAATCAGAGAGAAGAAGATTGCAATTTCTATCACTGGAAATATTTTCAATGTGTCACTGATTTAGAAAGCAAAACCGAAAAGTGTTGCTGGATGTTTTCTCTAATGAGGAACAATAATAGACAGGACTAGATCTTAACTAATGTGGAGTAGCCTCTTTAAAAGAGGATAAATTACAAATACGTGCAATTTAGGAAATGCTAGCAAATTTTCAATTTTTGTGTGTAATATAATACAGAAAAACCCCATCAAATATCAAGTTCTGCCTTGTGAGAAAAGCAGGCTTGGGTAGACAGGAAACTAGGTGGGTCAGCTGCAGCTCATAAGACCCAGGAGTCAAGCAGACAGTGACCAGTGAGATTTTTGATTTTTTAAAATTAATTTTAAAAATTAAGCTACTTGTGTAAAATGTTTCCTTTTTCAAAGTACTGAATTTCCTTTTTACAGTTTCCTCAGTGAAACTTCTGACAACTGTGATTTTAATTACAATTTTGGGCAAGTCCCACAGGCTCACCAATTCAGGCCCAGGGTGCTGGAGTAAAAGCACTACCAGAAAATCTGGTAAATAGATACCAGATGGAAAATTTGGAAAACAAAAATACTGATTGTTTTGGATCCATGTTATTTATGAGAAAACAGAAAATTTCCAGGTGAGCTAAGGAGGACACTGTGGGCTTCTCCCATGGGAGACAGACTTAGAATGAAGAAGCAGGTATAGAAATAGCAAAAACCCCACAGATGAAAGTAGAAAGTGAGGCAACAAAAGTGGTGAAGAGCAAAACCTTAAGGCATGCTAAAACAGAGGACTTATATAGGAGAATCTTCAAGAATAACCACTAAAGAAATGGAGGGAGTGACAGCAGAGCTGAGTGAGGGCTCTCATAAGAGCTAGAGGATAAAGGTGCCGAGGAAGAAAGAAAGGAAATAGCTCAGAACAAGAAAGCTAGCTAAAAGTTTACATGAAGTCAGGGGAGACTAAAATACTGACACTGAGCCAGAATAAAAGTAGTTGATGGCTTCATTACAAGCAGGTCCTCTGGAATGGAGAGTGTGGCATCTGTTGAAAACACACAGGGCAACATGGTCTAATGTGTTCTGCACAGGTACTTACACCATGCTCACCACCATAATGCGAATGCCCTCCAGCAGTGCATTAAGCTACATGATTAACATCTGCTAGCAGTTGTGCTAATTTCCATCATTCTATCAGGTAATGCAAAAGCAGTGAGAGTTAAGGAAGCTCTTAAAAACAGGTCTTTTCAAGGCAGGAAGTTGGTTAATGGATAGTCAGGCTAATGTACATCCCACTGAGTTGTGTCAAGACTGTAAATCACTATCCTGTGATATATTTCTATTTATCCAGAGACTACAGTGTTTGTTGCAGGTAGTGCCATGGCATGGTCCTTGAAAAGCTAAGAGTTACAGGAAAAAAATTTCCAAGTAGGCTGTCTATAATTTACAGCAAAAGTTTACAAAGACCCATTTTAATGTGGCGAGGATTTCAGTTAAACCCTCATAGCCTGATTCTTCTTTCATTTGCAACTTGCTGATCCTTATGTGACACCCACTACTTTCAGTACTTTTTCCTGATTAATTCTGTATAAGGAAGAAGAAACAGATTTTCAAAATCATGGCCAACTGCTCCCAAATTGTTCAAACTCACAAACCACAACAAACCAGAAGCAGTGATCCATGTATTTTGAACTACATGAAAGAATATTTCCATGAGATCGAGGAACAAAACAATGACAACTTAGATTTGTCTTATTGATGCCATACAGAGTAGACCATTCTAATGTGAAATAAGCCTCTACTCTGTGCTGGCATTAGAAGGAGGCACTATGTGCATTGAGAACTCTGAATATGAAAAGAGGCACAACAATGTAATGAAGGCTATACCTACTTTTTCACCACAGTTCTAAATAAAATATATCTAAATCACACACTGATGATATTTCTTTAGAATTGCCATAGCAAGATTTATAAAATTATGCGTGGAGACTGACCCATGATGCATATTCCACTGTTTCAAAAATTGATTATAACCATTACATTGAGTTAAAGACTTACATTCCTCTTAAGTTATCATTATATTCTGCTTTGACAAGTTTTATTAATTACTCAAAATTATCATTTAAATCAAAATATTTTCAATAGGTAAGTACTTTCTAAATGCATTCACCATGTGGCTTCCCAGATGGAAAGATGCCTAACTTTAAGTTACAGCACTGACTTCTGAGCCTCATGGTTTCTTTACTGTCTGATTCAATAAACACAACTGCATTTCTATTAAAGCACTGGACAACAAGTTCCCCCCACTCCTCCCAATACTTAGTTTCAACTTATTAAACACAACTCAGACCTTAACTCATTGTATTCTAGTCTGTGATAAGTACACCACTGCTGGATGTTTACCCAATGGTCCACCCTTTAACTTTGTGTATCTCTTTGAATAGCACCTGAACCAGACAGAAATCTGGTGTCTACCAACTTCTTTTTTCTGCTTCTTGTTTGCTCCTAAAGTCAAATGAATTCTCTGTCTCACCTTCCAGGACCAAGTTAGCACAGAAAAGATTAGTAAAATGACTATCCAGCCTAAAGGCCAATAGATCATTTATTGAACAGTTACTTAAACACTTTGGGCACTCACTTTCTGTCTATCAGGTAATCGTTTAAGTGTTGCAAAGAGCTGATAGTAATCTTGGCAGTTTTCCTACAAGGTGCCTGCTTATGATATAACGTATAATTGTTACTCTCCATCATAATTCAGCTGGTGTTTTTATGATTCAATTATCTTGACATCAGGTTTTCTTCAGCAGCATATAATTTTTCTCATGAGGTGGATACCACAAAGTTGTACTTCTAAAAGGCCTCTCTTTACACCTTTCCAAAGGAGACAGAACTTCATTGTTATTGTCCTGGGGATCAGCAAAACATGTGGGTGGCTGCATGGAGACAGTATTATACAGTGTGGTAATTGCTTAGTCATGCCTTTCAGTTAACTAAGCTTAGGCTTGTTTTTTTGTCTTGATTAGCCATGCAAGTCAGATTGGATGTTTCACTTCTGGAAGAAATTTCACAAGCACCTCAGTCTTCATTTGATTGTCTGAACAGAAAATTGATATTGATAAAGAACCCTTTCTTACAGTACACAAATTCACTACAAAACCTTTTCTGCTAGTTTTACATCTTAATGAGAAGGAAAGCCACAAAACATTAGCAGTGCGTACACTGGTCTTTACAATAAGTTAATTGCTGCAAACAAATGCTGGGCAAAATCTTCAGGAAATAAAAAAATCTGATAAAACTAATATACCTAAAAAAAAAATTAAAAAAGTTTGACAGTGTTCTCCTCCATGGATTAACTCTAACATTTTTGGCACAATATATCATAACACACTAGGAAAAACAAAAGGAAAAGAAAACAAATTGTTTTCCAAAATAAAAACTGTTTCCAGCATTAAAATCTAGCTCTATTTCCCTCAGCTGTCATCTGTGATGAGGAAAAGAAAGACTCAAACTCTTGTTCTTTTCTTGTGACAGCTTCTTTTCCACAACAGGCTAGCTACCCTGCTGTGGTCTGACACTTCTTTGTCAAGCAGGTTGTTTCCTCTACACAAAGGCACCTGATGCTCCAAAGACTGGAGGGCTCTAAAGGCGACACAGCCATGAGGACAACTGAGGACGGGATTTTTCAAAAAGGCTCGAGTCATTTATCATCAAAGATCCCACTGATAGTTGATGAAGCCTGGCCTCCAAAATCACTACATTCTTTTAAACACAAAGAAAAGAAATCTACCTTCAAGAATTCTTTATAAGATTTTTCTCTGGCTTATAATTAATAGAATGCAAAGAGGAACACAGACTAGAAGATGGGGTAGCGTTCCATAAATGTGAAAAGCAACTCTTTCCTAGTTTTTATTTTTTGCATACTTTTTACATAAAGATCATTTTTTTAGACAACTCAACTCCTTGTTATAGACGGGCTTGTCTCTAATCACTCTAAAAAAAGATGTTGCAGTCTGTAGAGCTTATATGAAGATTTAGAAATTAATTCAAAAATCTTGGAAGTTGATAGACATCTCTTTTAGGTCATCCTACCCTTGATTCTCAAGCCCAAACTGCATCAAGCACAAGAAATAAAATTGTGGAGAGGAAACTTGCTTATATGGTGTGCAGGATTCTTCAGTTCTGTTCTTACAGGCATAGATTAAAAAAAGCTGCAATATCTTTCAGAAGAATGCCAAAAAGCCAAGCAGCTCAGAAGACAGCTGGGAGCTTCTGGACAGTTCAGCACTTCAGGTGCATTCTAGGCATATTTCCTCTGATGGTAGCTTGACAAGGGAGGCTAAAAAGGACCATTAGCTATAGGTTACCTTTACGTGAAAGAGGAAGCTGAAAAGTCTACCTAAACCTCTTCATAACCTATTTAATGCTACCAAGACAACAAATGCAAATGGCAGAACATAATGTCAACTTGGGCTCAGGATAACTTGTACAATTTTCCTTGCAGTAAACTTAGAAAATGTTTGCTGTGCTGGTTTGTGCCTTCCTCTGGAATGTCAAATGCACTAGAGAGCAAAGAAAAAGGTCAGAAAGAGTTTGGGGCAAAAGTATTGAAGATTTGATCCTGCCCTGCATAAAGACATAGCATGCCCTGTGCAGTTCAACATGCCAGTCTGCATTTCTTACCTCAGGTTAGCAAACAGTGCAACATAACCATATCTCAATTTGTGACTGTGACAGCCAGCTTCAGTTGCTGTCAGTCATGCATTCCCTAAGGAAATTAATCATAATCATAATTTTACACTGTGACTCTGCAAAAACTGTCATTAAAAAGCTTGATTATCCTTGTTAGCAAGGTTTTTAAACTTTTACGTACAACAGTTTTTTCTCAAAGCTTGGTATTGGGAAATACTAGCTAAAGATAACTAGGCAACATGTTAACTCACACTTTTTTCTTTCCTCTGCTAGAATTTGATTCTAATTAATTGAGAAGCCACTGCAGCTGCCACAAGGATATTATACATTTTTGAATTGAGGGAAAATCTCTGAGTCATCTTAACATGAAGAAAGAGTTCTTCTATTTCGCTATCAGAGCTACACAACCAGTTTCTAGATCTCCTTTTTTACTCTTTGGCATTTTGGATGAAGTAACGTGGAAAGGGTAAACTGATTTATACACTAAGGTGGCATTATTAGAAAATAGCACAGGCCAGGTTGTCAGAAAAGTAAGGTTAAAAGTTAAAAAAGACTCAGAGAGCTGATGCACTGCCTCTAGTGCAATGGAGGAGTCAGCTGGAGGGCTCTGCTCCAGCCTCAGGGCAGTGTGAGGGTGCTGCAGATCCAGTGTGCAGACCGATCATGGCAAAATGGCATGGGGTGAAGCAGCCCCCAAAAACAGAGAGTGGTGCAAACACTTCCCTGCGGCCCCGCAGCCCACAAGTAAGGTACACAAGTAAGGTACAAAAGGTGTTATTCCTTGTTTTCAACAAGTAAGGAACTTACCTTGTTAGGCCTGACTCAACAAAGAGCAAGTAAAATCAGCTTCAAATTTTTCTGGTGATATAATGCAAACTGGGATTGAGGGTCTGCAACACAGATAGATACACTGATCCAAACAAGAAAGATAGCAAGGCAGTCCAGCCAAGTCCCATGCTGAAGAGAAATTAAATTCAAACGTCCTTCACTTGATGGTGCATCCATGTTACTGTCACATTTCTTAATCTGTTGAGGTAGACAGATAGGAAAGTGCCAGAATGATAAAACTGAGGCAGTTGTATGAAAAATGTGAAAAAAATATTATCTGTGTTCCTCCTTTAAACCTGTGATCTAGTGCAGAGCCATTTTACACTTAAATGATACTGTCCCTGATCAGAATTTCCTGTGACACCTCAGGGGGAAAAAATACATGCAAAACCACTTCAACAAATGTTTCTGAATGCAAAGGTCAGAGAAGAACCAAACTGTTTTCAAGATTACATTAACAGGAAAGATTCCCAGAGTGAGTGAAACATCAATAAAAATAAAAGAGTTTTGAGACTCTAGCTGAAAATTCTTTGCTTGCAATTATTCCATTTATTTTTGTGATGTGCCTTTCTGTTGACACATTTATCCCAAAAGGATACTCAACTTTCATGGTAGAAATATCATACAAAGAGTATGGAATTCTTTTTCAATGAAAACTACAGAAGCACGGACTAAAAATACAGAAAGTAATTTTCTGATGCTGACAACACTGAATCTTTACTTCTTTGATTATCTCCGCTATTCCATGATCAAACTGCAGAAGGGCTAAGGTACAAATACTGTAATTAGCAATTTAACCAGTGGGAAGAGGGAATCTATTAAGAGTTCACTGATGTACAGCATTTAATATTTCAATATGCTGGTCTTTCTGCAGTCTGTCCAATTCTCTTCATTAAATATTCCAAAATGTACAAATACATATTCATGCATTACAGAACTTTTTCTTGGAAACAAGTTTGAATATATTTCATATTAACGTGAGCAAAGATTTAGGTTACTATTCAAATAATGTAGCCCAAATGGGCACATAGGTATTCATTTAGAATTTCTATCCACATATGCAGATCAGGTAACTCTGTGATCTTTTTGCATATTTAATTACCCAATTAACACAACAAATATGTTTGAGTTTTTATTTCTGGTGAAACAGAAAATAGATAATACTTCATAATTTAGTCATTTCTGCCTAAACCTAAGAATGTAAACCTGAGCACCCATGACTTTTTCAAGCAGAAGAGAAGAGCTTTCAACAAAAGAAATTACTGGCACTAATGCTTTGCCAGGCAAGTCATTATACCAGGAAAGCATAACCTAGAAAGTGTCTGTCCTAAAAAGGCATCAGTCTCAGCTTTTCTCTCAGTCACAGCTAGAATTTTAAAGAAATAAACTGCCCAAAACTTTACAAATATTGCATATTAAGATGATTATTTTATCACTTCTTCAGATTTTTAGACAAGGATAAGACAGATAAAGACAGCTGCCTCGACTAATATTGAATCTATTGACTGTTTTCATTGGTGTCAATTATGAAAAAAAGTTGTTTTTGTTTTTGTTTTTTTTTTTCAGAAAGTAGTTGATGATTTAGTATGTCCTAGTCTTGGTAGGGCTCAAACAATCAAAGGATTTTGTGTGCTGAATTTATGGCATTTCTTGCACAAGATGAGTTTCTAGTATTTTCCAAGGATGCTCATGTCAGCCCCAAATTAAGGAACCCTTTTACCACCCCCACATTTTTGAACATGAACTGTATACTGGGAACAAATAGGGCTGCTCTATGAGAGATTGATACTTCTGTACTTAGTACTGCCAAAGAGAATTGTTATTAATTTCTAACATTACTGCATGACATTTTATAAGATTTTTTCTGTTTCCTCACTATTGATAAATATCAATGAATACCTGAATGCTGAAAAACAAAGTGAGGATGCAAAGCTATGCTCTGCACACTGTTGAAAAGTAGCTGCATAGCCCCTTCTTCCATCTAACACAGAAAATGCTGCCAAATATGTTACAGAGCATCTGGTCAAGAATGAAGCATATCACTGAAGACTAGTTGGTAAAACTTTATGCCTATAGGGTTTTTGATTTTTCCATTTTTATAGATTTTAAAAGTACTGCTATGTAGTAAAAAGCAAATGTAGTCTGTTAATATTTCTAACAGCCTAAGTTCATTGTTTATGTATCCTAACCTCTAGCATTTATCAGTAGCTCAAATTCTTTTAGCTATTTAGTCTTGTTTTCAAGGTAGAATGCCGAAAACTATCAGAAGGCCTGCAGAACAAGACATAAACACGGGGCAGAGTGACCCAGAAATAAGAACATTGGAAGAACTCCAAAGCACGAGGAAGAGGAAAATGAAGAACAGAGGGTCCCAGTGACTCCAGACTCAAATCTTGAGGAGGTATAACCAGGGGCTGGACCAAGAGATGTGTGAACTGGGGATTGGGTGGGCAATATCATAAAAAACATAGAAATCAGTGTTTGGGGGAGCATATCATCATGTATTCCTGGGGTCACTTAGCCTGATATTAAAGAATCTACCTTTTTATCTCATCCCACATTAACCTGGCTTGGAGTCCTGTTTCTGGGTTCTCTCATGGCATCAAACTAAATCGCAGGAAAATGGATGTGATACCATCAGAGTGGCAGAAGCTATCAGAGTTAAAGTCAAGTTTACACATGGCCCTTTTTCTGAGATTGTGCCTGCTATTACTCAAATTTGCAATTTGGGAATGCACTGTCTCCTGTTGCTACTAGAGAATCAAACTGTTAAGTTGTTTCAGTAGGATTTTTTACTGCTGCATGACCAGAAGACTCAAACTATCCTAGTCTTTCTCTCTATTGTGCTGAATTCCCATTCCTTTCCAGGGAGGTATCCTAGCCATGAGTTTCTATTTTCCTTTAGTTTTCCTGCACCTGCTTTAGGTTCCTTTAAGGTGGTGTATCAGGTAAATCCTGAATAATAAATGAGTTCTATTACTGAATAGTGGATGGCAATTATGACTTACCATTTGCATTACAGTTGTGCCTAATAGTTTGACTAACACCAAGGCTCAGTTTTTCTAGGTAGTGAAGTAAAATATTGTAAGACATTATTCTTCCTCCAAAACCTATGTAAAAGATGGATAAAAAAGCAGAGTAACTTGAGGACATGACATTATTTGTATGATAGCATGCAGAAGTGGAGCAGCAAGAAGCGCTTTGCACCAAATGTTGTTCTCTTGTCTTGTAAACAATGCTTCATCCACTGAATTAGGTTGTGTTGCTGTGAACAATTCTGCTCATGCAGTTTGCAAGGTATGATTAATTTTGCATAAGTCCTTTACAAATACTACCCTAAATCTTTCCAAGCAGGGACCACGAGGTAATTACGGCAATTTGATTCCTCTTTGAAAACATACAGATTCTGTATTTAAGAACAAATCCTGAATTTCATCAATGACTTGTGGAACATGATTATCATATCTAAAATCTCCAAAAGACAGAAAATGGATGTTGAATATAAATTATCCAGCATCAGAGCCTCATTATAGGGAGAAAAAATATTTAGAAAGGGAATGATGATTCCTGAGATTCACAATGATTTAGCCTTTAACAGGCTGGTATGCTTTATTTTATGGTGTAATATAATCACAGTTGCACTTTTTTATTGTTCTGCTCTTTCATATCCTGCAAATGGCATTAGATAAGTCTATAAACAATAACATGATAGCTAATTGAGCCACAGCTGTATTTTTTTTTTTTTTACTTCCTTAATGTATTCTACGCTATAAAAACAGAGTGAGGCTGGTAATGTTAGAAAAAATAAGCACTATTAACGCTCCCTATATACTACACACTATTAGCCCTCCAGCTGAATACCTGGTAAAGTGGGTTGGTATTATACTTTACTTCCACATGGTCAGGAAAGCCAGATCATTGAATAAAGCCAAAATCAATAGTAGAAAATTTCATATAATACTACAGTGTTTTGCATTCCATACCAACAAGAGGACTTCCAGAAGTTTTAGTGGGACAGTTCTCCTCTATCCTTACTCTCCTCTGCTGAGGAAGGATGAGAAAAATCATATCAAACACAGTTAAGTAAAATTTGCAATATATTTTTTAAAGTATCATAGTATAAAAAATATGTACAATAAATCTCTCAGGGTCTTCTAGGACAGAAGGTAAGTGCTAATTACAGACTCTATTAGATGGCATTCATATTTTCTAGACCCATGTCAAAAAGAAAGGCATATCCTACTTTTAAGAAAAATACTACCAAGTTGAGCATTTATGGACTGCTCCAGGACTTTGAGAAGGATTCTCAAAAAAATTAGCCAACGTATTATTTAACCAAAATTTCCCTCATGCTTTATCTCCAATTTTCTGAATTAGAAGATGGAAAACTCAAACTATTAATGGGTACAGCTTATAGGTTTATATGTACATAGATGTGGAAACAATACAGTGACCATGCCATCACCCTCATGATCTTTACCCTTGCTTCCTATGGTTTGGGTTTTCACACAGTTTTATTCTAACTATCACTGGTAGATATCCAGGTTAATGGAAACTCAGGCCACAGAGTTTTTGAGATGTTAAAGCACCTTAGGTTTTACACATGGATCTGCTTTTTTCATTAAATGAATTTTATTGAATAATGATCTGATTTTTCTAGATTAGCCTACAACTTTTTACTCAAATGGGCCAGGCTGAGTTTACATGCTGAAAAAGTCAACACTCTGCCCAAAATTTGACAGCAACTGACATCAACCTGAGAACCTCTTTTGAGAGATATTAAAACCAACCAAAATCCCAAAGAATTAATGAAACAGGAAAGAATGACCATCTTTCCTTTCCTTTTGATTGTTGGGGTTTTTTTGGTTCTCTTTCGCTGCATTTCATGTTTTTTTTTTTTTGAAAAAAGAACACATGATTTGGTAAGTAAGCTCCAAATCTTTTGGTGGATGTCCTTAAGAGGCTGTCATAAAACAAAACAGGTTTTCTACTTTATATATTATTTTCTTGCAGTCAGGTAAAGAAAGAAGCTCAATATCCTCCATGAGCTTGTAAAGGCTATGAGTCTCCCAGGACACAACAGTAAACACAGAATACTGGGATACAGTCTGAACCAGGAGAGCCAACAAGTCAACTAAACAATGCAGCAACAGTGTTTCCTTGGTCTCATTCAGGATGGAATCTCAACATTCATTCTTTCAACTCTTACTACTGCAATTTATTTTCATTCCTTGCAAATAAATTATGTGGTTGCTTTTTCTGTGTTTTGCTACCCATTTAGCCCTGAAGCGATATGTTGCTTAGCCATGGTACCCTTCTAGTATTTCATACACCTTAAAAATTGACTAGGGTTGTACAAATTTGCTGCCAGAAAATATTGCCTCCTGGATTCACAATGTAGCTTAGAAATCAGGTCTTCTACAACAGTCTCACAAGCAAGATGGGGAAATACAGTTCAGGCAAAATTTCTGTTATGATATCCACACATCAATTAATGCTTTCTCAAAGCAAGTATCAGGCCCTGAATCTTCATCTATCCAAAGTTTACAACATCTTGTAGTACTGACTAGAGAGCATGCCTTTCACCTCTAGTACTAGCCTTGGAAAGATTACAAATGCCACAGAGACAGGATCAAAGTTGAAGAGAGAGCCCTCAAATGAACCAGACAAAGGAAAAAGAGCAACTTTAGGAAATAAAATTGAGACTAAAACTGCAGGAAAAGTTATTAGGCCACAGAAAAGCATAAATAAAAAATTGACTACCTACTTAAATGAATACAAATTAATTATACAGAGCAATGAGATCAAGTTGAGACATACTTCAAAACAGCATGTACATGGCCTATGTAATACACTGAGGGCTCTATCCACTGCTGAAGAATACTCAGCTGGCACACTCTGCCTAGTTTGAGCAACACTAAGAAAAATACAGCTAAATGAGCTTTTTTCAAAGGAAAACAACAGAATAAGTCTTTTGCTAGACATGAGTTATATAGAGACTGAAGGAATTATCTTTGTTTGAATTAGAAAAGAGATAAAAGAGGTAGATATCATGGAGAGTTTCCAATAGGCAAACAGTCAGAAGAACACGGTGAGCCTCTGCTCTTAGTGTCTGCAGGAGAAAAGAATTAAAAAACATCAGCTTGCCTACCAGAGCAGAAGACACAAGATGTCCTCATAGTAAAGAACAGATATTCCATTGAATGGACTACTTGGAGGGTAGAGTATCAATCTGGATTAATTTCTGCATATTTGATCCTGCCATGGATGACAGGTTTGATTAAGTAGCCTCATGAGGTATATCTACTTCTACATTTCCATGACAGTCTTCATTCTGACTTTTCTTAATCAAATGAAGTGTTAAGCATTTCAATTCTTCATCTCCCAGCAGACTCGCACAGGTTTTACTCTATTTTTCCCCTTCTAATAGCAATGTGTTAAAATTCCCCTGTGCTTGCCACAAGTTAAATAACTTCTTTGGCATTCTCAAGTAATTTGAGCATTGAAATAGTTCTCTCTATTCTAGTTCTCTCTATAATAGTGGAAATAAATATCATAGTTGTTGGGAAAAGTAAAAAGGAACCAATGCAATGTACAGATGACATCTGTTATTAAGAATAAATAGGAAAGTCACCAAAACCTAAAAATTATAAACAACAAAATAAACTACAGCAATGGGAGGGTGGAAAAGTTTTGTACTACTTGACCTTGAAATTTCCACTTCTGAAAATTCACCTTTTTAAAATAAAGACAGAAAATTATATGAAGCTGCCTATGAAGAGATATAGCTAATAATATTTTTAAATATTGTTTCAGTCATTTCAGAAAATATGCCTCTTTTTCTCATGAACTTGTCAAACCATTGTATTGATGCAATATGGAGGTAAACACTAGACAACCACATAAATAGTAATTAAGTTAGAACACTTTTTTTTAATTAAAGATTCTGTTCTATCTTTTTTTCCCTTTGTTCTTTTGTCACCCAGCGGTCTGTATGATATGACCACAATTGTTTCTATAATATAAACAGCATAAAACATTAACTGGAAGTAGAGACTTCAACAGCTAAAGCAAAAGCACTGAAATTACTTTTTCAAAGCCAATCTTAAACATCTTCTCCAGTCTAACTAAGAATACTAAATATATTTTACCAACACAAGATGTTTTGCAGCTACACTAAAAAAGGACCAAATATTTAGTAGGAATCAGACCTAGTCTGTTTGATACAAGACATACACACAAACCCTGCAACTCCTATTAAATCTGACCATGAAAATGTTCACAAGGATAAATAGAACCAAAACAAACACATGAGGAATAATATTAAGGAGAAGTGATAATAACATAAGTTTACCTAATTTTTGCAGCTATAAATCTGGCTTGAGTTTATAATCATCATATTTTGATTCTGTGTTTGCCCAGGCTCTGGCAACTTTTCAACAGTTTGTTAAAACACAGGCAAATCTGTGCCTGCAAGGGACAAGACTTTTTAATGTTATTAAACTATGATGATTTGATGGTATTTTCTAGATGTGTATAACATCAAACACATAGCCAAAAAATATTTAGTGAAATTTAATAACTATATTGACATGATTAAAAGACTGAATTAAAACTCCACTTTGTAGCCGTACAAATATTTTCAACTTTGTTAAAAACAGTTACTTATTTCAGTTGTTAGAAGATGCATCCTGTGTTATGAGTGAACAGAGAAGTGTTCCCAAGTATATAAAAGTTTATAAAACCAGGTAAAAAAAAAAAATTATAAATAAAATTAAAGTATGAGTCTTGCATGCATAATTTCTCTACATGATTCCTGTAACAACTTTTTCCCCGGCTAATTACAGTGGGCAGCAAAAATCAGGTATTGGCACAACTCACACAATACATAGAGTTCATCCTTGCTAAACAATTACTCTTTATTTCACTAACCTAAACCAACTCTTTTTCACTCTCTTCATATTAATTTCCAATATGTCTACTGCAGCATCATACAAAAAAAAAAATAAAATAAGGCAATTATTCTTTGGAAGTGGAGAAATGCTGTCTCAACACACAGAATGTTTTTTATCACAGTCTGTGAACAGTAGGGCATACTAGTATGTGTATGACTATATATTGGGTAATTATCAATTTAAAGAATAACTACAGTGTAATGGGTTGATTTTGGAAAAAAATGCTTTAATTCCATGTAGATGTACACTTTGTTCTCATTGAAGATAAACATGTTACTGTTGCATTCAATGCAAGCTCTTGTTCGGGCTCATCTATACTGTAGAAACCAAGAGATTCTGCTTCAGGAACCATAAGTTCATGGTTTTACCAAGACCTTTGTGTTGCTCAGAAGAACGCAATGCAAACCACAGCAAGAATCTTTATCAACACAGAGCTAACAAATAAGTCATACAATCTCTTCCTGTACAGTATCCAATCTATGTAGGCTTTCTATACAGTTAAGGTGGCTTTACAAGGCAGTAAAAATACATGTCTTATCATATAAAATACATTATATTATCCCACTATTAATCAGTCTGCAACTTACAATTAATTAAGGATGGGGCAGGGTTCCCTACCACCATTTTTACTCAGAAGTTCTCCCTTCACCATAGGAGTCTTTAAATTTCTAGTTTAAAACTTATTCATGGCCAGCTTCTTTGAGTTTTCTTATTTCTGCCCATTAATAACAGTTTAGATGCTTTTATTCTTAAGAGTTATCAAAGTTCTTTTTCTTTTTTCCTAGAATTAATTTCAATAAAATGTATGCTAAACATGATTGCCATGCAGCACTGATCCTCAAAGAAATCTTGAAGATCAGTTCTAAACTAAATTAATTAGAAACAACTCACAGGGAATTGAGGAGAATGTCCAAAGCAGATATGTAGTAGGTCTTTCATGAATGGTCCTAGACTAACTGAGGAAGTCCCTGGTGGAGTTTGTATCTCAGGCAGACTAAAGGACTTATGAGCAAATAAAATATGCTATTTCTGCTTGTATCAAGAGTAACAGAAGACACCAAGGACATCTTTGCTGTATTCCTGGGGCTGCCTGAAATGTTAATTTTCAGTTTTTCTTTCCCTAACATTCAAAATCTGCCACAAGGGTAGTAAAAAAAAGGCAGCACAAATGATACAGATATCCATGCATTAACATGACTGGTGAGAGGATTAATGTGGAGAATTAATCTGGATATTAAATAGGTATTACTACATACTATGAGAAAATGAGAAATGTTAGATATGCATATCATGTGTGATTGAGCAGGAAAAAAGTGTGGTTATCAAGTTAAAGACTGTTTTTAAATGAAATTTCAAAGGGGATTGAAATGGAATATAAAATAGGATACCTGCTCAAGGTTTATATGATGGTCATACCTCTGGTTTATACTTTAGAGGAGATTTCAACACTTCAAAGTGCTGATACAGTAGCAGAGGTAAACAATTTTGATGCTGGGGTTTGAAAACAGTGTAATAGGGAATTCAGACCAGGTGTCCTAGTTCAGATTGACATCTGATTAAAAGATCACTGAATGCATGGATGTAAACATATAACCAGGTCCAAGAGAACAGGAAATGAGAATATTCAAAGTTCTTTTTAAGTACACTCAGCTGCTTCCCTGAACATGGCTCAGCAGCAGTAATTGCTGAGTAATACTGTGACAAATGGAAGGCAGACTGCAGGAGTGATAGGACATCTTTGCTTATTCATTTTCTGACAAGATTGCCTGAAAGTAGATCGTTATGAATACAGTATGGAAAACCAGGAAAGGAAGAAGAATCACTGGAATTGGAAAAAATGTAGTAAAACATTAAGTGATTCCCCAAATTTTACTTTTAATTCTGCTGTTCACTCCTATGAATTGATAAAACACACAAAAAAGGTCAACTATCATACTGAATGCTCTGCAGAAATATCCACAGAGGCAGACACAGCTGTGCTTAACTGGCACAGATGTTTTAGTTTTATTTTTGTTAGCTCTCAGTCAGATTTTAAGGGGAGATTACTCACAGCTGTTGAACACAGAAAAATAATGTACTGGCACTAGTCCTCATCTACAATGGGACTCACAGTACCAGCACTGGAGGCAGGGTTACTTGCTGCTCTAGGCAAAGAGGTACATGCCCATTTCTCCTCGTCTTTCAGACAACAGTCATTAACAGTTGAAGCACTACATGAATGTTTTTACAGTACTGTACTTGTCCCTAGGAGGTACTGCCATGACACTTTGGATGAGTAAGAGCAGTATCTGCTGTCACATTCAGAAGGATGAAAATTATAGTTCAGAAAGAAATTTCTCCCTGTGGTCCAGTATTACACAAATAAGTGCTTTATAGGTTTTTACAGCTTTCTTTCAAACATCTCTCACTACTTATTTTTGGAAAATAACATTACATGGAACGCAAGAAGTGTCACATAAAATGAAACCTACATTCTTCGGATGTTTTTACTACTCCTATCTTCTTTTAGCTTGAGTTATTATGAGACAATCAAACTTCTCAAAAAAAACAGACAAAAAGAAGGTGTACTGGATTCTATTAAATTAGCACGTATAATCTCATGTATATTTCCCCCTCGGTGTTCAGGAAAGATTATAATAGTTCCCTATCCCTGTTGTTTGCTCATAATACACTATTGCATTCCCATAGTTAAGACCACAATTTTGGTTTTAAATCTCAAGCAAAATCAAGCAAAAATTTTCTGCAATAAGAATAACTGGCAGCACTGCCGGCCTAAACTCTTACCATGTAATATCTGCTGTTCTATATGTTTGGGCAGAGTTCTTAATATGTAGCATAACAACTAATATGGTTCAATTTTACAGGAATTAATATGCTTTAACATAAATGTAGAGCTCAGGTTTATGATAATTGCTGAACAGGTGAATTCTGATTTGTAAACCCACCCCTAGGCCTCACCTCCTTTCCCCCCCTCCACAAAATAAATTACATATGTGCTCCAAAGAGGTACTGATAGTCAACCTGCTGTGGTCCAGATTCTATCTATGCCCCATCCTTTCAAAGTTAACAAATGTGTGCTTAGTAACAGAGGTCACTAGATTCCACATATGTGCATATATGTGCTCTGAAATCAGTCATGCCTCTTCTACCATCCTACTACTTTCGTATTCTTTTCATTGATGCCACTTTTGGAATGGCGCCTCTGTCTTTTTAAAAGCCATGCTATAGTCACAATCCAAAATCCAAAAATATCTTCTCCCAAATGAAGTGCGTGTTCTCAGTCCTCCCACTAACAACACATAAGGCCAATTCTCTGCACCTTACGGAGTGTTTGAGCATTTGCAAAACTGCCTTCTCTTTCACTTGATCTGATTCTTAGGCATTACCATGCCTTCACAACTGAAATTTTGGGTGAGCAATAAAAGCAACTGCATAATGGTAACATCTGCCCCTGTGTTCTGCAATGAGTTACAAAGTACAAAAGAGGTAATAGTGCCACAGCTATGTGACAAACAAATTCCTACTCCTGCTGTGTCCGTTCAGAGACTGTTAGCTGAATGCTCATTGCTAGCCACCAACCAGCATAACACATTTGTTCTGCTGTTTCCTTTACTCCGCATGGTGTTCATAAAAGAGCTTCATAAAATCCAGTGTGAAACATGACAAAGCACCACCAGTGCATGCGATTCCTACAGAGATCATATAGGGAAAAACAAAAAAAGCGACTCTAGAGGGAAACAAAGTGAAGCTGCAGTCTGAGAGGCGCATTTGGCCACATACAAGAACTACAGATTTTCCAGCAGAGCAGCAGATTTCCCACAAACTTGTAAGAGAGTAAATTTAATGACTGTGTTGTTACAAAAAATCCCAACCTATTCCAAAGAAACTTGCCTTCCACAATGACATTTCCAGAAATTGCTGAGTTGTGCTTGTGAGATGCTGTGATACAGACTGAAACAAAAATCTGGAACTTTTCTATGGATGTTATCTACCTTGACTTCAGCAAGGCTTTTGCCTGTCGCCCCTAACATCCATGTAGATAAGCTGAGGAAATGCATTTTAGATGAGTGGACAGTGAGGTGGACAAAGTGATAGTTTTCTAAACCATCCAGCCTAAGATCCCATTCTTACCTAAGTATATATTTACATTCATATTCCTTTTTTTTCAAGCAGAATTCCCAAAATAGACAAGATTTCAGTATCATGGTTTACTTCTTTCCTTTGAGACGTTCCTGAAAGTCTTCTTAATGATGACCAGCTTTCCATGGCTAGGCAAGATGCTGGTACACCAGAGAAGGAATATTCCTATTGTGTGTATGAAAACTGTCCCAGAGATACCTGTTAAATCATACAGATTTTATTGTATTTTAAGATTCAAAAAGAACTAACAAGGCAGCTGTGAGGTCTTTTCCCTTGCAGTAAGAGGTACAGAGTTTTATTGAGTGAAAATATTCACAATTTCAGTTTTAGATGTGGTAATACTTTTTTCTATCCAATCCCAATCACATTTCCTGACTAGAGAGACAAAAATCACAGTTACTACACCAAATTCACCAGAAGTGCTGTGAGGATGCAATTGTTTCTAGGTGTTAGTTGTTTGTCAACTGCTCTGAAGTACCTCTTTTAGAAAAATTAGCTCACCCAATCCGGAATGGGAAACAAAATGAAAGCTGGCCAGACAGAACAGTCAAAGTCAGTGGATCTACAGGCATATTGAGGGGCTCAGGTGTGTTTGGGGTAGACAGCTGGATCAGTCCATGGTCAAAGTGAGTATTTTTTTTATAGAATTTTGGAAACACTAATATACATTTCAGGCACAGACAGGAGTCCTAAAGACAGGATGGGAAATGGAACCCAGCAGGTACTTCACTGCCCATCCCGGGATAGTATTCCAGTGCCAAAGCTGGATTAAAAATATATATTTGAAATTATGCTTATATTGTATATGTTTCATAAAAAATTACATATGAAATACACTTGACCATGTAACATAGCTACATCAGAATGAAATTCATTTCTATTTCAGAGAAAGATTGGCACTCTCAAAATTTCAGACAGAATGATTTTTTCTGGTAGGATGTTTTTACAATTCAAAATGTTGATTGATTAAAACAGTTTAAATAAATCTCTGGCAGTATTGAAATACTTTTCATTTATCTGAAAAGTTTACCACAAAGGGCATCAGAGTATGATTGAGCCTTCCTTCATCTGTATCTGATATCTAGTTCATGTATTTTCTACAACAAAAAATTCGTGTTGGTAGGTGTTCAGACTAATTTATGAGATAAAGGTCATTCAGGGGTGACTAGAATTTTTAACACAACCTTATTATGACAAGGCAGGTTTTGGGTGATTGCAGTTCAAAATAATGAAATGTATTGTATGCAGTTATCAAAATGGAAAGGCTTTATCTGAGATGTATAATACTGAAGAAGTCGATCAGATGAAAAGATTTAGTAATGTGAGACATTGAACAGGTAAAATCTGTATGGAGATAGGCAGCTATCAAAAAGAATGAATAATGATCTTGACTAAAGTATTTTGCAATCTTTGCTGGGAAAACTACTGCCTTAATTTGTATAGAATAATCACACTAAGGCAGTAGATATGCATAGATGCTCTAATTGAGGTGGAATAGCCTGAATACTTGTCCCAGATGATTTGCTGTGAGCAAACTACATTTAGATTAAGGAAAATCTGAATATATTTTAAAGCATTTGAAACTAGGTACAGACAAACTAGATAAAGCTCGCTAGAATTTCTTGTAATTTACTGTAATATTGTTTTCATATGCAAGTTTAAGGTGAAGTTTCATCTTACAAATTGGTTTTTTCATCACAATTTATTCTCTTTTTTTTTCTTTTTTTTTTTTTCTTTTTTTTTTAATGTGGTTTGAAATTCATGGTGAGCTCATTGAGGCAAGCATAAAGTGCCCAGCTTGCTTTAGTAACTCCATGGCTCTTAAAATGCATGTAAAAAAAGCAAGCATAACGTACTATCATTATGTTGTGCAGCTAAACAGCTGTTCACTTTTTTCTACTACACTGATTTTTCCATTTCTAGACAAGTGCCAAATGCCATTGCAAGGGTTCATGCAACTGGATGTTTATTTGTTTTTTTCCTGGAGACAGCATTTTTGCTTTTTCTTTTTGTTTTTCAGCAATTTCTATATTTTTTTAGATAAATTCCACTCAAAATACAAACACATCTTTGCTTTTAGTATTTTTAAAAATAAGAGTTTTCAATATTAAGTCTGATATCACCAGTGCTGGTACTTCTGCTTAACAATTAACCCAACAAAACTTTTCTGCCTTCCATTTAAGAAGTTAAACAACAAAGGTAGCAAAAAAGCTACTTGAAGTACAGCACAAAGTCCAGATTTCAATTAAGCTACAGTGAAGTCCAATACTTTCATCCAGACAAAATATCCCAAACATCATGTCATGATTTTCGCTGTAAGCAGCAGTCAGTTTTGCTACCAAAACACACTGAATGATATTTTCCAGAAAAGCCTTTACTGGCTTCATAATTACACCAATTGTTCCATGATGGACCACAGCCCCTTGTGCTAGTGATAGAAAAAGTGCATGAATGACAGTGCTAAGTGAACAGAGAACAATGGGGATGTTTGACAAATAAAATTCCTGCTCCCACAAGGCTTCGCATCAGCATTTCTTAATAAATTTCTTAAAATTTATCAAATAAAATATTTTCGATCCTTCATTTTTGATGAAAAGAAATATACAACAGTGACTTAAAACTTTTTAAAAATTTAAATTCTTTTGAAATGGTTTTGATGGAAAAAACTGTGATCAGCCTTCTTTGAGATTTCTTATTCTCCAGTTTTGGAGTGCTTGACTTTTCTAATCTCATAGTCTCTTGATGAAAACAAGAAGACATAATCTATATAGTACCTCATAAATTGTGGAACGTCTCTGGATATCCTTTCTGAGATAAGGTTCAATTACACTTATTTGTACACTAACATGAATGTGTGATTTACCACCTTATCTATGAAATTATCTACATATATATATGAATAACATTACAATTAGATTAAATTCTAAAACTTTTATAGGACAATGACTTCAAGTATTAAATATACATAAGTACATGAAATCACCATTCTATGAAAGTTGTAGAATTGTACAATAGCTGTAGTCCTGTAACAGTTGTAGAACAGCTGCAGCCAAGCACTGAAAAACAGAGAAACCACCAACTTTCCCACTCAGTGAAGCTGCTGATCACTATTGAGACATTCAGAAATCTGCAGCTGTTGAAGTAATAGTTGAGTCAAGTCTGCTTCCAAGATGGATGACAGGTGAGAAAGATCTGGAAGATTACAATAATTGCCAAGGTCAGCCCTCACATCCCAACATGCAGAGATGTATCACATTGCAGAGCTACCTCTGCTTGCAGAGACAGTCACTCAGAATGGCCACACCTCAGTGCCAATCTGGGAAATCAACAGAGGGGAGCAGCCAGTGGTATTACTGGCACAGTCCTGGGAATGCAACAGCTACCCAGAAGCAAGGGCAGACTCGGCAAGTATTAATATAATTTACTTCTTGAAGTGCAGCCTGACATAACAAAACACCTTTCCTCATCCTTGTTTTTAAACAGCTTCAACCTGTTCATTCTGCCTTTCAAATACATGTCTGCAATTGTTTTTAATTCTCCACATGAATCCGAGCACTGTTTTTGAAAATTTGCCCTCTCTCATCTGCCAGATCTCGGAGTAAGCTAATTGCTACATGTGACAATGAGGAACATATAAACAGTTAAATGCATTTTATCTGAAGAGCACAACTATGAAGAGAAATTGTAACAGATTCTTGCCTTTGTTCATTAACCATTTCTTTTAACTGGCAATACATTAATTTTCTGCAAGGTGAGTCCATTTTGCCATGACAGTAGTTGGTAAGGGAGATTCCTGTCTTTATCTTGACCCATGAGGAGTCTTCCTGCTGCTCTTCCTTGACAGCAGAGAGGGAGTAACCAAGCAGCTGGATGGGAGTGTGGCTTTTAGCCAAGTCTAACCCACCACACAGGAACATCTACAGGGAATAATTTGCATCACACTTTGTATGTTCTGGTTGTATCATAGGTGTCACAACAAGTGATTTTCCAGTGCTTAAGTGGAGTTGCAGTTGGAGAAAATTACAGAGGTATGTTTTATACTAGGCCACACAGAGAGAATTATTCTTTACAGACTTGGGAGAACTTTACAGCATAATTATCCAGCAACCCTAATTTTTATTTTTCTGAAGCCCATAACATGTGAAAAGCTAATTATCTGGTTGTTGTTTGGTTGGTTGGTTGCTTTTCTTTAATATGACATAAAACTTAACCTTTTTTCCTCATTTTCTGTTGCCACATCTTTCTGCCTTAAGTTCGCTCCTTAGCTCATGACCACAAGTTTAGCCAAGATATCAAGTTAGCTTGTCCACAAGTCAGAAAATCAATCAATAATAATTTTCTGGAACAGAATTCTCATTACACTTCCCAGCCCAAGCTCACTTGGACACCAGTGTATCCACAGTTTAGTGTTAATAATAAATAAAGCTCTTTGGATTATTTTACACAACATTTTTTTCAAAGGAATAACAAGAGAGCTTAATGGCTACCCTATGCTCAGATGCATAGACCTAACTCACTGCTGAGAAAAGGCAGCAGCTGCTGCTCCAAAGCTGCATCAGTCCATGTACAGACGAACAAGAGCACTGTATTCACTTTGCTGTGCTATTTTTCCTTTGTTGACAACATCACAACTGTGCTCCTGAAAGCCCTAGGGGAATACTGGGAGCTGCTTCAGCTGCTCAAAAGAATCATATAAAAGTCACTTCTCTCCCCCCCTTTTTTATATATATTGAAAGACAGTTTACTCGTGTTAAAAGAGCGAGGCGCAAAGGGACCAGGATGCATTGCCAGTTGCTCTTTACTCCCACCTATCTCCCATCATTCAGTGTGTACAGTCTAAAAAAATAGGCATAAAAACAATCTCAGAAGTGGCAAAGACAAGATCAGACATCACGATGCCAGAAAAGATCTTCCCACGCAGACTGAAAGAAACACTTAAGACTTCTGGTAAAGGAAAGGTCTGGAAAGTCTCGACTGCCCTTTCTCTTTGTGGTACCCTAAGCTTATCTTCTAGTAGCAATGCATCTCTTTGGTGCAGCACCCTGCATTGAAATACCAGATCCAAGATATCACATTGCCACTTGTGCCAGACTGTCATGGCTGTAATGCATCCTTAGCTGTAAGAACTACAATTCCATAATAAAAGGTATAAATACTTTGCAAGACAGACTAACAAAAACAATTTTTTCTAGTGCTTAAACAGTAATAATACACTAATATCCTTGAAGAAAAAGATGTATAATAGAGGTCTTTTCTTTTTAATTTAGGTTGCAATATCAGCCTTTCATATTAATGCCAGTTTATTTACCCTAGTAAGTTGCTGCTTCAGTAAACAGATAAAAATTCATGGAGGACTGCTAGAATTTCTCTTCAGTTTTAAAGGGTTCACAGTGCTGGCACTAAGAATATTGTACAATACGTCTGTAGGCTAAATAGATATTACCAGTAATCTAATTATTTTTATAGATCTGTTAAAGGGTAGTTTAATATTTAGTACTGCAATTTAAAAATGTTATGTTTAATTTTAAAATATTTTGTCTTCTGGAACATTAGCTTTAAAGATTTTTTCTTTTTTCAGTCTCTGACAGATCTTTTGGAAGTCAATTAATACATTAAAATTACATTAACACACAATCTGATTTTTTTACCAAACAGAAGACAAACTATTTTTGCCTCCTGCATTATTCATTATTTTTATTCCCTTCTTTTAGAAAACTATATAGTAGTCATGCAAGTCATTATATCCTCCACTATTAAAGCTACACTGCTTTGTTACTACATACTACCACAGTAATGAGATGTCTTTAATAAAATTGCGCTTTGATTATTTTTCCCCAACTGATAATCTTGATCATAAACATTTCTGCAATTCACAATTGTCTCCAAATAATGGCTCTAAAGATTTTTCTGTATATATATTATAGACATTATTACAATTGTTTCAGGGAAAAAATTCACAGGATTAAAGCATTGCAGAAAGTAAACAGGTGAATGGAATGAATTTATTAAAAAATTCCCTTCCTAATCCATAATCCATTTCATTTTCTGTATATGACTGAAACCTTTCTTGAAAACAAAGCTAGAAAAGATCTCTCTCCCTGAGTCTTACTTGATACGAGGTGTAAATAATGAAACTCAATCTGCTCTTTGCACATTGCTGCTGAAGAAGCTGAACAGATGTTTGGTTGCAACACACAAAATATACCAGGCACAGATAGTAAAGATACTTTTTTGGGAAATTACTTCAACATTGTTATCCCAGAAAGTATGGATGGATGGTTTTCCCCAGCAAAGTCTGATCTAATCACAAGAAGAGTGGAAAGCCAATTTACAACAAAGCACAAAATATAAAAAGAGGAGAGAACTCTTTTAAAATACATTTTTACAAACCATACTCACTGATATCTTACGCTCTAAGTTATATATTACCTTAGAGAACATAAAATAAGTGCTAACTGTCCACATAAGAATATAATCTTACTCTTCTCTGCAACAGAATTCACTTCCCTTCATGCAGACCTTCGTGTGAATACCAACCATTTTGGTATGGTAAAAAAAATTGCTCATTTGATTTCATTTTTTTCAATTCTATTTAATGGATATGTGGGG
>JAWWEV010000115.1:32668096-32689952 GCA_035583235.1 Hafferia zeledoni | reverse complement strand
AACTGGGCGGGGGAAGGAAAAAAATCCCATTTTGAGAGTTTTGAGAACGATGTCTTGCTTTTGCCAGGTGTGTGGGAACACTGGCCAGCATTTCAGTTACGAAGGAGACTTTTTCAAACCATTTCCAGTTGACAGTTGTTTTGGATTTTTTTTAAACTATTTTGTCTACTGATTTGTTACTTATAAAAGCAGAGAAAATATAGCACACATTCTTACCTAGCCCTAACTTTTATCAGTCTTCTCACAGTGTAGGGCACCTACATTCATAAAAGACTATCAGTACTATTCTGCCTATGGGGCCCTCACTATAGATGAGACAAGGACATTTTCTGTGTGTCACAAAGGAAGTCTGTGTCAGAAAGGGAACATGAATGCAAGTCTTCCTAGATTTAGATTGGCAATTTAGGCATCATTTTTTCTTACCTCTCCTTGTTGACATTGTTTATAACCCTGTGGCAGTGGGCCACAGATGAGCTCTAGGTTACACAGACATTTGTGATAAAGAGAGGGGTTAAAGTAACAGATCTCTATTTTCAGGCTGATAAAAATCATCCTTCCCCAGTATATGTCAAAAATACCTCATAAATGTCTCACAGTTTTATTTGAATAGCATGCATATAAAATAAATAATTTTGAAGAAAGGAGATATCATTCCTACTTTGCTACTGACAACAGACTACAGTGTCTCCAAAATCTTGTATTTATCGACTTCCTTTCTCGATTTTTGTGCTTTGTCCCTGTCCTTAACCTATGTCCCAGAGAAAGAGTAAACCACAGCTAACAGTGCCAATAACATTCAATAGTTCATGTTCCCTTACTCTTCACCCAGGCTGAAGTAACCACATTTGGTATGCAATCCACTCTGCAGCATCCTGGAAACCTGCAGTTTGAACCCGTTTTTCAATTTAGCAGTAATGCACTCTGAACAGTAATATGTTACACAGCCAGCTGGTCTTCCTTAGCCTTTTACCCTCTTTTAATCTTTTAGTGTTCCATGGACACCTCATCTACTCTTGGCTGCTGTAACCTTCGATCATGTATCATATTTGTTGTACTCTTTTACACTGCCTTAACCTTCCTATCGTAAAGGGCAAAGGCACTGTTATTTCCATTAAAAAACAAAGTAATCTGTCAATTAATTCAGAGATTTGAAATAAATCTGACTGTAAAAAATTCTGAACCATCCTTAGTGTGTGATTAAAACCAAAAGAAGATCAAAGATGAACAAATGCACCCAGTTTAAATTTTTATTTCCCTATTACAGAATTTCATCCATAAGCATAAACATGCATAGGTATATGCAAGTATATACACCTACACATCCACACACCTGCACAGATGTGCAAATGCACGTGCACTTGCTCACAAACACACACGTAGTCTGTCTGCATATGAGAAAAACGTATTTTTTACGCAATGATTTAATTAGAGTGAAAATCGCATCAAGAAATGAACAGTAACAACAGAGAGGAAAGCAAAGACTATTTAGGAATTTTGATAAACTGGCCTCAAAGTACAGAAACAAAAATGACTGACTTTGCAGTTAATAAACATAATTCAGAGTAAAACATGGTAAAGGATTTAAGTTGGATATGCATTAAAATGTTGAACTTTTTGGGTCTTGGGATACAGAGCACATTCAGGCTTCATTCTGTAAAGTGTCTGCTGGATTTTTTAGTCTAGCAAAATGGAGAATCAGATGGTTTTCTCTACAAATGTTAAGAATTTTAGTAATAGAGGAGGTGATATTAGCAGTGGTCGTATATATCTGGTTTTACTTGGTACGATAACTCTAATGCAGTTCTCCTAACTCTCATCTTTTCAGTGATATATCCAAAGGAAAAGGTTTCCAAATAAAGAAATATTCATACTGTTGTACTAAACTAAGCATATTAATTGCACTGCAAGGGAGTCTAGTACGGTTAGGTTGCAGCAAAGAAGGCATAAAATTTGATTTCGTGTAAGCTTGTTTGTGATGTGCTGGAGAAAGAATAAGTTATGAATAAACACAGATGTTTGCTTTTTTTTAATTTAAATTTTCTAGAAATCAATATGAATCAAGAATACTTAGCAAATGTAATTTACATTTTAAAAACTCAGAACGTGGTCCTCCTTCTCCTAAGGATTAAAATTACCAAAACTTATTTGCAGCTTTCACATTATTACAGTTTGAAGCTACTTGTGAAGATTCAAGAAGCACAACGCGCATGTATGAACTGAAGGGAAAATATGCCTCTTCAGGATCTACTTAGTTTGTAAAAGAAGTAACCAGAACATCACCCATTAATGAAGAACCAGGTGACACTGTTTAAGTTCTAGCACTGTTATTTTATTCTCTTAAACAATTTCCTCAACCCTTCAGGATTAGAGCACAAACATGATTTTAAGTACATGTAAAATACAACACTTTGAAGCCTGAAAATCTTACAATTTAATATTCTAATACGCACTCTGGAATCTCAGTGACAAATCTGTGTAATATATTTTGAATTAAATTTTAGCAGTAAAAAAGAGTCAATTTGTGTTCTAATAATGTATCTCTCTTATTTTAGTCTGACATCTGGTATCACAGCAGATTTCTGCCATCTGCAAGGTCAGGAAAATGCAGACCTATCAACACTTACTGACTACAGCAAACATTATTTGAAAGATTTTTATATGGGTGGGAGGGTTTCTATTTTGTCCTAAGTGTCTCTCACACACAAAATAATAGCTATGAAAAAGGCAATCTTAAAAAGGTACAAAACTGGAAATGAGCATTACAGTGATCCTCATGATTAAGGAAAGAAACAATTATTGCATACATCCCTCCACATGCAACTAAGTCGGAAACAAACTCAGATATCATGGCTTTGTAGTTTGTAATTCTACCATAGTACACATTAGCCTGTACCTGTAGAGGATGCTGCGTGCCAAGTACAGCTGTAGTAGCTCAGCAGCATATTGTACACAACCTCTGTGTCAAGCACAGACCTCATCAGCCTAAAGCCTCACATGCAGCTTCAACTCCCCAACTCCTAATGAAATAGATCACTGTGCTACAAGATATCTCACAAAACCCCCAGCAAACTCCCACACTGCTGAGCAAATAAACTTAAGTTCATTAAGCTTAAAAAGTCAATTGTTTCCTTTGCCATCTCTTAACTTATTACATCCTGAAGACTTATCTCAGTCTCATGCACCATGGTTATTGAAATATCCTCTGTCCACTTTTAATCCTGATAGGTTGGAATATTGTTAGATAGTAATTAGTAAAAAGTATTTTTTTAAGAGAACATTCTTGTCCTTGTGCTGCTGTGTACAACTCTTCAGCCGTAGGCTACTGGAGAACCCAGCACCAAAGCAGCAGCAGAGACAGGAACAATCACGATAATGGGGTAGGCAGCCAAGCCTAACCTGGCACTCTAACTGATGAATCAGACCATATACTACAGTCACTTGAGACTTCTCTTCAGAATATTGTTTTCTTTCCTGTTAGGATAGCGAACTCCCTGACCTCCATTTCAGGATGATGTGTAGCTCTTTGAAAGAACATCAACAACAGAAATAATTCATCTTGTTGTTTTGAAAATACGTTTACCTCCCCAATGTCATGTAACAAAATACATATATTTTAAAAATTTATCAAAATCCTCCTTCCAATATCAAAGCAATTTTTCAACTGGTAGAGTCACTTTTTTTTTGATTTCTTATGCAAAACTGACTTTTATCTCTTTAAGACTCAATGGGCCAAAGTTATTCGTGCCTTATCACTGGAGCTTGGCAAAATTACAAGAGGAAGAATTTGGACCAAACATTTCTGTATAAGATACAGCAGCAGGAAGATGTGCAAATGCTGTAATCTATCCCATATTTCATTCTTAAGCAGAAATCCTAGAAAACCCTGTTCCTACACAATCAGTTTGACTCTAAATATATGTCTAAGCCTGTAACAATTATGAAAACAGCATCAACTTTTCAAAAGCAAGGAACCGTTGATAGAATTGGAATAAAAGGCACTGGTGTGCCTGTGATCCTTTCTGGCCAAAGCCTGACAAAGGTAATGCAGCTACAAAAAATATATCTGAAGTAAACATGGTTTTATTTACTGACTTATTTTGAGTTGCATTTTTTCCACACTCTGTTCCTGCTGCTTGTTATTTAGCAGTAGACAGAACTTTTATACATCCAGATGGACTAAACAGCCTTAGATTTTTATTATTCTTTGGTTTTAAATTCATGTTACTCCTAGCTTGGCCACAAGAGGCCAAGCAAGAAAAGAACAGCAAAACTTCTCTGTTAATATAATTTGTTATTTGCTGTATTGAAATAACCAGATGCCTCAGTCAGGGAGTTACACTGCTGTTGCAGATAAAATCAAAGGCAGAGGCACAGATGATATTTCTCTTGAGGAGCTAAGTACCACACTAAAGCAGGATGACAAAAATGAGCATCCTGAGGTTCGCCCAGAGCTGGGGTTGGATCTCTGTGCCATCTGCTGCCTGCAGGAGCTGCCCTGCAGCTGGCTGCCAGCACGCCACCCCACACTGCACCATGGCAGGAGGCATTCCTGAATCTGATTGCCAGCAGAAGCAGCGGTGCAGGGAAGACTTGTGTCCCTACTCTGCAATTCCCTGCATCAGTTGGAGAAGTTCTCTAGACCAGCAGTTTTAAAGAGAAATGCCAGAAAATGAGCATTTTGTTGACAAATAATCTCATTGATAAAGGTTGTGAAGATATCTAAGTCCCCTGAGAGTAAACAAGAACCTCAAAAGTTCAGCAGTTATTAAGCATGTGCTGCTTAATTCAGCACTCCCTTGCAAGCCCATAGCTTTGTATGTGTTAATTCTGGCTCCTCTGCCATGCAATTATCTTACCTATAAAATGGATGCAGTAAATGTTTCTCTGGCATGGTAATTTGGTTTGTGTCAATTACCACAAAGCAGTTAAAAAACCCTAGAGACAGAATAACACAACACAGAATACTCTTAAGTACTAACTCGTGCCATTTTTCCATTTCCAGATCTACAAAGAGTATTACTGTGCATCTTTCTATAGCAGAGATAAGTGGTTATCCAGTTAAAGTCACTGGAGACTACATACACTAATGTTGCTAACATATGCTTGTAGACTCAAGATTTAATTTCTCACAATTTCAGAGTTACAGAATCTCAGATTTCTACTCTGTGAGAATATGATTATTTTGGGCAGGACTTCCCCTTGGGGTGTGTGTCCTTAATTTATTGCTGCAGGGTTGAGTAATGTACCCATCACAGAACCATTCATGTTTTATTAAAATTAATTTTGAGAGAATGTTGTTTCTAGAAAGTATGTATAGGACTGCTTAGATGGTTTGGTAGAACAATAGCAGCAATAAGGAATAATGAAAATGTTTCCTTTTTTTCATTCCTTTTACCTTAAGACAAATGAATTCTAGCCTCAGAATATACCAAGAAAAGAAGTAACAGGAAACTCCTGCTTTTTTTGTCCAAGTTCCTCTGATTTCTCTTGTCTGTCTTACATTGCTTCTCCTGGAAGGAGTCCTCTTTTTTTTTTTTTTTTTTAATCTCTGATCTTCACAAGAATATTTATTTTAAGGTGCCTGTTTTTGCACTTTTGCTAGGTATGTGGGAATTACAGAAAATAACTGCTTTGTCTGGTAGATCATTTAATGGCTGAGACCATTTTAAGGGGAAGAGATGCCACTGGGTTTAAAGATTTGCTGACTGATAATTACAGGCTGAAACTGAAAAGAAAATGTTGATCATTTATTGGAATGTTTCAGTCACTTACTTTAAAGTAAGACTGATCCAGAAACTCCCATTTTACAAGGAAGAGAGAAAAAGAGGTGCGAGAGGAGAGTAGTCCTATCACAAGAGCTAGAAAAGATCAGACACTTCTGTTACACAGCTAGCACCATTTCAGAGGTACACAACAAGACAGAGTTCATACTTCACCACGTAAAAGTGCACACCACTACTATGAGCCCTACATATGCACCAGATGTGGTATCAAAACGGTCTATTATAGAAGAATCACTTCTTAATGATGCATTTTATGAAAACTGTTTTTAGTGTGGTCAACAGCTTTTGTTATAAGGAGAGCAAAACTGTTAATTGTGGCTTTGTGTCACAATACAGAGAAAAAAGAAATAAAATTAAAATACAAAATGACCTATCAAATTTGCTTGACAGGTACTAATTCACTCTGATCTATCCCTTGCCATATTTTCATTGGCAGGGAAGCCATACATATTTATAAAAAGTGGGAGCAGGCTGCTGTTTTCTGTTTGTAATTTACAGCAACAAAGAATTCATTTAGATTACCATACTTGAAGTCCCAAGGTGACTCTGCTGTGGTTACAGGCCCCCTGCTATGCAGGATACCTAACATAATAAAGAACAAAGCAAAACAATGCTACACTGAGACCAGGGCTCCCGGGTAATCAATTCAGGTATTTACAGCTGAAACAATAGCTCTGTGCAAATCAGCATCATTACTACAATTTGCTGATAGAAACCCCAGGGAACTCAGGAAGTGTCTGCCTGCAAAGCTGCTGATTAATCTGAGTTACTTATGTTTTGTTAAAGCATTATTGTTTCCCATCATAATAAACAGCAAATGATTGTTTAAGGAAAAGGCACAGGAAGTGTAACCAAATATGCAAGATACATATCTCTTCTACCATCTTGGCCTGTCACATTGGCCAGCAAATGTATCTGTCAAGGAGGCCAGTTTCAGTCTTGATACTGTGAAGCATCATTCCCAGACTTGCCCGATTATTTTGTTGTTGTTTGGGTTTTTTTTGGTTGGTTGTTTTTTCTTTTTTGGGGGGTGGGGGGTGGGGGTGTTTGTGGTGGGGGGTTTTTTTTGTTTGGTTTGTTTTGGTTTTGGGGTTTTTTTTGGATGCTTGCTTCTAGTCTTAGAGACTTTTGAAAAAGATGCATAAATGGGCTCAGAGAGAGGCGGTTTAATCAATCTACTAATGCTTATGGTTTTGGCACATATATAGGGCTTACTGCCTCCCCATTTTGTTCTTTCTATTGGAAGAGCAAGGCAAAGAAAAAGCAACTTCATTGGCACTGTCTCTCCTCCTGTGCTTTGTCTGACAAAGGCAAGTTGTCCCACAAGACCACATCTTCATACACAGTGCAAGTGATCCTAATTCTGCATATTCATATATTTCCTCAATATTTTACTAATATAAAGAAAATGGTATTTAGGCACCCTTCAGATTGTTGATTCTCAAAACCAGCCATTCATTTTTTAGAAAGGATGAGGCAGGCTGACATGCCTTGCCTGTCTATGAAAACCCCTGCTATGAAACGGAGATGGATGACTGTTCATATCAAGTGTGAAATGTGCCTTACACTGATTTGCAAGGTGTTCATAAAAAATCAGAAGAGGAAATTACTTCTTCAGCGAAGGATATTTTCAACACTTCCCAAAATATACACAACTTTATTTTAAGAATGTTTCTACCTATAGAAAAATTAGATGGTCTAGCTGATACACTGTTACCTGTGGCACCATAGTACTAGTTGTTTAAACCTGCTTTTGCCTCAGCAAACAAGTAGTCACAATCCTATGCCTTCTGCTGCTGAAACACCTGTGCAAAAAGCAGATCGTCGCACACTGTCCAAAAATTTCTCAATTTCATGTTAACTACAAGTACATTGTCTTTTAAACAGAGACATCATTTTTATCGCCACTAGTTTGTTTACATAAAGAATATCTGAGCTTCTTCTGCTACTGCTATAGTTTTCAAAAACATATATTCTATGTTAGTCTGCAGATGATAGAAAGTATGAGACCAAACAACTTGGAACAAAGGATTGTGAGTATAAACTGAAATTCCTGTAATACAACATTTGCAGTATGGACAGAATCCCTCATAGCAAGCAGGATTCTAAAGCAAGGACAAAGTCTGGAAACATAACTGCAAATTAGGGAGTTGTGTCTTTTTTTGAAGAACCAACTCATATGGACTTTTGGATCTCAGGAACCTCTGTATCCTGGGTGTAATCAGAAAATACAGCAAAAGGCATGGAAAGTCTCTTCACATCTGAATAGTCAGGTCCTTAGTGAGAAATTGAAACATTTTTCCTCATGTTGACACTCTTACTGCGGTGTTTACAGGATGCCCATATGCACATGCCCAGCATCATACAGAGTAACACAAAAATTATCTTCCTTCAGACACTATCATCATCAGCAAAGTTCCTCAGTCAGTGACACTGCCTCATTTCACTTATTGGGATCATAACACTTCACAGACTGATAATGAACTGAAGTGTGATTAAGTTTCTGGGAGAACACACATCTGAAAAGTGTTAAGGAAAAGAACAATAAGAAGAATGCATGCCTTACAATAATCTAAGGCAAAAACCAAAATAAGATTTTTTTAAAATTTTTTTTTTAAAGCCTAACAATGACTTACCTAGAAGACAATCACTGAAGGAAGTAAGGCACTCGACTTCCAAAATACAGTTGACAGTGGTAACATTTTGGGGGCCTACTAGTATTGTTTGAGTCCAAATTTTGAATGGTTAGAAATTAATTCTCATGGCTGCTGATTTCTAAATACACATTAAGGGTGTAACAGAACAAAACAAAACAAAGCCTTCTGTTTGCAGAACAGGCTGGAAATACATAGGTACTACTGTGGGATGCAAAAAGAGAAAAAAAATGCAAATAGAAACAAAGATATACATAGTAGCTTTGTCTCCCTGTTTATTCAGTTATCTACTGTCTACTAAAGTAAAAGCACACATATTCAGCTCAATCACTTGCAAAATTACAATGTTTAAGAAGTCCTTTGCATTTTAATTTTGTAACATTAAAACTGAAAAGGCTGAAAAAGAACTATTGTTCGTTCCTTATAAATATAAATGTTCAGGCCAAGGCAAAGCTTTCTTTTTCATTGTCTTACTAGCTTATGTTTTGAATAGAGGTTCTGATATGGTCCTATATATGAGATTATCCACCCAAAGCGATACAGATAATTATATCCCTCGTAATTCAACTTGCATTTTGTTACCTACTTTCACTTTCACTGTACATTTTACTTTCACACAGAATTACAGAGAGGGGAAAGCTCCTGTCATTCACTGGTCATGCATAAAATTAGGCTACCTCTTTTAGCTGCACTTCTATTTCAAAATTGTCACAGAACTGAGTCTTCAGAATCGCTAGGCTACACTTAGAAGTATCAGCTTTTTGGAGAAACAGATTCTTGTAGAAACCTGGAAGCAGTAAAGAGGAGAACTCAGTTCAGTTCAGATAGGACATATGGTAATATTAATTTTGTCAGTAAGTTAATTTTTCAAATGAATGGTCAGTCACTGTAATGAATTTCAAATGAACACAGGGCAGAAGAAATCTGCCAAAGATGGAAAAAAAAAAAAGTAAAAAGACATGGTAAATATCAAAAAGTGAATAGAAGCCAGACTGCACAATCTCCAAGACGACATTTATTGGAGAAAAGTAACCTATTTTTGTGGATCTAACAAATGAAATATGAACAAATTTTTTGTCAAAATTTCTTACCTAGCACCTGGTCAAGCATCCAAATGCTACATGCAAAAGGATATTCACATGGAAATAATTTTCATCTGCTCAACGTAAATAGAACTACAATCAGTAAATAAATCACAGCTAGGATTCAATTCTATATTCAAAGCATTATACTTTTAGTTCCAATCAATTCAAACAATATAAGCTCACATAAAAAGTAGAGAAACAAAAGAACAAATAAATAGAGAAACTAAGTCTAGTATGATAATTAAAAAAAAAAAAGTCAATCCAGCACAGAAAAGTAGTGCAAATGAGATATATAAAGGATGAAAAATTATAGGTTAAAAAGCATTCCTATTATTTTGGGGCTGACAATCATCAACTACAAAATACATCCTTCTGCAGCCAACTGATATTTGGAAGCATTTAAATTACATACTGTTTTGATTTCCCTTTCCACCCAGGGTTTTTCTACCTTGGACATGGACAGCCCATAAAACACACTGAAGTCCACCTTTTTCCCCCAAAACTTGGTGAAATCACAATAAAATACCATCATGTTCAGTGATGGACTTGACACCTGTTCCATGCTTAATATAAGAGAGTAACATGAAGTACTGAGCAGAAAGCAGATCAGAGTGGGTTTTGAATGCTGAAGTTTTAAAGTACATATATATAAAAAAAGAGTATACAATAATTAAGAAACAGTTAAGTAAAATGGAGTACCAGCAAATTTATTGTAAAAAATTTTAAAAATCCCCTCAAGGTAAAACCCACAAAGATGTAGGATACAAACTTCAATAGGATATTCTACAAGTCCTGTTATCAAAAGTCACTTAGTCTAGACAAAACCTCAAGGGCTTTCTTATAGAAAAACCTTACACTGGAAAGGCAACCTGGATAAGCTTATCAGTTTGGTTGGTTGTTTTTTGTTTTTGTCCTTTTCTGAGCACCTGTTATATGTGACATTATGAAAAGGTCAAGTTTGGGATACAAAAATGGCCCAAAGCAAGCAGTACAATTCTGTAATTGGCATCAACCTGGATGTGATTCTGGTCACTAGAATGATCTGTCCAGATAAAATGTAAAGAAGTACAGAAATGGTTACAGGAGATCAGTCTCCTTCTACTTTCTTGGTGCACCTTGTCAACTTAGCAGCATCCCAGAGCTACGAGAATTTCAGCTTTATGGTTGAATCAATTATCCATTTAATTTAATAAGCCTTTACATTGCAAGATAAATATATCTGTGTTTGGGTATTTCGTTAAAATATGCTTTGTGAATGATTTATTTTACTCTCTTTAAAGGCAAAAGCATTTCAACAGGTATGAAACAACCTTAATTGTCAAAATATACATGTAGGTCACAAAGTAAGCAAAGCTTCAGCCAAAAAGCTGTTTTCAGAAGTTCTCATGAAATTATCTCTTTACCTAGAAGGCATCATTAAAAGAGGTTTAGAAAAATAGAGTAACATAAAACAAAAAAAGATTAATTTGAAGGCAGGAGTTGAGAAGTTGTTAATAACTCACCCAGCACAGAAAAGTCATGTCATTGCCATTTAAAATCATGACAATAAAGCTATACTCATAAAAACAGCACATAAAATATCTTACTCCATAAAACTTTCTAATTGCATTTTTTTTCAACCAACCAAACAAAAATGAAGGTTGCCAATCAAATACAAATACATTAGAGTTCTGGGGCGCTTTTAAAAAAGGAAAAACTTGCATGCTAAGAAGAAACTAAGGCAGGACACTCAGGGTAGAATGAGTTGGAGAGGTAAGTACTTGGCAGAGACAGGGCCAACATACTTAAGTATAACCATATATAAGCAAGGAAGCACCAAGAATTTGATAACAGCAAAGAAGGTTAAGGAAGATATTACTTGACGCAAAATTGCTCTGAAGGTCTGAAATGTTCTGTTGAAAGAATATAACACCATCACGACAAAGACAATACTATGGTTCCCAAAACAGGCAACCCTTATTCTGCTGGCTCTTCTTGATTAATAACCTTTAAACCATTCACTTCAAAAAAAGGAAAAAAACCAAGCACTAGGGGGATTACTAGAACTCTCCATTTTAACAGAATTACATAGAAACAGGTGGAAAAGATATGTTAATTAGGGGGAAATGAAGTACTTCAGATACTATTTAATTTGATCAGAGTGTCCTCCATAAAGGTTTCCTTGGAGGTGTCTCATAACATGGTTGGTGGCACAGCTTTCTGCCACCGCAAATGCAGTGATGTCTTTGGAAGCTCATATATCAAAACTGCATTTATAGATATGACTTATTCTCTGCAAGTTGCATACATGATAAAGCTGAAGGCCAAGGTCAGAATATGTAGTTACTTCTGCAGAGGAGAAACTATAGAAGTTTCTTTTAAAATTGTTCTAAATCTAAAACAGGCTCACTGAAGGGCAATGTTCGATACCTCAACCCATGCCAACTCCTTTGTTTCTGCACTAGCTGTGTGAGAATCCTGAGCAAACCTGCCGGTGGTGACTAAAGTATAACCTTCACAGCATTCAATCAGCACATGACAGCAACACTGGTCGACTTCAAAAGATAACAAGATTTTGTCTGCCACTTCATATAATCAGTCTAATTCTAGAAAAGCATTTGTTTCAGTATTAATTGTACCACTCTATGCAGAAATCACTTGTAAATTTCCTGAAGCATGGAAAAGGGAAAAAAATAATGCTGTTCAAAGAGCATCTATGAGAATATCAACAATCATTTAAGACTTGAATCACATTTTCAAAGGTGGCATTGATATAAAAGGCTAATAAAATACTTAAACACTACTGACATGCAGGAAATGCTGCAGTTTTGAAGTTCAAAGGTGATATGAAGTCCAAATGATTCACAAATTAGGCATTAGGCTTTCTACTTCCCACAGTAAAATATAGTCATACAAATATGTGCTAGGTAAATTTCTGTGCTGAGTTCCCAGCAGACTAACTCGATAGCCACAGCACAAGTATACCAGCACATCTTAAAGGCCTGCAGAGCAATGGATACACATTTACACATCTCATCACAATCAACCATTCCTTCACAAAGCCTGAGGTCACACAACTCAATTGCCCCTCCAAATTCTAAACTAACTAAATATGAATTATTTATTTTTTAAAATAATTTTTTTTTTCCTCTTTCTCAACAAATCAAATTTATTTTTTAGATACTGGCATTGTACCATCTTACTACCAGAGATATCGAATTTTGACTATTGATGTGAGTTTAATATTGATTTCATAACTGAGTAACAAATGTACTTTTCTTTAGGGTGCCCAACATTGGATCCATGATCTGTCAATTAGGTATAAAAACATAGCTGAAAAAAACTCTTTCCACTGTCTTTAAAATCCTTTGTCTTGGACTGCACAAGGAGGATGGTCTTGATTGTTTGGGATTTTTAATCTCCTTGTCTGAAATCATGACTACTATTCAGACAAATATTCTCTGAATACTTTTTAGCGCATATCAAAATACAGAATGCATCAATCTCTATTTACAAGAAAAAAAATAAAAGGAAACAAATGCCCCAAAAAACTATGCAAGCTCTCTGCCCTAGGTCTCAGACCTAGAATCCAAATCCTACCCAAGGCAGCAGCCAACATTCTTACCTGAATTTGATGTTTAATCCCTAGTCTCATGCTTGGGAGAGATCCTTTATATCTTGTAAAGCCAGGAAGAAAAATAACTTATTTGTAACCTACTCCATGGATGCTTTGTTTGATTTAACAATTTTTGACCAGATATTCATTTTCTCTATGAAGTAATTGTAATAGTGATAACTCTTATTTGAAAACCTACAGTTTTTCTGGAACCTGAACATATACCATACTGTTGGCTGGGCAACAGCTCTTGCTGGTTGCTTGCCTTTTCCAACAGCAATTTGCAAGCAGCAAGCCACTATGTTAGCTGATTCAGTGCAGTCATGCCAATTCTGTGCTAGCCCCACTAGCTGAGCAAAAGAGTAAGGTTGTTTAAATTATTAAAAAAAAAAAAAACCAACAAAAAAAGTATAATGACTGCAACCATTTATACAAATTTCTCTAGTTCCATTTACACTAACAAACCCTTCTAAAAGCAAGAAGCTGTTCTGCAGAGGGAAATATAGACTTCCTCACTCAGCTGTGTTGCGAGTCAAACCTGGAAGAAGGCAAGCAAGCAAAGCTTCCAACATTTCTTTCAGCGCATGAGGGAAGCAGATGGAATCATTAGGCTCAAATCAGATAGTATTACATTCCCAAATGAAAAGTTTGGGATATTTTGAGTGTCAGAGTCAAGCCACAGTATATGACAAGCTGTACAAAACACTACAACTACTCATTCCATCTCACTGCATTCAACACATAACCACTGAATGACAGAGTTTTAACATGAGGTATCATGCTATCTGAAGAAACCTCACACAGTGCAGTGGTTCCAGACATTTGCACTTTCCAGCACTATTGAAAATACTTTTTTTCTTTTGTTTTGTTTTTTACTTTTAGTTGGTTTTCCTAATTTATTTTTTTCTGACAAGCACTGAAAACTCAAATGAAAATAAAAAGTTAGCATAGATCTTAATTTGCAAAGTCTTCATTTACTTAGTTTACTTTGCACAGGCAACTATTGGAATGTCAGTTATACAGGCAGTCTTTCAAAAATCCAAGGCACAAAGTGGAGTGTGTGTCAACACTTATAGAATATTTAACTTTCAGGCAACTGAACCAAGACCTAGTTGTTACTTCTCTGGTTACTGCTGTTAGTTAAATGACCATTTTTTACTGCAAATCATTGACTTCATGCTTCCTGTACACTAACTGCACTGTTACCCACACGAATTAAATTTCAGAAAAGTATACTGTCATGAAAATAGAAAAGAAGGTATAAACATCAAAGAAACATGACAGTGTGTGGAGACCAAAAGTTAATTTTTTAAAAAAGGAACAAAACCAAAAATGAAACCACCACCCAACCAACCAACACGAAACACCCAACAGGGAAGGAATGTTCCAATCTTTAATTTCTAAACCAGTCTTTTTTAATTTTAAGCTTCTTTATTCCCACTAACAAAGTAAATATTCAGTTGCCTCAGTTCCTGAAATTCATCCACCTGGAGACTGACAGTTACTCCCACTATGATTTTGCAAGTGACTCCTTCTCTGTTTGTGTACCCTTGTTCCTGGCTCTCAGAACATAGATATTCTAACCTAAACTTGACAAGGCCAGTAGAGAAGAAAAAACTTATAAGGGGCAACTGAAAAAAAAAAGCTAATGGGAATAAGCATTTGTTCTTTTTTGGTATATTTAGCCACTACCCACATGTTCAAAGTCAAGCATATGTATAAATAACATCCTATACTAGAACTTGAGTACTCACTGCTTTGCAGAGTCAATCTTCCATTAGCATCTGATTATATGCACAGTAAGAAAAGCCAAGCTAAAATAAAATAAAACTGAAATGCAATGTTTAAAATGCAACTGAATGTTTAAAAAGCTAACTGAAAATAGGTCTTTCTACCTGTGGAATGTTTTTCACTCATGCATATAGTAAAGTATAAGACAGATGTCAGTAAAGGCTAAGTGGAAACTTCTGCTTTGAGATTGCCATTTTTATGGAATACTTTGCCCAAATGAAGAAACCCACTACTTAACATTGGTACTTAAAACTGACAGCAATACAATACTACCCAATCTGCTTCATATGAATTTTTAAAACATCTTTTAATAGTACAATTCAACTACATGACTGCTTACTGCACATATAAATCAATTAGAATTTTCTTTTAAATTGAAAAATGAAATAACAATGCTTGTGATGCCTTAAGATTTTTATGTATTTATAGAATTTTCTATATCTTTAGAGTTTCTCACACTCGAGGTAGCAGTTCACAGTTTCTTACAGTTTCTAACAGTTTCTCATGGTCTGTGCCACATTCCAGAATGTTGTTTAACTGTATTTTCAGCTACAAGAGAGCAGCAAGGACATCAGGTTTGGGACACACATATCTGGACTGGAATAACAAGGCAAAACAAGATAGGAGGCCCAGAACCCTTGGCTTTGCTCCAGCGGGGCAGTTCTGAGGGTGCTCCCACGGGCAAAAGATTCTTAGATTGGGTGTCCCAATTAGATATGATAATTAAGTAGTGTTATAAATTTGTAAGAACCCAACACTCTGCGCATGTCTATATACATTGTGCACAAGAAAGCTTTCATCAAAGAACTGCTCTACTTTCCCTATATTAATATTGTCTCAAAAGTTTTTTCCTTGATTTCAGGAAACATTTGCTGGTATAAAAAATGTCATCCTGAACATTCTTGACAGATCTAATGTAAAGCCTTCTTTCTCTTTTTTTTTTTTCTTTTCGATAAAAAAAAAAAATAAAAAAAATTGTGGAATCTAATAAACACAACAGGGATAAGGAGAGGGACAAGGGAAGAAAAGAACTCAAAAAATATTAGCCTGGCTTCCTTAGGAGCTTAATGCAATCTTATGAAGCCTGTTGAAAAAGAAGAAATATTCATATATTTAGAAAAGAACAGACAAACAAAAAAGGAAAGGAACATGAACAGAGAGTAATGGCATCTTATTCCTTGATCAGCAACTTGAATCTGAAGGAATGTTCACTTTTCTATAACACATTTTGAAACGCCAAAAATATTTCCCATCATGCGGAGAAAAATTATAATTTTAATCAGAAATATTTTAGCATGTTTCAGTACTAGTGTTGATACTTTAACCCTTAGATAAATACCATCTGAATTCCAAATATGCATAATGCACTTTCTAGAAAACAGGAAGCTCTGAGATGGTATGATCAAAGGGATAAATACCTCTCTGAAAACAGGGGGTCGTTACAATGCATCTAGTGAAGAATAAATCATATCAAATATATATATTTTTGTATGCATACAGATTAGCACAGATAATCAGAAAAGATGGCAAATGGTTGAGGAAAGAACTCTCTCCAATGATACTCATTCTCTTTACTGCAGACTCTTTTTCTCACAAAAATAAAACAAAAAAAACCCTTGAATAATCAGTATTAGATCTGCTTCCTGTGATGGAAAGCATTATAAATCCCACCTCACACTAACATACTCATTAAAGACATCCCACGACTACATCTTGGATGTGAAGATATCATTCAGAAAATGCATTAGACTGGATGAGTCTAGGCCCTGACTAAGCACATACACCTGAATTTGTAACCTGTTGGTTTTGATGATATTATTCAGAAGAAATAAGCTAAACACAGGTTTAACTTTTTACTGGGATGAGGTCAGAATTTGCTTCTAAAAATTCTAACAACCATAGAGACCCTATCAATATTGTAAGGACATCTCCATAGAAATACTTTATTTCCTGCTGTCAAAGGCAACACAACATTTTATTAAGTGAAAGACATCCGAGAATAAGAAAATGATTTCTCAGTAGACTCAGCTTCTGTTTTTTTTTTCCAAGACAGGGAAATGCACTACACCCAGAGCAGAATTTCCCAAGGGGCCACACTGCCCCAGTGGCACACAGAGCTAACACCTCTCAGAGGTACAACACTAATATTCTGCCCATTCTTTCTAGCTCGGGAAAATTCAAAATATCTTATATTTGACAGACCAATAACCAACAAAAATGTCTTTGTTTTTTGGTACTTGGGCTTTTTAATGAGGAACATAAAAGTAGGGATGGGGGGAGTCCTACATTCTGCTACTATTCAGCTTTGCCTTCTGTTTTCATTTTACCACTCACACAAAAACTCTTTTAATGCCCTCTGATAGTCTAATGATTTATTAAAATAATATGTTACATCTCTGTTTCTGTAATACAAATTTGACTTGAAAGACACAAAGATTGGCACCAAGATTGAGACAGATGTGTAGAGTGCTTTAAATTCTATTTTATTTTTAAATGCTAAAACTTCCAGATACGGTGTTTCATTAACCAAAACATAATTTAAACACAAATTTAGAGAGTTAGAAAGTCAAAGGCACAATAATTTACAAGACTCTAATTAATGAATTAATTTCAAAACAAGGTTTCCACAGCTTGTCAATGCCACTAAATAAAAATAAATGTACTACTTTTTGCATGTAGCAAATTACATACTTTCAAATAGTATTTCTTTATCATTGAAGGAAATGAGGTCTTAAATCCAAAACAAGTTAAAATAGTGATTTGTCTGATAATTGAGACAACTGAATACAGCTATCTGGAAGCTATTAATGTTTTAAATTAGTTTCTATGAATTCATACCCCCCAATTTTTTTTAAATACATACTGATAACTTGAACACCAGCCAATTAAAATTACTCCCCACTTTTTTGAGTCTCACCCTTTTTCTGTTCTGACTGGACAGGTGAAAGTGCAAAAAAAAAAAAAAAAATTGTGAGATACTTTGCAGAGTTTCTCTGTGCTATGACTAAGAATTTGTATCACAAAGGATAAGAAAATATCCATCATTCAATAAAGCAGACAGTAGAACAAGTACTGTCCATAGATCACTTCTTTCTAACTCTTGCACTAAGTATTTAAGGGGAATTTGAATATATATATTTATATGCCCAAATAATGCGTAAGAAGTGAGTGAAATTTCTAGAGCAGCACCTTAAGTCCAGAGATGACAAACTCCCATCAACTCCCACAGAAAATTAAGAGTGTACACTACTCAAGGAGAGCTAAGCAGGTGCTCCAGTCTGCACCTGTGTGCCCTCCAGGATTTCTAGATACACAATCCATATTTGGCTACTTTGTATGATATAACTCCATGAACTTTACAGAATAAACCTATTCAGCTGATCATAGTGGTCTTGAAGGTTTTTTGACTATTTGTACTGTGTTCCTGAAATAAGTGAATAACATTTCTCAATACCAACAAAATATTTATCAAACTACATACAGTTTGCATAATAAAGTTGTGGCCTAAGACTAACAGTTATAAATTCACACTTATTATAAATTTAAAATAGCATATTTAAATCTTCCCATTCAACTTTTTGCTTTATAATATAAAGAAAACAGCAGACACAGAGTAATTCAGTTGCAAGTCCTACATCTCAGATCATTTATACTTTCTTATTTTATACACCTTCATTTCCAAATGGTTCACGCTTCATGAAGTAATGCTCAATAAATGTTCCAGACACACTCCAGATGTGCAACAGATAGCACAGAGACCACAGGTTTAAAACATATACACTGCTCCAGCTGCTGACTTGTGTGACCTTGGTAAGGACATTCATACTAACTTACTGAAAACTATTGAATATTTTGAGTTCTCTCAGTACTTTTTGTGAATGGAAATCTAAAATGAAAGTGTGAGCCTTTTACCTAAGTAATCACAAAGGCAGCAAGGGAAAGAATAAACCATGATCTAATTTAAAAAAAAAAAATTATTATACACTTGAATAAAAGATAAATATCTCTTAGAGGATACTAACATGTCCTTCGCTGACAAATTTAAGTCTGCAAGGCTTTTTAAAGCATTAGCAATGCTTGGAGATGTTCAGGTATATTGTGAATAAAGTATATTGTGAGTGGATCATAGACACAGCAAAGATCTTGAACTGCTAAAGTGTCAGGGGAAATTTGTCAATGACCCTGATAGGAACAATATCACATTGCCAGTGTTAAGGTTAATATTTTTTTCTGTGTTCTGTGATCCATTTAATATTGTGGTGATCTACCAAACAAAGTTTCAAAGGGTTCATAATGTTTTGCAAGATTCCAAAGAAACCCTGAAAAATCCTACCTAAATTTTGACTTTTCATCCTGAGGTTAATAATGAAAAAAAAATTAAAATTGTATGTATGTATCCAGTATAATCCATTCTAGCTTTAGAGGCTTTCTTGCCCATAAAAAATTAAAAAAAAGATCAGAGCTAATACCAACATTTAGAAAATATGAAAGAATCTGCGTCTGAAAATTTGATTTCAGGCAGCCAGTTTCCATTAAAAAAAAAAAGAAATCATTCTAGAGACAGTAACTTTCTAATTTTGTATGAGATATCTTTTGTATGAGTAACGAATAAAGAGCTCTGACACAATTGCTCTCTACAAATATTTTTTCACTGCCAATAACAACAGTAATTTTTTTTGATTGCCAGTGACACCAATAATGACAACTAATTGACTTGACTGCTTAAAAATAATGAAATAATTTAAATGTTGGAAGGAAGTTCTTAAAATATGACATAAAAATTTCAATGTTATAAAGGGCATGTTATTGAATTCAAAGACCCAGGTTCTCTGGGTTTTTTTTAACATAGGCACTCCTGTAAATTGAAGACACTGGTTTTGACACAGCCATAATGGAACATCTAAATTCAGAAACAATAAATGAATTGTTATGCCTCTGACCAAGGAACTCCTTGAGGCCCTTTCAGAGGACAGTAGCAGAAAGTCTCATATTTTGTTGCTCATGTAGGCCAATTTGAACATCTCATACTGGGTGGAAGCCTATTAAAGTGCTTCTTGACTTATGTAGAGGCAGCACATTGACTGGGAGAAAATTCCTGTACCTGCATCACCAAGCAGGCACACTGCAGTCTGGATTTTTTTCTTATTTGCATCTGAGAAAAAAAAAGCAGACTTTTGCAGTATTCTATTTTTTTTGTAAAAAGCCATACAAATGATACTTTTTTTTAAGATGCAACATCTAAAAGTTACTGTATTACAATGGAAAAAATGCAAATAAGTTGAATATAGAGTGGTTTTCAGTCTAGAGTTCTGTACTCAAAGCACTCTTCATGCTTTTCACAAGAACAACTCTGTTTTCAAGTTTAGGTAATCCTAACTCTCCTTAACTTTTAATCCTACTGTGTCAAAGTTTATGAAATGCAAAATGAATAAAATAAACCAAAATATCTGAGTAGCTGAAGATGACACTAAGCATACCAGACATATAATAGAGTACTTTGTATTTAAAACATGAAAGAGAAGTTGTAATAAGATAATTCATAAAATCTGTAGCACAAAAATTAAATAAAGAGAAAAGTATTACAGATTGCCACAAGCCAGAATCACCTAATAGCATTAAAAGAGAAAGGAATGACCATTATAGCGTATGAGATACTCTAAGTACCCCTCAAGGGCCTGTACATGCTTCACTTGCTTTATGTGAAGTCTTGCATCCCTTAGAGTACAATCTTGTTAATCAGTTTTCAAGGTCACAGCTGAATGCAAGGGGGACATTTGTAGAAGATACTTATTTCTGATAAAAAATATAGCAGTATTTATGCAAAAATGATCTGCAGTGATGCAGTACTTAAGTCCTAACCTGAAAACATTTGTTCCCATTACCATCATAAAAAAGTAGCCAAACACACAAAATCGTTTGTAGAATCCAAGTCTAAAGGGTCAAGGTGAAAGAAAGTACAATAACCATAGAGTAATGTGCCATTGCCATTTGCATCTATGGGATAAGCAGATTGGCATGAAGAATGGTAATGGATTTGGCTTTCTTCTTTTTTTTCTTACATTGCCCAGTGCAGCTCCCTCCTCCTGTGAAGGAGGTGGTGGGAGAAGGAAAGGAGACTGGTGAAGAGAGCGTAGCAGGGAGCACACTGGGCACAACGGGAGTGACTGAGGCATAAGCAGGCAATCAGTTCTTAAGAGAAGCATTCAACAGCCTTGGCATTCACACCTGTAGGACCTGCTAAGGACCAGTTTCTACAGCTGCATCATGACCATTCTTAGCTAGCCCTAGAGCCCATAAATACTAAAGGGAATTCTTAATTGAAACTTCCTCTACTGGCAGGGACCATTATACTTGGCTTTCTGAGATGGGGAAGAAATTAAAGCTTTCATGAAAAAACAGTTTCATTTGCTACCTACTGCAGAATTTTGATTCCTGTTTAAAATGTGTCTTTTTAATTACAATAGCTTTAGCAGATAAATGCAAAAAATATGTCCACACAAAACAGTAACTATTTTGTTGGGGTCCCCTTTACCTGGTCAAGGGGAAAGCATGAATGACGGTCAGAAGAGCTCAGGCACAGCAGGTGTTAGAAGGCTTGATCAGAAGGCTTACAAGAGTTCATTTTTAGTAACATCAACACCTTCTATACCCTCCTGTATCTAAAATGTCATAACATTATTGGTTAACCAATTCAACTCTCATACATAGAAGCATCTCATTGGTCACAGGACCCCCCCACACAGCACAGGTAGCTCTCTTCTCTTACAGGTGCACACCAAATAGCTTTCCTAAAGGGATTATATACTCACAGTCACCCCTACACTATTTTGGCTGAAATGATGGATGTACTTGAAGGACAAGATAGAAAAAGAATTATTTTTTGAAAACTAAATTATGACAGTCTTTAAAATGCTTCTCTCCTTATTTTGGTATTTTACTTTAAACACA